>VWYN01006381.1:5037-15631 GCA_013400075.1 Hippolais icterina
AATAAAATAAAATAAATAAAATTTTTAAAAAATGTTTTATTTAGTTGGGTATGTATTAGTTATATCAGCTGTCAAATTTTAAAATTAAACTTCTTCTCAAATCTAGGTAAAGGTGTATTGCTTTCAAATAAAATAAGACTGGAGAGTCACTCTACTTCTCCTTAAAAATGTGGATTTTTTTTTGCTGGTTTCTTTTTCACTTAAGCTTAGACCTTCAACATGATTTTAACACTGTGTTGCTATATTTTTAATGCCTGTAGTCTTCTAGGCTAAGATAATAAATACTGGTCTTATTTTCTTATTGCTCTTAATTGCATTTCCTTCTGAATGGCTTTATGGCTGCAGTAACTGCACTAAAGAAACAAGTTAGGAAGAATTCCATGTACCATAAGCTGTCTCCAGTACAACTTAAAAGTGATAAATTGGAGGGTGAAGCCTGTTGTTTGAAATCTCCATTGGCCATCAAAAATACCTCTCAGGCCATTATGTTGAAAAGTTTGGAGCAAAACCCACAACCAGGCTGAAAAGTTAACTTATTTTTACAAGCAACTTCTTAAGTAGACATTACTTCTTAAAAAGTGTAGATTGTGTGAATCCTTCCTTATTTACATACTTAATAACCCCTGTTATATAGCTATTACTGGAAAAGGAGGAAAAAACCCAGCTAAATTACTATAATATTTTTTCAGCATTTCAGTAAAAAATCAGATAAAACAGATGTATATGATCAACTGTGTGGCCTTTTTCAGAATGGTATCTATTTATTGCAGACCAGCTTTTCATAACCACACTTTACTAAGCCATGAATAATCTCATTTCATTGGTATTTCAAAAATTAAATATTAAAAAAAAAAAAAAAAAGAAAAGAAGTAAATTTTAACCTTGAGTTCTGGATTTTTAAAAGCACCAGAGGGAGACTGTTACCCATTTCCTCTGGGACCTTTAAGGCAGATGATGTGCTGTGGTTGTGTCAGCACCCTGGTAAATCCTGCCCACAGCACACACAAGGTAATGCTGTTTTCCTCCTGATCCTGCAAACCGGAAAGAATTCCACGGATCTGGATAACTCTCACAACTTATCAGGGAGTACTCATAAGGAAAATGGTAATACCAGGTATTTTAAGGTCTGAAGTAGAAGGAAATTTATAGTTTGAGATTATGACATCAGTGAAGATTAAATCCATAACCTTTTCTCCTACCACTGGGTATTTCACATCTGTGCCTGGGATATTCTCGCTGTAATCGTGATTAGAGGATTTTTTGCAGAGGTGACACAGTTGGCTGCATTGGTTACCAACATTCAAGAAACCACTAATAAAACGTCTGTCTCTCTGCTGTGGAACACTCAGAGCCCATCAGCCCTTGAGGATGCTAGGAGATTATAAATAGCCCATTAAATTACCAGTGATTAAGCAGGCTTAGACATCTGGAGGAGCTTGGAGAAGCCTTTGAGCTGCTTTAGTGCGCTCCAAGAGCTGATAAAATCTGGGGCACTGTCCTGTGTGAGGTCAATCACTTCGAATTCTTGTGGGAAAGCCAAGGGGAGAACAAAAATTAGCCATTAAAATAAAGCAGACAGAATAAAAAAAATATAATATGATCATGACACAACACACTGATTGTGTGTTATGCTGCTTTTTGGTGAAACTCCTCAGCTGAGCACTACTGCCAGCAATGGCTGTGCAGTGCACTGATCCCAGCACCTATTTATGGAAAGAAATAGACAAGGAAATGAGAAAAGAAATTTAATTTATGTTCAGTTGTTTATACAACAGCCAAAAAGGGAAAAAATGGAAAAAATGTCATCATCCTGTAGGGTAATAAGAAGTAGCTTTATCTCTGGAAGATACACAATCTGAAGTAGTTCTTACTGAATTTACAATAATGATACTGAGAACTTTCGATCAAATTTGTTGGCTATGACTAGGGCCAAAAATGTAGCACAGAAAACAACAATTACATGGTTAAAAAAATTAAAATATTTACGTTTCTGCTTGTCTTACTTTTAACTTATAAGTAAAAAACAAATCATGTTGAGATGATAGGCTTATTCCATTCTCTTCAGATATAGAGAAGAGTAAGATAGGAGTTCTGTTGTCTCTCTTTATTTTACTAAAATGTATCTTTAGTTGATAAGGAAATGCATCAGTAAGATTTCACGCCTGTCAGTGCTTGTCCCAGTGGAGTTTCCTTAGTTTTCTGTTAAAGAGCATTACTGGGAATCTTAGGTGCTGGAGTAAGTAAAAGAGTAGCAAAATATTGGCCAAAATACAGAGAAGAAAATTTGAAATATAAGCAGAGGAAGAAGGGTGCATTTAACCATAGATTTCAGAATGGCACTTGATAGAAATGTGAAGACTGGGGAAGTTAACATTTCATAGCAACATTTCCAAAGGCAGCCAGGAGAAATATAGGTGCCTTTGCTTGCATTTTTCTTGGGATTTTTGTGCATTATAGGTTTTAAACAGAAATCAAAGGCTGGTGATGCAATGCCTGGGAAGATAAAAACCCTTCCCCTACAAATGAAATATCACAACTTCTGCCTGGCTTTCAAGAGAGAGGATGAAACAACAGCTTTTATGGCAGGACTGATAAATATCTTTGTAAAAAGTGCTGGGATCATAAACGGGCTCATCTACACACGAGCAGCTCATTTTGTTTTTAAAATGAAAAGTAATGGCAGTAATATGGAAGTTCGTTATTTACCTGGTTGCTTTTTTTTCCTCAGGTAATTAATAATGTTGCAAATATTTTCTGCAGCACATAAAAATGTCTTAATAATGTATGAGTATCTTGGCTACAGATCAACGGGCAGAGTGAAGATAAGCTTGCACACCAGATACTGCAAATTGGCTAATAATTAATATAACTACTGAACTGTTGAAACACTAACAAAAACCTGCCTGTAAGCAAAGGTAAGTCTGCCCAGATGATAAGTGGGGTTAAGGCTGGAAATTTCTCCTTGTGTTTAAAAGCTCTGACTGCATAATTCTTATTTTCATAGGAAATGTAGCCAAGACAGCATCACTCAGCCATTACTTCTAAGAATGACTTTTCCCATCTGTCACCAGGGATTGTTATGCATAACCTGTTACATACAGCTATGCTGCTGTAGCTATAAACCAAAAATGTCAAAATTGTAATACTAGACTTTGAAAACAACAGTAAGCTGGTTTTGTTCTTGTTGGGGTTTTTTGTGTGTTTTTTTTTGGTGTTTGCTTGTTTGGTTGGTTTGGTTTGATTTGTTTTTTGTGTCTGTGTGTGTGCTACCCTCTGAAATGTTAGGGCAAGCTTTTTTTTTTTCCCCAGTGATACACTGCTAATAACTAGCACAAAAATATAAAACGGGTCCACTATAGTGTAGAACACAGCTTTGGCTTTCCTAGCCAGAGAAGTATTTTTCCAGGTTTACAGAAGAAATCAGATTTCTTTTTCCTTTAGGACTCAATGTCCTGTCACTCCAAGGCAGTAATCTCATAATATACTTTCTTGAATGCAATTAAAAGGTCTATTAGTCTTCATTCTGCAGGACACAAGAAAGATTATCTTGTTATTAGTCAAAAGGACACCCTGGAGCCCCAGTTGCACAGCTTGGTAAACAGAGCTCTGGTCAAAACAAGCCTGGGCTCCTGGCCGGACAGACCCAACTCTGGGACTCAGCTCTGCCTTTGATCTGGCACAGATTTATTTTCTTGGCTTTCCAAATGCCCTGTGAGATATTATTGGGTCTGCAGTGCCTGCGGGGCACGCATGGAGCACCGGGCATGGCTGATTTTAGGGATTAATGCTCTGCTGAAAGCCTTGACCAGGAAGAAAGGTGCATTTAACCATAAATTTCAGAATGGCACTTGATAGAAATGTGAAGACTGGGGAAGTTAACATTTCATAGCAACATTTCCAAAGGCAGCCAGGAGAAATATAGGTGCCTTTGCTCACATTTTTTCTTGGGTTTTTGGTGCATTATAGGTTTTAAACAGAAATCAAAGGCTGGTGATGCAATGCCTGGGAAGATAAAAACCCTTCCTCTACAAATGAAATATCACAGCTTCTGCCTGGCTTTCAGGAAAGAGGATGAAACAACAGCTTTTATGGCAGGACTGATAAATATCTTAGTAAAAAGTGTTAGGATCATAAACAGGCTCATCTAATGCACAAACAGCTCATTTTGGTTTTAAAATGAAAAGTAATGGCAGTAATATGGGAGCTTATTATTCACCTGGATGTTGTTTTTGTTTGTTTAGACCTGGAGCTAGGTGGGAAAATATTTTCCTGTTCCCCAAAGTTAAAAAAGAAATAAACAAATCTCTATCTGCTGTCAGGAGGGTAAAAAAGCCCCAAAAATGCAAAAAACAAACCAGTCAAACAAAAACTAACCAAACTCACTAACTGCTCCCAAAATAAACAAACAAAACCCCCCAGACATAATAACACACATAAATATTCTGAGAGATAGAAAGTGAAGTAGTTTGCTTTTGAAAAAGCTGATCTACATCTTGTCCATTAGTTTTGCTTGTCTCAGGTTCACTTTTGGTTCCACATATTGAAAAGAAGGGCCGTCAGAATAGACTTCCAAATTCCAGAGAAAAGTAACAATTGAGAAACTGTTACCATTGTTAATACATGTATATTCCATTCTAAAGTCTACATGATGGAAGTTTCACAAAAACTGAATGACTGGGACGAATCATAAAAATTTTCAACAAGAAACTTGGATTAAATCAACTTTCAAACTGTTCAAATCCAAATTTTAAACTAGAACCCACAGACACAGTAGCAGCCAATTCAGAATGCACTATATTAAATTAAATATTAACTAAAGCTGGTCTGCAACCAGATCTTTAGTATTCAGAAGTGTTAACAAAATTGATTTGTCTCTGCAATATGAATGTCACTTTTCATATAATTAAAAGGTTGACCCTTTTAATAGTGGAATGAATTTCTATAGAAGAGATTTCAAAATCATATACGAAGTTCTTTCATTTTCAGAAGAACAGGTATGAAAGTTGTAATATGAATGCCAAAAGTAAAAATATGACTGTCAAAACTTTATAAATTTAGTAGCAAACTTGAAAATGCTGGATTTTCACCTAGAATATTTTCTTTGCCTTTTCATATAAATAAGAAGAGCACCTCAATTGTTACAAGATTTTTTTTTAATAAAAAATGACAGCTATTCCATACTTTGTACTGTTAAATAATTAATCAAAGGAGCTCTGATATTTTACTGCATAAGCAACAGGATAAATCAATATAGATAAATTATTTCCTACACTTATCTGTACTCTTCTAAGTTAGAAAAAGAAATTGACACAGAAGACACGAGGTGGGTAATGAGTGTGGTGGTTGAAGTTTCATCTATTTTGGAATTAAGGATCTCTCCTGATGTGTCAGAAGAGGCATCTTCCTGAAGGAAATGACAGAATTTCTGTGAATGACCCCTAAAATTCATATCAGCACTCAACACTAATTTATTTAAAAATATTTTTTCTTCAGTTTTTTTTAAATAATTCACTCTGTTTGCACCCTAACCCAGGTGGATGCATGAAAAGAATGCAGACACATAAATATACCCATCTCAGCCTTTCATTCAACATAGAACAGAGTGTTAAAATTTTTCTTATAAAGTTAAGAAAGTTAAGATCTAGCTGACTGAGGATGAAAAAAAATGTCTAAAGTGATTGCTCCTCCAAAAGGAACAGTGGACTAACCACTTCCTGGGTTATGGGGAAAGAAAAAAAAAAAATTAAAAAAAAAAAAAAAATACACTTACCCAATTTCCGAGCAGTCTGTGAATCGTGAGCTTGGGNAAAAAAAAAAAAAAAAAAAAAAAAGGTAGTCTTGGAACACACAGAATGGGCTCAATGACTGTTAAAGGCCTAATCTTTGAGTTCATATTTGAAAGTCTTGGTCTGGATAGGTTAAAAGTATTAAATAATACCACTATTTCCAGTATAAATAACTATACAAAGGTTCCCACCATCATGCTTTCTGCCTTTTGCGATTGATTAAATAAAGATTTAGATAGAAACAAATTATAGGCCATATTCTTGCTCAGCAGGTTATTAAAAATGTTCTGTTTTAAATATATATTCCAAAATTCACTAGGAGTACTTAGATCACAACTAATTGCAATGAATAGTTTTGAAAAAGAAGGAAACAAAAGAGTTTTCTTGAACCAAAAACAAAGCAGAAGAAAAATGTACAGATATGGATGGAAAAGTGTAAAACATCCTCTCAAAAACATAACTGTTTCTTACAATCAACAAGGCTGGATCCCAAAGAAAGTAATATCTGAAACAAAATATTTGCAAATTCTATATTTGCATATACCCACACAACCCCTGCTGACATCTGGTCCAGCTAACAAAGAAGTACACAGAGCACAGAGAGGGAACTCTGTTCTGCCGTGAAACAGCACAGAGATAGGAAGCAATAAATTATTAACAAAGTCAAAATCCTAAAAGTTTTGAACGCCAGCACACAGAGAAATCTGTGAAATCACAGCATTAAGAAATCTAAAAACCCCATATTTTCAGTTCTGGGCAATGTGTTTTCCTTGTAGATCCATAAGATATTTCTTGCTTTTTTGTTTTGCTTTGTTTTTCCCTTGTGTTCCCAGTGTTACTTTCACAAAGATTAACCTTTTAAACAGCTCCTGCAGCCCTTGTTCTGTCAGGTGCGTGTAAGTCTAGTTCACCAAAACCCAGTGTTTACCATCAGAGAATTCGCACTGTTTTGGAAAGCAGATTTCACAATCAACCACAATTTGAAACCCAGAATTTTTCAGTCAACTCTGAGCATATGGGAGGTACGGTGACTCATCCACTGTCTTACTGCGGGGGTTAAAGAATTGTTTTCGGTGTATAAATCAGAGAAATAAACTTGACTATCTATCAATTGCATGTTGCAGCAAAAAATCTACATAAAATCATGTGTCAATGTAAATTAACTTCTACCAGAAAGCAAGGAACTACATTGTCAGGCAGACAGAAATAAAATATCTTTGGCTTCTTTTTGCAGATGCATTTTACATCAAGAATTCAAATAAAAAGTTATATTTTCTCCACTGTTTGTAAGTTGATGTTTCTCACTCATGCATTGCAGTTCCATGGAGTGGACTGTTCCCTAAGGTGTTGCTCTGTAGGCAGCAGAAAATATACCCCTATTACTGTAACACAAATCAGCAGTAATTTGTGTCTTGCAGCAGATTATTGTGCTTATGCCAGATGACTCAGTGAAAGAACATGTTTTTCAAATTTGCTGTGGTATCCGATAGCAAAAATGTTTGCTTTTCACATGAAAGCTGCATTTTAAAAAGCTCAGGGATTAATAGAAAATTTATATCTTTTGAGCAGCATCATCTTTAATATTTTTCTTCACTGACTGATTCCCAGCAAGTCTTTGCAGAAATGCCTTGCCACCAGCCTTGCCTTTAACCACCTGCCCAGGGTACACCCGCGGGGAATATAACTGCTGTGTTTTCCCCAAATGTCGCATTAAACTAACCAGACTTAAAGGCTTTGTGGAACTGAGTGAGAATATTCTGCTCAGAGCCAGCCCTGCGCTGCATTTCAGCTGGGATAAAAGTGCCTTCATTTTAGCCACAAAAACACACACAAAAAGGACTGATTAACCTCCTGAGCAAGTACCAGTACATTTATTCCCACAAGCTCCACCAAAATAAAAAAATAAAACAAACTTGGCTTTAGGCACACAGGTCTTGGCATCAGAGATCCTGAGTTCACAAAGAGTTACAAGCTCAGTGAGCTTGACCTTCTTATATCACAGGTCTCACCCAACGGTACAGATCATCCCCCAAGACTTCTGACTGAGATTTTCCAACCCCTTTAAGCTGCAAAGCCACTCACAAGACAGAGGAAGATTTTTCCTCAGATACTTTTGATTTTACAGCAAGGGAGGTTTATATCAGATAAGAGGACAAATTTCTTCACTGAAAGGGTGGAGCCTGGTGGAGCCCCCACTCCTGGAGGGATTTAAAAGCAATTTGGCCATATCTTGGGGATATGGCCAGTGGGGGCCTAGGAAGTGCTGGGGGAACAGCTGGGCTCTATGACCTTAGAGCTCTTTTCCAACCTAAGTGACTCCCTGATTCTATAAACACTTAAGGAATACCCTGATTTAGAAGTTCCTTGTGCCTCTCCATGGAAAATGATCCATATTATGAGCAAGAGCAACAAGGTAGACTGAGGAAAAAAGTCTACTACAAAAGCATTAATTTTCTTAGTAGAAAGTGGATAGCTTGCTCACAGCCGTGGGTTTACTTGTGGCACTGTGGCTCAAGTAAATAATTCCTAAATTCACAACAAACATATACATGACAATATTTTACCCATATTTCCAAAATTACAAATGCAATCAGGATGTATGGATGTTGATATTACCTTTTACATTCAGTAATTTATTTTAGAAGTTGAGATAATGATCATATGATGGCTGCAAATTGTGAGTTTTGGTTTGAACAAGATACTTGGAGGGCAGGAAGGGGAATTTTTGCAAGAATCAGTAGTACCAGGACAGGGGGGAACGCCTTTGCAGTGCCAGAGGGCAGGGCTGGATGGGATCTTGGGAAGGAATTGTTCCCTGGGAGGGTGGGGAGGCCCTGGCACAGGGTGCCCAGAGAAGCTGGGGCTGCCCCTGGATCCCTGGCAGTGTCCAAGGCCAGGCTGGACATTGGGGCTTGGAGCAGCCTGGGACAGTGGAAGGTGTCCCTGCCCGTGGCAGGGGTGGCACTGCATGGGCTTTATGGTCCCATCCAATCTAAACCATTCTATGATTCCATAATTCTATGCCCTGCTGGTACAGAAGAGCATAAATATCAGAGGCTAAATCAGAAACCTGCACTCATGCTTTAAAAGTTATCTTTCTTGCATTCCTTACTTCCATTTTTTGATTTCACATTCAGCTGCCGAAGAGAACCTTAAAGAAAAAGCAGATGCATTTCGCTTGTCCAAGCAACACATGCTTGAAATGGACAACGTTTTTTTTAGAAATGAAACAAAAAAACAAACCCCACATAATCCCTTCCATTTTCCTGGGAGGCCCCACAGAAAAGCCCATTGGCTGGAGCTGGCAGTGAAATTATCTGCAAGCAGCAGCCTGGCTGTATTTCAGTTGCCTGGGAGCCAAATGGAGTCTGTAACACCTGCAGGATCCTTCCGGGAAGAGCTTTAATTTCAGAACCTTGTAAGGTGGCACCAGCTCCTGACAGCGGGTGGGAGGAGCACCCTGTGGAGACTCTTTAAGTGGCTGCAGCTCAGCAGAGCAGGGTGGAGCATCACAGCTTGGCATGGTACCAAGGAACACAATTCACCCCTAGTGATGCACAAATGACTCATGCAGGATGGATGGAACACCCAGGCAGAAATTCTTGTATAAAGTTTTTTGAAGAAAAACACAGATTTGAATGAGGGAACTCTTTCAGTACATTTGGAGGATTCTCCCTTGTGTTCTAGAAGTCCTTTGTTTAAAAAAAAAAAAAAAAAGCTATTTTATTGTAGAAATGCTCATGTTTATTCCTAATCTGTATCATCTGTCTCTATTTCTCTATTTTTACCTCTTTGTCTGTCTCTATGTGTATAATCATCTCTATTTTCATCTCTATCTCATCTCTATCTGTCATCACCTCTATCATTTATATCTATATTATCTATTTCTATATCATCTATAGACGTACACACACACAAACACAGAGGAATATATATTTGCACATATTCAGATATGTATATTTAAAACACAAGTAATTTTTGCCTAATAGTTTTTCTGATCTGTCAAGCTGTTCTTGAGTTTACATGTGTAAAATAATTCTCCCTGAAGTACTTCTTAATTTTATTTTCTTTTAAAATTCTAAATTACTTGTACATTGAAACGAGCCCTTACCATAGCACTCTGTTCACCCATGTCAGGAAGAAATATATAGAGATTTTTATGCTCTGTAGAGAGGTATAAATGTATTTTCAATAAATTCAACTGCAATTGGGTAGAGGTAGAAGCAAATTTCAGAAAGAAAAACATTGCTAAATGCAAGCAGGAAAAGTGAATTTCTTAGAGTAGAGAAAATCAAAGACCAGGAGCTGAAATGCAGGTGATATAATGACAAAATGAAAAAAAAGAATTGTGGGGGATGTTGCTGCCATTTTATGTGAGACATCTATAACAAAGAGCTCACACTCACAGCTTGAGAACTTTTATTTTGGTGCCAAAGACATATTGGATGATATTAATTCCCTAAAAATAATAATAAAAATTGTGAAATATTAAAACTTCCATCTATACTCTTTTATTTACTCTAAGGTTGATATCTCCTTCTGTAGGCCAGCCCTACCCCACTGGCAACCAGGAATGCTTCAGTATTCCCTGAAAGTAGGGGAAATTAAGAATATGATCTTCCTGTTGATGGCAGCAAGCCTATCAGCTGACCCCACAAGGAATATCCATTTTCTCTGCAAACCTTGTCTCAGATACATCCTCACTGATGCATGCAGGTGATATGTTATTTATTATACACATCAGTTCTCCCTCAAATTTATTTATTTATTTTTAATACTGTAGGAATAGCCTCCTTTTATCATTGCTT
>VWYN01006381.1:22638-39929 GCA_013400075.1 Hippolais icterina
AAAAAAAAACAACCCACAAAAAATCCCCCAACATTTTGTATAATGTGTTAGTTAATGGCAGTTCTTGAGCTGTAAAAAACCTTCTAAACAGCTCCTACAGCAATGTTCTCCTTAAGTTGGTGTGCTAAACTAATTGATATAACAAATAGAACTGCCTGACTTTTCATTTTAATCCCTGCTACATGACAATTAAAATCAAGTGCAGTTCAGTGAGATCTGTGTTTTAACAGCAGTGCCTTTTTTAGAGTCATGGCATTGAGTTTCTTTTTAGGCTTTTCCCTTTAATCTGTGAAATAATGCAACGACACAATGCAAAGTGACAGATGATCAAATTGTCCAGAAAGCTCCTTACAGAGTCTCTATTTCAGTTTTAAAGACCACATTGCCTAAATGACATAAAGTGACACACTAAAATGAGATTTACAGGTCTCTGGAAAACTGAGGAACAGATTAAATTTGAATAATTAATTTTAATGTTTTCATTTATTTTCTTCTGCATTAAAGTTTAACTTGCTTATATCTTTTATATGCGAGAAATAAAATCGAATTCCCAAGGTTCAGTTCTCATTTCGGCCAAAATGAAATGGAAAGGCTCGAGCAGTGTGGGAGGATTGCAATGCAAATTGATTAGCTACAATTTCCACCTTTTGAGCGAGATACCATAATAGATGACAGATTTTTTTTTTTATTTTAAATCACAGAGCTAGATGCTACTGAACATGACAGCACTTATTTACAATTGCTCCATTTCCCCCAGAATGCCATTATTCCACTTGAAATTTAACATTTCAGAGGTCAGAAAATTACAGCACTGTGGTCCTTTACTACCCATCCTCTCTTGCTCTAATAGAAGGTGTCATTATTGTTTCATTAGAACTAAAACCAGATAACTTTTTATGACATTTTTCCATTGGAGTGCAACGCAATCAGAAAATTGAAAAAACTTTAGTGAAAAAAAGGTGCATTTGCAGAGATAGAAAGTAACTCAGATGTACGAAATTCTCATAAGACCCTTTGTTCTCTTGTATTTTGTTTATGATGTATATTTTAAATGGAAAAATACATTAGAATAATTAAAAAAATAAAAATCATGTTGCTCATATTTACAGGGCCATATTCCCTTAGCAACACAAAATTACATACAGTAGGATGGGGAATAAAGGAAATAATGGGAATCTTGTTAAGATTCTCTAATAATAACAACCCCCAAATAGCTCTTAAATTCTCATAAAACAGAGATTTAATTTTTAATATCAAAAGACTTTCTAGGACTATGAATTATTGCTGTGAACCTTTAAAAACAAGACTTCTAAGCTCCTCTCAAATAAAAAACAATAGTCCTGATGTGTTGTGGAAAGCAGAGCAGATCCTGCTGTAGTCCTACAGTTTATTTGTGTGTGTGTATTTGGGGGGGAAGTGAAAAGAATAAAAGGTTTGGCAGCAGATGCTGCGAAAAATGGTTCAGAACTAGTAACTAAAGCAGCAGATGTTTTAAGGCAGCTCTGAGGTTTCTTTTGAGTCAAGTGGTCCTCTCAGTAGAGGCAGACCTGCATGGAAGGCACAGCCAGAATTGTCTAAGGAGCAGGATGATTGTGTCATTTTCATTTTTCAGTTACCACACAACTCTGGCTTCCACCATCTCCTCTGGGCCTGGCTCACATTCTCCTCAAGTGTGACCCAACTTGTGAGCCCTGCTTGTAGGATCGGGTGCTGCAGTGTTCGTAATCGTGTCCAGGAGGGTTACAGCACCGGCAGAAAAACAGACAAGAACGAGTCTCCGTTGTGTAAGGCTCCAGGACGCATTTATTTACCCCCTCCACAGGGTCAGGAAGCGGGGGAAGCCAAGGAGGCCACGGAGGCAGCAAGGACGAGAGGGGCAAGAGAGAGGGAATGGGATCTGGGATCACGGGGGTTATTTATGGGGTATTGTAGAGGCGGGGTTTACCAAATAGGGGTTAGGATTAACAAAACTAGGATTAGATCCAGTGACCTTAAAGCAGAAGCACTCACAACTCCTCCATTTATAAATTGGTTAAAAGGTGAGATGAGTAGCTCCATAGTAAGGGGATTCTCGGGAATTTGGCTTAATGGTTTGCAAATTTAGAATGAACATTATTGAGCTAAGATAACAAACAGTAGAAAGGCATTTGAAACTTAATTACAAAGTAACAGAATTGGCGATAATTAAATGAATACATTTTTAGTTAATGGGTTAACAGTTCAATCTCCTTTGCTTAGATCTTCTCACAGAAGGGGTGATCTCTTTCACGAGGGGCACAGTCTTTTAAGTTCTTGATTTCATCTCAGTACTGGTGTGCAGGTGTTGCTCTGTTGGATTGATGTCCATGATTGTGAAGCAAGGAAAGGTGAAAACGGCACGGCAGAGAATGACCAACTCAGCTTCCGCCACCTCCGCCGCGGGGCCCGGCCGCAGAGCGGGCACGGCCCGGCCTCCTATTGGCCCGGGCCGCGCTGCCCGCCGCCCTGTCCCCACGGGGCGGCACACAGCAAGGCCACCCCTTCTCTGAGATGTAAGCCAAAGGACATTGATCCCAGATCCCATTCCCCGCTCTCTTGCCCCTCTTGCCCTTGCTGCCTCCGTGGCCTCCTTGGCTTCCCCCGCTCGCCGACCCCAGGGAGGGGGTAAATAAATGCATCCTGGAGCCTTACACAACGGAGACTTGTTCTTGTCTGTTTTTCTGCCGGTGCTGTAACCCTCCTGGACACGATNTTGGCAATTGTCTCTCTCCATCTTTGCTGCAGCTCCTTCAGGCACTGCAAGGCCACAGTGAGCTCAGCCCAAAGCTTCTCCTGCCCAGGCTGAACAATGGCAGCTGTGCCAGCCTTTCCTCCCAGCAGAGCTGCTCCATCCCTCTGCTCCTCCTGGAGCCTCCTCTGGCCTGGCTGCAGCAGCTCCAGCTCCTTCCTGTGCTGGGCCCCAGGGCTGGGGCAGCTCTGCAGGTGGGGTCTCAGCTGAGGGGGCCGAGGGCAGAATCCCCCCTCCCCTGCTGCCCACGCTGGGGCTCAGCCCAGACTGTGGTGGACCCAGGCTTCCACTTGGGCCCTCATAGAGGCACCTACACAAATTCAGCTGTTCAGTGAGGCTACTAGTCTGAGCATCATCATGTAAGGCAGCAAGTCAAATAAACAGCCCCTTAAAATCTCACTTCTATTCTTTTGTTCTGTTAAAGTGCATTGGCTCAAGCTGGCTGATATCTCTCTCTCTCTCTCAAAAAAAAAGAGACAAATCTGAACTTCTCCTCCAATGTGCTATTGAGGCTTCTAAAAGTTGAGGATGCTCAGGATTCTGTAGCAAAGTACAAAACTGAATACACAATGTTTTTTTTTTTATCTTGTGTTATAGCAGTAGTGTTTGAGGTAGCACAGCCAAAGTATAAAGACAAACTGAAGAACATTTCAAAGTCAAGAAAAATAAATTCAGATATAAGAACGTGTAGGGAGGGTCTGTTCCAGTATTTATAAATAACATATCATGCCTTTGAATTTCTGATGCTGCCAAAGGGAGGTCATTAGCCATCTGCAATGAGGTCATTAAGTGATATTCTTAATAATTCTAAGCTGAAAATACTATTGGTTTGTTGTAACTCTAATTATCTCTTAATAAAGATAACCCATTAAGATGGATCTAAATATTTTTACTATTGTCATTGGAAAAAACAGATCTGTGTCTTCTTTACAGAGGTGTTTTCTTTTCACTAGCTATATATCGAATTAATTTCTAATTGTGAAAATACTTTTCTGCTTAATTATAAAACTAAGAAAGGATGGCTTGAAATAGGATTAATATATCTTGTAGTTAATTAAACTTGAAGCTTCTAAGGAGATCACTCCAGCAACAAAAGCAATTAAGGCTTGGTTATGTATAGTACATAATTAGGCAGGAATTTCTTGTAATCCCAAGGACTAACTTTCAAAGCTTGTATTGCTTTAAAATAACTTGTTTTCTGGCTTATTTTAGAGAAAACTATCAAATGTAAGTATGAGCAGTGTCAACTCAGGTATCTTCTCAGCTCTGTCCTAATGTCATGAATGAATTATAACACTAAAAAACATAGCTCCATTCTGAAAAAAAAAGTCTATATTTATGTCTTTATGCCTGTTGAGAGTGAGTAGATATACAGAAACACAAGCCAAAAAAAACCAGTGAGTAAATTCTGATGAAAGTCTGTTGTGATACTTCATACTAGAAGTCTCAAGGTGCTCTTGAACATGACCCAGATAACTGGGGAAATGTTTAGTTGCAGTATTTACTTGTCTATGTTGATTTCCCCTTTAAAGTCTCTTCTCTGCTGAGATTTTTCTTTTCTGACACATTTTCTGGCTGAGAAACTGTTCTTGTTTTACTTGAGGAGCAAGCAGGATGAATGTTATTAAGCAGAGTGCAAAGAGGGTCTACATTGCTGTAGAGACACACCTGACTTAACATGGAAATCAAAAACAACAACAACAACAAAAAAAGCCAAATATTCCACTTGGATCAACACTTGACTCTGAGTAGGGTGTTGTTAGGGAAAAATACATGATGAAACCAACGAATAGGTTAAGATTCAGAAACTGACAGGGAAATGCTCATATCTACTTTATGCAATGCTTTAACATGCTGAGATATGACTATTTCATTTTCTGCTTACTGCTAGGTAAATGTCAGCCTGGTTTTAGGCACATTTCCCCCTCCTCTGAAGAAAGATGCAAGATGTTTTGCTGCCTTTAAATTTAGATTAACTTGAAGTTCCTTTTCCACCTCTCCTTTATGTTTGTGTCTCAATTTCATTATTTACTCTGCTAAAAAGATACCATCTCTGTTCCTCAGTTGACAAGATAGGAATCAATCTGATTCTGTGTTCTTTATGTAGGAAATGGAATACAAAAATGAATAGCAGATTTTGAACAAAGATTTTCTGAAGTCAACTAGAATCTCACAACAAAGCTTCACTGTGTTTTCAAAGTGGCACAAAAAGAATGCAAAATTGAGTCTTACTCAGAGAAGACTATATTTCCTTGACCCTTGTATATTTTACTCATGAGATGCTAACAGATACATGAAGAAAATATTAAGTATCTTGTTTAGTCAAAAGTAATATTTGGGAAAATATGTGCAAGGCTAATAAAAATATCACATCCCTGCAAATAAAGTATCAAGTTCTTGGGAAACAGAACAAAATACAGTTCCATTCCATTATTTCACCCTCATTGTGCTCCGGCTTTTGCCTCATCTGTGTTTACATCAGGTATTTTTTGCTACTTAAATATAGTTGACCTTGACAAGGTCATTTTGCTTCTCTGTATCATCTGTATTTTTTCTGTCATCCTTTTTTTCTTATCAAGACTCAAAGTATTGTAGGGCAACAACTGTGACCAACTCTGCTTGAGTCAAAAACCAATTCAGGGTAGCTATGAGAACAACACACACTTTTATTAGGAAAAAATGGATGTTATTTTGAAGCACTGCCATGGAAGAAGACATGAATAAGAGACACATTTGGACCCTTTTTTTCTGTATTCTTACCTAAACAATTGGTAGCTATTTTCCTTTTTTAAGGGAGGGCAAGGAAAATATACCTCTGCTTCACAAATTGAGTCAGAACGTTATTTCAAGCCAGTGGAAATGATAGCTTGGTAAAACAAGCAGGAATTTAAAACAATGAAAAACTAACATCTTTCCATTAAAATTTCATGTATTGTGTTTTCAGAAGGTGCTGCTATTCAAATAACACCAACATTCCCATTGCAAACACACAACAAAAATACGCTTCAGACTCGGATCCTGTGTGCATCAAAATTCACAACAACCAGGCAGTTTTTGCTTACACTCCCAGATTTTCTGAGGCAAGATCAAAACCTGTTATTGTAATAGGAAATGGGTCATTACTCAATTTAACTTTCATCTGCAGGGGAGTGATACTCACAGAAAAGCTGTGCGTCAGTGAGGGAGCTGACAGAACTCTCTTGCAGTGCTTTAGAGCTGTACAGGATTCCACTTCAGGGAAACTTCCTGAGTAATTTTTATTAGTGATGATGAACTTCTTATGTGTCTAAGACAGGCTCTGGAGCACTGATTTTTTTTACTGAAGGCTTAACAGAGAGAGCGGGGAATATAATTCAGGGAATAGAGCAGGACTTTGTGAAACACAGCATTTTTTTACTCTAAACTCTTACGCATAGATGATTTTCAGCTCAGACAGTGTCTTTGTTCCTGTTCGTGGTTTAATGGTTTAGGGGCTACAGTGGTGGTTACATTGATGGTTGGTCTTGTTGATCTTAAAAGTCTCTTCCAACTTTGATGATTCTATGATTCTATGAAGGTGACATCACACAAATTTTTAACCACAGAATGTAATCATGCTATGTCTGTCTGATGCCTATTTATTGGACAGCTTGCAGCAGAGAGCTCCTATACTCTGTCTGTCCTTCTAATAATCCCTCTGTATTTTGCCAGAGTAAAATCAATGATTCTACAGATGCTTCAGACTTTGCTACCTAAACGATAGAATACAGCCTAAATAAAGCATTTAAATGGTAAAATAAACCAAGATTTTATGCTGCCTTATTTAATTTCTAGGCTTAAATTCAATTACTACTATAAACATTTCCATAAAATGAATTGCAGAGGAAAGCTTTGCAAAGTCAAAAGCAATTTAGGAAGGGCAGTGCTGAAATGCACAATTTAGTAACATTATTAATGTGAATAATGCATTTAATTTGAAATGATTTAGGGAAAAAACTGAGTTAGAGTGTGACCCCTGGAATAGCCATCAAATACTTCTGGACAATAACTCTGAGTAGGAAATCAAGCTCCTAATACCATTTCTGTAAGATATGGGTTAACACTGTTAAAAACAGATTGGCAACATATAAAGATTTAAAAAAAAAGGGAAAAAAAAAAAAAGAAAGGCAAAAAGCTTTTTGTTCATCTTGTCATCTTGAGTTGCGCACTGTCCTAAAAGCAAATAGTGACCATCTATTTGCAAAACCAAGTCTATGGTTTATGGACAATTGAAGAAGAGAATAAAGTGACCTGTTTAAGATTCTAGCCTAGGCAATGCAAAGTCAGTAAATTCAACAGTGTCCAAATTAGAAGTGGGCACCAGTCTTTATCTGCTTTTGTCTTTGACTAAATCACTGAGAGCTCTTTGTCGGTGATTACCTTAACCTACCACTGGCCGCTTTTTTTTTCTTTTTTTTCAGGAAAATTTATCTATAGCAAGTGTCTGGCAAGGAGTGGGAAAGATCTGTGTTAATAACTTATTCCCAACGTGCCTTGGGATGCTGCTGCATCCTGTAAGCTACCAGGCTGTGTGAGCAGAATACAACACTGTGAAGCCTCTCATCAAGGTAGGCACAAGAGCAAGAATGTGCCAAAACTCAGTGTCCAAATTAAGTAGAAGTGACAGCTGCCAGAAAAAAGATGGTTTTGCATTGGAAAGATAAAATGCTCAATAATGACTGTAAATATAATTTTTTTTATCCCAATAGAAAGCACCAAAAAAGGCTGATCTCTGCACAATTTTCGTTTTGCTATTTGAAATCTCAGAACTTTAGAATTCTGAGAAATTCTAGTAAAAAAACCAGCACCACCTGGAGAACCAGAGACCACTTTTGTTGCTGTTTCTGTAAAGAACATTGATTCCTTTTTTGGCCTAGTGGTGATGGCTGTGGTTTATTAGAGCTGCAGAGAAATACAAGTGTCTTCTGTTTATAATGTGATATATTTCAGTTTACAGCTCCTACAGCTCCCTGTCTCTCCAAGCCCACTCACGACACATGGCTTAGCAATCCAGCCCTTCCAGAAGTCATGCAATTTCCTCATTATGTTAATTACCAGACTGATCTTAAACGAACATTTCATCCTATTCCAATTCTGTGTCTTTCAAGCCCTTATTTAATTAAGATGTTGTTAAGCATTTTCTACTCGTTTTTTTCAGTGTGGATGTTAAAACAATTAAACTGGAAGCCACACATAAATCTCTTATTTAACTTCTTTAACCACTACTGGTATTATTTAATGTTTTGCTAACAATACAGATTGTCAGAAGACAATTAAACAATCCACACAGTTTTCTCCTTATGAGTTGTTGAACAGATCTCCAGATGAGTTGTTGAATTACTGTGGTATAGTGGTTTCTTATCTTGAAAGATTCTTCAGAATTCATTTCAAATGATCAGACTATTACATCAAAAAAAGGGGGAAAGAGTCAGGTGGAATAACAGACGAGACAAGAAGCAAATACCGTGTGAAAGAGTTAAAAACATTCCTTCATTTTTAGTGACAGATGAATGCCAACATTGAAACAAATTGAGCTAACCAATACTAGATGAAAAATAATGTTCTCTTTCCATATTAAAAAAAAAAAANTCCTGGTTCAGAAATTTCTCTTTAAGTTAATTGTCCATCTTTCTCTGTGTCTGGCAGAGTGAAGACACATTTCCACTTCTGGAAACCACTCTATAAAAAAAGAGTAGAAGCTGGCTTTGGCTTAGCTTTTAAACAACAATTCTTTGATTTGATCACTGGGAAGCTTAAACACTGTAAATAAATGCTAGAAAATGAATATAAGTAGATCATATGATGGCATGATAGATATGAGTTTTGTAAATGTATAACAAAAGAGGATAATTATTTGAAATGCAATTTTGCTTTTGATTTCAAACAAGAAGCATTTTGATGTGAAAAAGATGGTTATACATTAAGCTGAAAGAATAATTTGATTGCAGCTCTGGGACAATCTAATGGTGTTGATAAAGAATTTTGGTAATATTGTCTAATACTGGGGATTAGTTTGGCAGGAAAATACCCAACCCAAATCTATTATACCACTGGCATTCATCACATTTTTAGAACATGTAGGTGTAACAGTTGCTCTGCCAATCTTCCAGCAGTTTATCACCAACTGCATTTTCTCTAATAGTTTTTAGCTGCTCCACAATCAGCAGGAGAAACATTGTAATTTGACATTGCTGTTGCCTTCAAAAAAACCCAACAGATCATCAATTTTAAGATAAAATACTGACAATACCCTGGTATGGTTGCAAAGTTAGGACGAGGATAATTTATGCAGAGGGAATGGTTGAGTGGGAAGAAAAAGTTCCAGGTGTTTGGAGACACCAGATGAAGTGACACACCAGAATTTAACTAACAGTAAATAAAGAAAAGAGAGTTTAAGCTGCTGGCCTGATTTCACAATTTATAACAGCATAAAATTAGTAGTAGAGCGGGCATGGATTTTGAGGAAAATGGTAATTCTTTTCAGTTATACCCTCAGCCAGGAGAATGAGATATGGAGTGGCGAAAATCTATTTACAAGAGCATTCTCCAAGCATCTAAAACATCAGTTGCACTTCTTTTCAATAATCTTTACAGCCTCAGTGCCTCATATTGGGCATAAGGCAGGGAGTTCTCCATCACATCCTTTAATGACAAATAACTGAAGAAATGAGAAGTGGAGTGACCAAATGGAAGAGCAATCATGGATTGTGTCCAGAAGGAGCCTGAGCACTCAAAAAACCTGCAACATCCTCTTCAAGGGAATTACAAGGGTATCTTTGAGGAGATGTGTGGGCAATTCAGCCCACATTCAGTTAATGACAGAGCTAGAAAAGTATAATTTTAGTCATCTCACCTATTTAACTTTCCTTCCATATAAAGGATTTTTTTTTAATCATTAATGGTGGTATTTGGTGTAAATAAATGTTATTTGTGGAATCTGAAGTTTGTAGAGTCTAAGTCACAGCAGATTTTCGACAACTGTAGCATGATTATTGTAGGTGAGTATTTTGTCCCCAAAAAATCACATTCTGTGTCTGGAGACACAAAATACTTTGTATTCCTAAATTATGGATGTAGCAATCCAAAACACTTTAAAACAAAGAGCTTAATTGTTAATGGCTGTGTTTTAGAATATGTAGGAGATTCAGAGTTATCCTTTCTGAGAAAAAACTGAGTAAAACAGTTCCAGCTCCTGACAGAGGAGAATTTATCTCTGGAGTTCATCCAAAAGTGCAAGTAGCATTTGATGCATGATTCAAATATCACCTCTCAGCAAACATTATCACAGCAGGTGCTCTGAGATGGATGTTAGCACACCAGCTTTTAAACTGTTGATAGCAATGGTGTTTAGGCAAGGATATCCCTACAATAACATTTAGTCAGATCAGATCTGTTCAAGCCATCCACATACCCCAACAATAAACCCAAAAGACAAATATCTGGCTTTTCCCCCAGTTTTTCAGGTTTTCTCATGAATATTAGAAAACATCAAGCAAAAAAGACATGAAGAACATGCAAAAGGCATGGAAAATTGATACAGTAAATATGATATTGGTAAGCCAGCTACTTCAACAAAATCCAGAAATCTGGGCTAATTGTCTGTCTTTAAGCCTGTTTCAGGGTACCATGAAATCACCCTGGGCCTAATTTTTTGTGGGATGGCTGAGGGAGAGGAACATACAGACACATTTGCTTTCACGTGCTTTTCCCTACAAACATGTTTTAACTAAACTCTGAAAGCAGCAGCATGGTGATAAACCTTTCAGTCAACATGTTATAGGGCTTCAATATAATATTCTGCCTTTTACAGAAAAGGAAAACCACAAAAAACCCACAGAGAACTACCAGCAGGGAGAACAAAAATGAACAGATGAATTCAAATTATAGACATGTCTCTGTTACAGAATCATTACCTACACCTGAATCGTATGAGACTGTCTCAAGTCACGGCCTGAATTCAGAATAACCAGCTTGTAGCAGAAGCTAATGACCACCTTAAGCACTGAAAAAGCAAGTGGATTTAATGCCTTTTGGGTTTTAGTGTTTTTTTTTTTTCTTTTTTCTGAAACATGAAACATTAAGATCCTTTTTTTTTGAAGGATCATAATGTATTATGCTTTTCAGGACAAGGTAGATTTTTCATATTCCCATGAAATTGTTGAACTCAATATATAGCCATATGACATACTAACTAAAAGATGAGTACTTCTTCACAACTTTCTTTTTGACCAGACAATAAAAATTATTCCTTATAGTTCAAAGACTTGCAGAGACAATGCAATTGGTCAGATTAAATTTGCAGGTTCAGGTAAATTCAAATATAGAAAGATTCACAACAGCATGAAAAATTTATAAATGTAAGGATTAACTATGCCATCTGTAGTTAATTAAAAATACACTGTCATCCACAGGTGCAAGAATACACAACAGAAAAATTCTGTGGAGCCTCTGCACACCCTTAGTTTGACTGATGGGACTTATATTTAAATATGATTGCAACCATCTCTCTTTCCTGTGGAGAAACATTTTCATCTGCTTCTCCACCAAAAACACAGCAATGAAATGTTCATCCTCTCCAGAAGTTTCTAACTGCTCTTCCAACGTGCTACTCTAAAAAAATTTCAACAGATTCCAGAATCTCCAGCTATTCCAAAGTTAAATATAAGGCAATTTCTCCTTTCTTTTATGGAAAGTGTGTAGACTTGGGAGAAAAAAAAAAAGCAACAACCAAACTAGTAATCATATTCCTAACTCGCTTAGCAACTGTATGCAAAAAGGCTAATATGTCATAATTTATATGTGAAGAGATTGCAGGGGGTTAGTAGCCACGTCTGGTGCTATTGAGGCTTCCCACTGAGAGCTGCACTGCAAAGTGGCAGCTGACTGAAAACACTGCTATTTTTAACAGTTTAAAAAATGTAAATGTGTCAGTAGCTGGTCAAACAAGCTTCCACACTGGTGATTTATTGAAATCCCTCACATTAGTGAGATGTATATATCACTCCTGGGCTGAAAACAACCCCTGTGCAAAGGTTTATAATGAACTCAGGTGCTGAATCGGCCTTGCTGGCTCCGGAGTCCTGTCAGAAGATAATTTTGGGCAGCCTCAATTAGACAAAGATAATTTCTACACGAGGGATTCGCTAAGGTGCACAGAGCTGAAAGTAAATATGCTTTTCAAGGGAGCCTTGGAAGGGTAGAAGGGAGTAAAATAAACTCATCTCTCTCAACAAATGAGGGAAATTCAGTGAAACAGATCTGCAACAACCATTTTTGTTCATTAACAAAGGAAAACTGGGGCTATGGGAGGCATCCCCAAGTAGATTTTTCTGCAGCTGCAATAATGAAGTCATGAAGATGTGTTAGGCTTTCAGAGCTTGTGGCAGAGCTGGAGTGGTTGCATTCAGAAACAGAAGAATTTGAATATGAAACTGGACCTGAGAACTGTCCCCTGTGCCTGAAACACAAAGACAAACATCTGAAAAAATCCACGTGAAAATTTACCTGCAACCACTGTGACTGGTCATTGTGGCCGGAGGTCCAGGCATTAACTTTGCCTTGCTTGTCCAGCCGGGCTTTCCTGGGCTCCCAGGCGAACATGTCCATGTTGAGGGTACGGAAAACACTGGAGGCAGTGATCTGGAAGTCCTGGATATGTCCTGATTTCATCCCCAGGGGCTCAGAGCAACCTGGAACAGCACGGCAAGATCAGTGGCATTATCTGTTTATTTCTCTCAGGGGTTTAGGTTTTCTGTTATGGCAGAGAAACCTACAATATCTGAAGAAAAAGATGTAATCAAGACTATTGTTGAAGGAACTTGAAAACAAATAAATGAAAAATAGTCAATTCAAGGCAGTCTGTTTCAAAAATTGCTTGGATGAGTAAAAATCAAGATAGAGAATTCAACATATTTTATCCTGGCATAAATTTATGAAGTGAAACAAAATGAAAAGATGACTTTTGTCAGTGTTTATCTTATTTTTATTTTCCCGTCCTGCAGAAAAATACTGTTTCTCCTGTTCAGTTTGGTTTTCCTCATGCTTTTATCCTACTTCCCATCAACCATATGTTTTCTTACTGAAGAAACATTATTTTTTCTCAAAACCACTGCTGAAGTAAAATGTTAAAAAAGCACTGAGCTCTTTTATACTTTTGAATTACTTGACATCTAGGTAAAAATCCAGAAAGCCCAAAATCTCACTGAAGGAGGGGGAGACCACAGAAAAACAATTGTGAAGGAGGGAGAACAGTAGGAGGATATCACTTAGGAGAAATCGATAGTTAATGGCTTATTTGTTTGTGGACATCCCACACCATTGAGTTGTTTTGACTGTAGAAAAGATAGATCTTGGGCTTCTCCCTTCTCTGCTCTGCATGAAAAAATACAAAAATAAAAACTGACAAGTGGCTCTGTCTTCCTCTGCCTTGTTGTTGTGTGCTGGGAATGTGGAAGGTACATTTAGATGCAGAAGAGGGAAGAAACAAGCTGAGGCAGCGCTGAAACAACAGGACTGGAAACCAAAGTAGGCAAATGAGCTGCATGGTTTTAAGATTTAAACAAACAAACCGACAAAAAAACTAGAAAAAGAAATGCAAATGGCTGAGAGAGAGAAGGCTGCTAAGAGGATGGGAAAGGTGAATATATGGGTAGGGGGGTGGAGTGAAGTTTGACTGTTGAGGTAAAGCGAAAGATGGAAAAGATGGAGATGGGAACATAAAAAAAGAAGCTGTTTTTTCATTTCCTTCCTGTCCCAGCATTTGAAAAGCTGTATATGTGCAGTTGTAATACTAAAAACATGATATTCAATGCAGAATCTCCTGTATTTAAAATTTGAATATTGACATGCTCCATGTTAAATTAAAAAAACTCAAAAAAACAAATGAAAAACCAAGAGAAAACAGAGTTAACTTTTGAAAAAAATCTCTAGTCTTTCATAACTGATTCTCAGTGCAAAAATGGAAATGGCACAGCCTTGTCTGTAAAATGGACTCATTCAAAAACACAACAAAACAATTTTCCTGGGAGTGGGAGGGAGAAATTGATAGTAGAAATAAGAGAGACTAATATGCTGCTTTGGAGAAGGACTTTGCTTATTATTAAATTCTGAATTATCACTCCAAGATCATAAGGATTGTCAGCCAGAATGTTTCATCCAAGAAATCTGAAGGAGGCTCCTGACACAAACCCGTGGGTTTTCAAAGCTGTGATTCAGTGCTGGCCCAATCTATCAAAAGCAGTTCTATCTTTTCTGAGTATTATTATTGATTTATGAAACAACAGCTGTGCCTGCCTGTGTGCCTGTGCATGCGTGCATGAATTAATGGGATTTTACACTCTCCTGCCTTCTCCCTGGCCCCAGAGGAGGTGGGAAGACAGTTGTTAAAGGTAACAGGAGAAGGTGAGAAGAACAGTGAGAATCTGAAGAGGCAAATGTGATGCACACAGGTGTCAGGATGTCCTGGTGCTGTGTCACAGAGAGCAGCAGCTTCCCAGCCCCTGCAGGGGGAATAGTGGCTGTTTGGATGACTGAGCCATAACCCACAGCACAAAGGACAGGATCATCAGACCAGCACAGGACTTTGTGTCATCCCTCACAGGTGTGAGTTTATAGCAGTGCTTACGGCTCTCTGAAACATCTCCTCTTCAATGCACTGTACCTTTGAGTTTGCTTTTTAATGTCCCTGTGAGAGGATTCAATTTTCATTTTCTTTTTTAAAATCTGCTAAAGTCAGAGATAGCTGATGCAGGCACATGGCTGCACCCAGTGGAGCATCTTAGGCTAGAGTATTTGAGATGCTTTGGATGTCTCCATCTTTGATAAATTATACCTGATACCTCTGTATGTTTAAATCTAACTAGGTATGTTTGCAGGTCTTATTTGGTCTAGGTTGATGAAACAGGAGCAGGGAAATAACAAGAAAGAGTGGGCATTAGCATGTGAAAATTAGAAGGATCAATGCAAAGGTTCTTCTCTCCTGACTCTTCAGAGGGCAAAAACTTTTAATCTTCAGCTGCATCCTATACCATGCCCCTCATCTACCTCTTGTTTCAAGAAAGTTCAAATCCTCAAAGGAAATATTCAATATCCAATGTAGCAAAGGCAAATCCACAAATGGATCTGCCTGGAACAGCCTGCATGAATCTTGTCTTGGACAAAGATTGTGTAGTGTTGGCAAAAACAACGTATGTCAATTATTTGAGGGCAAAGGTGATTTTGTTTTGATTCATATTGTGGTATTCTTTGTTTCTAAAAATTGAGAGATTTAAAAAAACCTTTCTTCATATTTATGAGTCATAGAATGGTTTGGGTTGAGAGGGACCTTAAGTATAATCTAGCTGCAAATCTAATTCCAACCCCTTTGCCACGGGCAGGGACACTTTTCTTCTGATGCTTTAAATCCCCATCCAACCTGACCTATAAATAACACATATAGAATTCTTTTCCAGCTTGCACAGTTCTGAGAACAAATGAGGAAAGGGGAACCTATCTTTAACTGCAGGTGTGATACAGTCCCCCTGTGTGTCAGCTTTGTATGAATGGTGCCTACAGGGACTGTAAGGATAAAGAAATAGTTACCAGGGAACAACACACCCAAAGGAGATGAAAATTATGCACGCCGGAGCTTTCTCTGAGTGAATCTCACTAGGATGTTTAGGTTCTGGGGGCCAGCATCCCTCTACAGGAACTGAGAAACCCCAAACACCAAGAGCTGGCTGAATTTGTGCACAGAAACCAACAAACATGACTGAGAGCAGCATATTGCTGGGGGTGCCTGCTGGAAGGCAGATGCTTAATGGGAAAAGTGAGTTCCACAAGTTAAGTGACACTGTTGTGTGAACACTGATCTGCTGTTAAAAACAACAGCTTGATACTGCTATTAATAACAGCTTAATGAATAAAGGCATTCTAATAAGCAGTAGCTGTGATCTGCATCTGCCCTCACATCAATACTCTGTGAAGGGAAGGGAGGGCAGGACACAGAGATATGCAAAACACAAGTAAGGCAGGAACACAGGGCCATGAAAATTAATGCCTAATTTATTGATGGTTGGCTCCACTAGTATTGATCCTGGTTTTCAATAAGATCTGATTGTGGGTCGTCGAAAGTAAAGCTATTTAGGAGGCTAAAGATTGCATTGAACATTTTGCTGATGTTTGTCCTAAGAAGGAGTTCGCTTTTATGATGATCCAGTGCTGCAAGTCTCGCTCACTTTATCACTCACTCTCTTCCCTCTCATCAGGGCATGTTAGAGAAGGCAGACCCCTCAAAGTGCTTTTCCACCCAAGGCAGACCACCTGGAATTAAAAGTGAATTAGTCTGTATAATTACATCTTTCTTTCAGTAAGGTTGAAATTGTTCTGCTGAGCCTCAGCTGTCCACAGTTTTAAGAATGATGACCTTGACACAGTTAGGAGACCACTGAAATTAATTCACTTCACTAGCTTTCACAGTTCTTTGAGCAAAACAATTCCTAGTCATTCTGGCAAGGACTTACTCTAAATTGTGGTTCCAGAAGTGGAAGGCTTAAAAAAAAAATCTAATAGAACGAAGCAGCTAGACAGGATTTTCTATTTACTCTTAAACCTATCTATATTGGAAAAGGGCTACACCAAGATTAATGCATTAACTTTTCATTTCTGAATCTAGTTTTGACTGAGAATTTTTTAACTCCAGTTGTTTTGATGTATCACTTATGAACTGAATGACTATTGTTTGTAAACAGGCAGCCACATAAAAATCACTCCTAAATGAATCAGTGGAGTGCTCCCTCCAGTAAAAGTTTTATCTCTTGGAAAAGGATACAAAATTTACAGGTTTTTCTGAATTTGTAAGGGAACATAGTTCTTGCAGAAGGCGGTTAGAGGTCAGGCTTTACATTTCAGAGCTTTAATACGAGTCTGAGGAGGGTGTATGTTGGGTCCACTTGTTTATTTACTTTTTGCTACAAGATGTTATCCCTGCTTCTGCTAAACCCAGAAAACAAATCCAAACTGAAATCTTGATTAAAGCAGCCCAAACAAATTGTATCTTTTTGGACTGGTCCTCGATGGCAGGGAAGCAGGCCCAGCCCTCTGAGGACGTCATACAGCACAGGGGTGGTGTAACCCCACAGCCAGGAGGAATTACCCAAATCAGGTGTGACAATTGCTGCTGCCATGGGTCCACAGTAGTGCACAGCCAGCTCTAGGGCTCAGCAACCATTTTCAGACCTTGGGTCTGCCTTGTAGTCTGCTCAGGGTGGTACAAGTCCACAGGGCCATCAATACATGTTAAAACTGCTAAATGACCTTTTCTAGGTTGACCAACCTGAGATTAACCCACACAGAAAAAAATTATGAAGTGTTACTGGGTTAATACCACACAGCCTTACTACTATTCCTGTCCCACAGCAAGTGACCATCGCCACTTAGCTGAGCCAAGGGTTGCTGATTTTACAACTTAGAGGAAAAGGATGAAAATGACTGGATAAACTCAAGAGCCTCTCGTGGGGTCGCAAAACAC
>VWYN01006381.1:41474-52262 GCA_013400075.1 Hippolais icterina
AGAGGAAAAAACCATAGATGTAGCGTTTAAATGACTGCTTTTATACTTGCATTAATTATTTTGATCTTTCATGAATTTCATGTGTAAATGTATCAAGCAAACGAATGAAAAAATTGAACCAAAATCTTTGACTATACTTATTTCCTGCATGTGTGCATACATATATACATATATTATGGATATACAGAATATTACTGGGATATTTCTTAATTCTGGTATATAGGGTTACTCCTACATATTTCTTGCCTGAAAGTGAAATGAAACAGGCTGATAATTTACCAAAAGCTATATCTTCTGTTCTGTTAAAGTCAGTTTCCAATACCATAAAAAAGATTCTAAGTTAGCATCAAGTAAAACTTCTTTGTAAAACTAAAACTACATGGAAGTTCTGGCAGCAAAAAAATTAGACTTTTTCTTGACTCTCACTGGAAATTCATACACCTAGAGATCAAGGCTGAAATGCTAATCCTAAAGAAGTCAATAGCAAAATATCAATCAGTGGATATGAACATTCCCCCTGTGCTTGTCTAAGCTGAACAAAACACCTTAAAGTACAAAATGAAGATTTGTTCAGAGTGAACAAATTCAACATTCCTCCAGCAACCTGAATTCTGCCTCCTTTACTCACCTGTGGCATGGGAATTCTGACAACTCAAAGTGTGATATTCAGGCCCAACAGTGTTGGACTTGTCCCTGGGACAAAGTCAATCACGACTCAGTCTGTGGCAGCTGCACTCCCACCCTCTCAGCTGAAATCTGTGACTTTTGTACCAAAGGAAGCTCAGCAAAGAGCTGTCACACCGTGAGAGCTGTGTGGAGGTGCAGGCAGATGTACAGTGCAAAGAGATGATTGGAAATACTAGAGAGCAAACAACTGAGACAAGGTAAATAATGCATTACACTACATTAACACTTGCTTCCTCAAGATGAGTTTTATCTTTGCTCCCCAGCCGCTGGAGCTGACCCAGTGCAGTCCCCACTGTTTGGAGCAGCAGCCCCAGCACAGGTATGGGAGGACTCAGAGGTAGATCTGCTGTCCAAACACCTTAATTGCTTTATTCTTTGCATTGTGCCCTGATGACTTTCTCCCTCTTGGTAATAAAATCTAACCTCTGTGAAGGATGTGAGATGATCAAACTTTAGTGTTTCAAGATCTCTCTGTGTGTACAATAGGAAACCTCTGGTTTCTTTGTCCAAATTATAGAATTTTGTGTTTCTTCTGGGATTTTCTTTTCCTGGTGAATCTAGATATTTCTCTGCTACGTTTCTGGAATAGTTGGCTTTTGGTGTAGTTTTATTATGGTTCTACCTATGAGAAATTATTAAACACTCACACACTTTTGGATTAACAATGTGTGTTTTCGAGGTTTAGACCTATTGAGAGAGGAGAAGCCTCCTATAAAAACACCATTTTTACAGGATTTTTCCCACATATACCAGGAAAGCTCGGGAATATTTGCAATTCCAGAGGGAAGAATGGACTCACAACAGGAATTCAGACAGGTATAAATTAGAAGACATTCATTACTTCTTTCAGCCTTGGAAAACTTCTTTTCCCCAATCCTTAGTCCCCCAGAAGGGAAAACAAAATAAAATAAATATGTTATATTTGTAAAAGGACAGCTCCAGAGACTACTGTTAGTCCCATAACTACATTAAAAATGTAGCTAACATGGAATGGTATCCAGTTAAAGATTTATGTAAGTCTCTTATGAGTAGTTCATTCTCTATGTGGAATTTTAGAATATTAATTAACAGGCAAGTAAACCAATTTTCCATGTATTTACAAAATTGCTAGTAATGAAGTGAATAACATCTGCAAAACCAAATTAGAAGGCACAGGGAAACAGAAACCAGACAATGATTATATGCTGGCTGGTAGCATCTTCACAATTCATTGCATGAGAAAAGGAAGGTATAACGCAACACCAAGGAAATTTTGTTTGATCCAGTGATACAGACAACTAATATTTTTTCAGCTTAATTACCAATTTTTCTTTTTCCACGTAATAATCTTTGGGAGAGGTTTTTGGATGAGAATTTATGGAAATTTTACTTCCCTGTTTACTTGCAAAGAATAATTCCTAATGAAACCATGGCTTTAACCACTGGATATCTTATTTCCCATTTGCAGAATCTCTCCTTCTAGAGGGTTTCTTGATCAGTATCCATCCTTTGAGTCACAAACTCACTTTGTATTGAACTTAATACAACACAAGAAATAAAACCAGGCTGCCTTGTTTTCCAAGGTCTACATATCCTGTCAAAGTTTGCAGAAAAATCCCAGTGAAGTGGGAAAAAAATGCTTTCAAATTCCCATGGCTTGCTTATATAGAAATCCCCTCTGGACTAAAGTCACGCTTTTCAGTGAATATGGATACACCAGGAATTAATTTTGCCTTTGTATCTTTGGGTTCTTTTATGTGTTTTAAATTTTTCAACTTCAATCTCAGCAAAAACTGAAAATAGTACAATTTTAGCAATGGCTGTAATGAAGGAGGTGCTGAAATCTTTTCTACTTAATATACTTCAGTAAGAAATGGTGAAGAAATGTGAACTACACCCTTTAGCACTAAAATCTTTTTCAAACATGTTTTTCTGCAGCAATTGTGTGGGAAAAACAGCTGAGGAAGCTCTGCTTCATGGATCCAGATCCAGGACAGAAAATTACACATTTTAATTACATGGGTGATGATGTTTTAAAACAAAGATGTGAAAGTCACCAGGATAGGCATGAAAGAATAGAATATCCTTTTTAAAAAGGCAGTAGATTCCCTTATTAAGGATCCCTTATCATTACCTAGATGAACTGGAAAAAATCAAGGACGAAAGGAGATCAATAGTGTTTTGAGAGATTTACCTCAGTAATTTAAGTAACAAAGCATAGTAAAGGACTTGTAAGAGGAAGATACAGGCATAGATATTTAAGGAAACTACTTACAGAAAGAGAGAGAAAGAAAGAGATAGAGAAAGAGAGAGAGAAAAATAGAAAAAAAGAGAAAGAAAAAAGAAAAAAGAAAAAGAAAAAGAAAAAGAAAAAGAAAAAGAAAAAGAAAAAGACTAAGCAGTTTTATCATTTCAAGATTTACCGTTTAAATTTATTTTAAGAGGAATGGATTCAGACTTGACACTTGACCTCTGCTCAAAGGCCTGTGTTCAGCACCAGCTCACAGGGGTCTCCCTGCATCTAGTGACTTCCAAGGGATTGAGTCACCCAGGATATGCCAGGGATTTGGCTACATTCTGAGAACACTCAGTGCCCTGAAACCTTATGGCATGAAGAACTTTCTGAAACTCGAATGAGGTTCTGTTTGACACCTGGGGGCTATGGAATCTGCTCTGATGGCTTTTGCATGTCAGTAAGGAGGATTTCTGGGATTGGAATGAGTGATGAATACCGAGTTGCTCATGTAAAATTGTGTAAAATGAAGCCAGTAGTCAGACACCAATGTATTTAAATCTGACTCTACAAGAACTGGATTACGCCACACACAGGGTGGATAGTGCAATGTCACTGTGCTGGTGTTGAGAAAAAAAGAGCACAGGCATGGAGTTAGCTCAGTTTCTGTGAGTTCAGGGAGTGTGACAAGAAACCTCAGGTCCTCTGTTGCGTACACAGTTGCACCTTGAATTCATCCATGTAGCCAAAACAAATCAAATACAATCACTTGAGACCGATTCCCTCTAGAACAGTATATGCCCAAGAGCTGGGGAATAAAATCAACTCCTTTAGTTTAAGAAGTCCCAGAAATTCCTTCTCATCTTATTTGTTTAAACCACCAAAGTCCTCCCAACTCCATGATTACATAGAGCTTCTGGTGATCACAGCAGTTTACAGAGTCGTGGCTTTTCTCCACAGGAGGGGAAAAGGTAACCAGGGGGCTGTGTTCACTGCACTCAGCACTGATCCTCTAGGAGCTATTAAACAATTTTCACTAATGCTTTTGACTCCAGTGACTCACTCAAATCTGTTTGGAGATGCTAAATTGTTGTCTACCCCAATGAAGACATACCCAATCTAGATTTTACTGGAACTTGAAAAAAATCTATATTGGAAAAGAAATAAATAAGGAAGACTTTTTCTCTAAGACAAAGTGGTAATATGAACAAAGTAATATTATGAGTTCCTGTTGATTGTACAGTGCACCATTTTCAGAGGCAATTCAGAACCAGTCCTACAAGTCTGCTTAGTGTGTGTGATGTTCCACTGCTAGCTGTGAGTTAATGAAGGAGCTTGTTTTCCATAAACAAGTCCAAAGGGCACCACAAAACCAAGGTCATCAGTAATTTCTCAGCATGGTTTACTAGCCTTAGAACCAAAAGAAAAAGGAAGATTAGATTCAGAATCATAATGTGTGAATGTAACAGAACAGCATGGACTGGGACAGCTCCGGTGGAAGGTGCTAATCTTCCTCTTACAATTTATGATCAAATGTTAGCATATTCAGTTTGCAGAAGCTATAAACTGGGCAAAAAAGATAAAAAACCACCCAGCTGCATCCGTCTTATCTACATTATTCCAGGCAGGAGAGGAGAAAAGGGATGAGAAGACAGAGTGACTTTAGGAAGATCCCTACGTGATGCTACTGGACAGAATCCATAACCATATTCCTCTCATTTGTTATCTCACTGTCAGCAATAGTGCCACTAACATTTCCTGCAGAACAGCCTTGTCTGAAGTGTTCCTCCCAGAGCAAGCTTTCCAGAAATGCTCAAATTAAAGCCTACATGAAACCTCGGGTCTTTGACACCTTAAATGTAGTTTTAGCTTCATAAACAGAAATGCATTTTACGGAGAACAAAAATGTTTACCTGTTTCAGTTATGAGATGGAATAGTATTGTCATAAATAATTCTTCATCTTTTCTAGCACAAAGTAAATATATCTTTACTGCTACTCACCATTACTCATATAAAAATGGGGTTGAAGAAGAGATCAAGGTTATACTGGCATTAAAAGATTTATTACAGCAACCCTTCCCTGCTGATCTCATCAGGTTTTCAAGGATTGAAATGTATTCTTTTTTGTCTCTTTTTTTTTTTTTTTTTTAAAGTCATAATTCTGACAAAGCTAGATACAAAACACTCAGAGAAATGCTTTCTGGTGAAAAATAGGGACACTGGCCAATGGAAATGTTTTTAATAGACCCAGGAAATTAACAACCTGACGCAATTCCCTCAATACTGGGAAAGACGAGGAGTCTGAAAGCTCCCTCCCATGCTTCCTTTTCAGACACCAAGATCGTTTTCTCCAATCTGAACAGGACAAACTGCTGTTTCACCCTGGTGCCACACCAGCTGCAGAGCTGGGCTGGTGATGAAGAGTAGGAAGGGCACGCCGGGTCAGTCACTATTAACTTCCCTGCTGCAAAGCCTTGCTGGCACCTGCACACAAGGTGCTCATCTGTCTTGCCTGTCGGTGACTTTTTGATACTCTCCTAATCAGCACTGTCAGCAGAGCTCCCCAGATTTAGTTCAGGGCATTAATGTAGTCAGCACAGAGGCAGTGATGTGCGTTTTAAGCAGCACACCATGAGGCTATGCAGTGACTTACCCACCGCAGCACAGCAGCTGTTGCTGACATGCTGGAAGGGGGTCTGCTCCATAGAGAAAAACATGTTTTATTGTAAAATATTCACATGATAGTGTAAATTGTTGTCTTGTAATAGACTAGGAGAACAAACATTTGTTGCAGGTTGCTTTGAAAATAACAATTCCCAGCGTGATTGTGAGATTGCACCTTGAGGACAGACCAATTAAACATTCAGGTTGTTTCTGATTCCAGCCCATTTTGTTTCACTTATGCAGATGCAGGTCCAGCAAAGCACCCCTATAACTTTACTGTTAAATCCTCTGCAAACTCACCCTCCTGTTGTCTCCAGTCTATCACACCTCAGGGTAAGAAAAGATACCTCTCAGGACTTCCCTGTACTCACCTGCACCTCAGCCTCAGCCAACCCTCTAAAAACAGCTCATCACCTTTGCCATCCTCAATGAGACTTATTCATGTACCTTTTTTATATTAGGCACGCAGAATCAGAGATGCAAATTGGACCACTAATTTAATTTGCCTCTCTGTGAGGAGATCAGAATACAGGTTAGACCCTACTTGTATGGAAAACATAAATACAAGGATTGTTCAGCCCATGTAATGCTAATGCAGAGGAACATATGTTATGAGAATTATCAAAAAGCACCTACTTCATTTGGCTTTTGTTGAGAACTTTCAATTTATGCCTCAGAGAGTTTACATAATTAGACAGACTACAAACTTGCTTAGTCTGTTCCTTCTTATTATTAAGTCATTATTTTAGTCCCAAAGGTAGTTGTTATGAATGCCATTAACAGGATTATATGAATTATTCAAGCACTGGCATGTTTAGACTGTCATCTCAAGAAGGGGCCCATAATCAATCTCACATTGTTCAGAGGTTTGTAGCCCTGCAAAATATCATCTTATTTGGAAAGTATTGATCAAATGAGCATAAACTATCTGAAACTGGATGTTACCTAAGAAACACCAAGGTCATTTATTGCTATTATTAGTTTTTTTCATATGCTTTGAACTTGTGGAAACTCTTTGTGCCTTTGGAATGATAATGGCTCTCAGAAAGAACTTCCCCACAATGTCTAGAAGACATCCTGAAGAATCAGCCTAAGAATTTGCAAATAAAAATGCCAGTGAAGATATCTACATGTATTTCCCTTCGTAAAATAGCTTTGATCAACAGCTCGTAGATCTAGAAGATGTGATGTCAGACTCAGGTTGAAAACACATGGTTTTCTTTTCATCCTACATGAAAGCCATTTTCCTTAGGGAAAAGAAGGGAATTCAAAAAGGTACAATATTAAAATCACCATGAAAACAGACTCAGGGAAATTTCTAGTTGTGAAATAACTTCAGATATTGAGAAGTACTTTCTCTCACACACTTCCATCTGTCTTTATGTCTCTTTGGCAGATGCACTCTGGTAAAAACTCCAAAGAAAATTATTATCTTCTCTCTTAACTTGAGCCCAAAAAGGTAAAAGGGAAAAATACCCATTCTGGCTTCAGTGGGCTTTGTCTAGGTCTCATGCATCTTCCCAGACCAAGAATCCATGGAATTAGAGAATCTTAAGGTTTGAAAAGATATCCAATGTACTGATTAAAGGAGTGTTAACTATCTGAAATCTGAGAACTCATTGCAGATCAGACTTCCCTGGCCCTGTGAGATCCCTACTGTGAGACTCCATTGCACATTCCCACCTTATTTTAACAGGGTGGGAAACTAATTTAGTCTCTCCACCAGAATAAAGTTATTTAGTGATAATAGTACTATTGAATGGTGCACAATCTGTATTAAAATATGTATCTTTATCCCCTTTCTGCATGGTCAAGGTAATCCTAATCAATCTTTGAGGATAACCTGTTAGTTGCTGAGACACTGGCTCTGTGGGGAGAGAGGCCAAGGTTTAGGGTGGACACGAGGGGAGTGAAGAGCTAGTGAAGCACATAGGGAGCAGGTGATTGACGTGATTGATGAAAAGACTGCACCACTCAAATGATTTCTTAGCCCACAGATGCTGTTATTGAGCAGAAAAGGTTGGTTCAAATTATTAAATATCTCCTGAACCCTAAGAATTTGGCTATTTGTTTAATCCCCACAGCCACATTCATAAAACATTTTTTATTATCTTTTGAAATTAGGACTCAAAAATAAATTAAATAAAGTTGATATACAAACATTAAAAGCTATCCTTCAGTGAGATTTTCCATATTGATCTGTACATTTTTCCTCAAAATACTTTTTCTTTCTACGAAAATTTGCAGGCAAAAAATTAAACATTGCTTGATTTTGTGACAGACAATCTTTAAAAAGTCTCATTGAAACAGTAAAGGCTTGAACAATGTCTTTTTATCTTAACCACTCACAGAAGAAGAAGGTTCTAAGAGTGCAAGAGTAAAATATGCTCCTGTTTTTCAATTCACAGAATTTATGTGTGGCTTAAATTGAGAGGTCTTTGAGATGACAAACACATGGCACCTTTTCCAGGGGAGGTCAAGGAGGCTGAGTTGACTTCAGCCTTTTGTTGTCTGTGGCAGTTCTCATAGTGCTGGTGACTTTCTGTGCTTCCAACACTCACTAGTCTGCTCTGAGGAGAGATGAACTTGGATTGAGAAATGGGTGAGCAGTAGGTCCAGAGGGTTGTAGTCTGTGTCATGTGGTCTAGTTGGAGATGTGCCACTGGTGGTGTCCCCCAAGGTTCAATACTGGGGCAAAGAATTGTTTAATTTATTTCTCAATGATTGGATGAGGGGTTGGTCCAGTTCACTGGCCAGTGAGGGGTCCTCAGCAGTTCACTGACCACACATGGCTGGGATTAGAGGCCCAAACCCCTGAGGGACTGTGAAGCCCTTCAAAGGTACCTGGACAGGTTGTAGAGACAGGCAAGGAAGAAAAGTCCGAAACTTAATAAGGGAAATGCAGGTCTTGCATCTGGGCAGGAACAACTCCAGGCAGCAGCACAGGATGGGGGGACCTGCTGGAGCAGCTCTATGAGGAAGGACCTGGGGGTTCTGGAGGGCAATGAGCTGTCCCTGACCAGCAGAGTGTCCTAGGAAGGTCAAGGGGATTTGGGGGGACATTGCCAGCAGGTCAGGGAGGGGATCCTGCCCCTCTGTCCAGCCCTGTGAGGACACGTCTGGAGTCCAGTGTCCAGGACAGTGTCCTCCTCAGGACAGGAGGGACATGGAGCTCCTGGAGCAGGTCCAGTGGATGGGGGCAAAGGTGATTCAGGGCCTGGAGCACGTCCCTGTCCAGAAAGGCTGAGGGGGCTGNATAGTCCAGAATTACCTGGGCACAATCCCATGTGGATGGTATGGCCCTGCTGGAGCAGGGATGTGGGAACAGGTGACCCAGTGTGGTCCATTCCAAGCTGATCCATCCTGGGAATGTGTACTTATATGTGCCTGCGTACCACACCAAAAAAAATCTTAATATCCTGGCATGTAATCTTACTTTTTCTTGAGCTTTGTTCCCTGAACCTTAGCTTTATTGAAATATTTTGAAACAACACTTTTCTAGAAGTGAAGTCTAGCAGGACAGTAACTGTGAGTGAGGGTCATTTCCTTTGTCAGTTTTTAAGTGAGTGGTTAAAGGCAAAAATGATTCATTTGATTATCACACATCAGCATGGCGTCATCTCGCAGGTTTGGATGCTGTCCTCCCCACAAGGTGACTATGATACCCACACATCACTCCATTATGGACCACCACACAGGTGCTGAGGCACCTTTTACTTGCTTCTTCCTGATGCAAGAAAATACGTGGACACATATTTGCTCCTTTTGGTGTCACCACTTCCTAAGGTCTGATTGCTTTTCATATCAGAGTGGCAAATGGGGAAAAAAAAATAGTTGAAATGGATGGTGTTGCAGATGCAGGGAATAAAGTGTTTAAAGATCCTGTTGCTTCAGTCCTTCAGCCACGTTTAGCTAAGTAATTAAGGAAAGCTGGCACGGGGCCTGACAGAGCATGTTATGGATGGTGTTCATAACAGCATCAAGCTTCAGTTGCCATGCGAACGCTGACTCTGAACTGACTGCTTTTGTGCACTGAGAACCTCAGCCCAAAGTTGTTTGAACGTGTCTGTGTGTGGGATGAAGGCAGGAGGTGTGATATGAAATGGATACCAAGATACGGGGCACCAGGGAGTCGGTATGATTACACTAAGAAATAGGCTCCCAGTCCCTTTTTTTTCTGCTCTGAGTACATAAATTAGATTTCTGGCCTGTAGGCTAAATGTATAGATGCTGAGGGAGGTCTGCAGAGAGCAGACACTGGTATTGAGTTCACTGAAGTCAGTGAATTTATGGCAGATTTTGGCCAGCAGACAACCTCCTCTAATTCCTGCAGATCAAAGGTCCTGCGTGGCATTGTTTTAATTCACCTTCACTTTCCTTATTAGTTTCTGTTCTCCACAGCCAAGGGCTTTCAGGTACTTGCTGCCTCTCATCAATATCCTCCAAGGATATCCTTCTATGATATTGAGCTAAATTTTGAAGTATTGCCCAAAAAAAAAAAAAGCAGAACTTTTGACAACTTTTCAGCATTTAACTTAACAGGTTAAATCTTCCTATGTGCTGCACGTCAGCTTGCAGGATGACTCTGAGGCTCTACTTCATAAAGTTCATCTGACACTGAGATGAGACCTACATTAAGTGATATAAAACATTTAAGCTGCAGTGACAGGTATTTTTGGAAGCCCATACACCAGTGCTCATGAATGAGGAAATGAACTTTGACAAAATGAATGGTTTCACAGATGGCAGTTTGCTTGGAGCTCTCACCAACAGATGTTTGAGTGAATGTTCTGCAAGGCCTCTGTGTATTTTGGGTTTTATCATTTCATTAGCAAATAGCTATCACCTGGTGTGTACTTGCTCTTTGGAAGCTCTTGATGAGGAAGCTGTTAACTTTGTTTTTTCCCCTTGCCTTTTTTTTTTTTGAGGAAGCCGCCCTCACAATACTTTATGGTTTTCTGCTTGGGGATAAGAATGATGGAACTTAGGGGTTTTTATAAAAATAATTTTTGTGTGTGACATAGTAGTTATGATTAGGTTTGTGAGATTCATAGTCACAGATCTAATTATGCCATAGGACTGAAAATCCCGAAAAGATGAGGCTAAGCACCAGAGGTGGGATTGAAACCAAAAGTGGTATGGAGACACTCGTGTGAAAACCAAAGCCTCAATCAAAATATAAATTCTACCTAACAGGAATAATATTGCAATATATTTAGACTTT
>VWYN01006381.1:52297-63959 GCA_013400075.1 Hippolais icterina
CATCACAGGTCATCTTTTCTATTAACAGTCCCTGCAGCAAAACTGTTTACTGGTAGGTTCAAGAAATACAGAGAAGAAATTTTCTTAAAGCTGTGCAAAGTTATTAAAAAAGCTAAATTTAAAAAGGGAAAAAGTATTATTTACAACAGACACACTGAAATGATAAATAAACCAAAGGTATTTTACTTTGGACTAGAGTACTAATAGATTTGAATTGCCAATCAGAAGTTGTGCACATTTCCCATCAAACTGTTGTATTTCTCATTATTGTATTTCATCTGAACTTTAGCACATAATTTCAGAAAAACCATTTAGGGAATAAATTAAAAAAAATTATAGAATTATAGTTCTCTTTCCATATATTCTAAGTAAGATTTGTAGCCTTTCCATTTTGAAATTACAACTTGACTTTCAAAAATTGATTCCTAAACCAAAAAACATAGAAATATAGAAAGAAAGGGATGAATTCTTTGAAGAAGAAGAGACTCCAAATTAAATATTTGGAATCATCTTGCATGCAGTAAAAACTAGAGGAAAATAGCTGAATAATCAGTCTCAACCAACTTTAGTTCCCACTTTTTGATTCTGCTACCAAACTGAGCAGTTTCTACCTGTTTTGTAAATTAAACTTTCAATCCTCCAACTACTCACAGTAATAAAATAAATATTAGAATATTTTATTTGAAAAAAAAAAATTGGTAACCATACCAATGCCTCTGGAGAGACAGTTTATGCCATTTTAGTGAGAGATAACAAAATAGGGGGTTTATTATTCTATTTAATACTTTACATTTATACACAGCAGTCTCCAGCAACAGGCCAGCTCCTCAAACACATGTCCCACACAGTGGCATGATGCACAGTAATTAGTGCATTTTCTCAAAATTCTCCAGGTGTAAGCTATGCTCAAATCTGCTCTTGGTGGCTATGGGTTAGCACCTTGCAGAAACAATTTCCATGTCCAAAAGACTACACAACACTTTAAAGTTGTGAACAGGGGAAAAAAATTAATTAAGCAATAAGAGGATGATTAAAACTGGGAGACCAACCTGGGAGTGATGAAACTGGGGGTGGAGAATAAGGGCACAGGTTAGAATCACTAGAGAGGAGTAACATTGACAAACTCCTGCTGGCAGTTTGTATTAGAGATTAGTTGCCACTATGATTTTGGATATGGTAGAGGGATAATAGAAACAATAATCTTGCCCATGGCCATATCTATTCTGATTCATACTGCCTTAAATAGGATAACTAATATAGGAATAGAAAAATACAGATGCAAGGAATGAGCAGAGATGAAGTGAAATCAGAATAAAACAAACCAACATATTTTAAAGCCATAAATGCAAAAGGACAAGAGAATAGAGAAACTCTTGTTTAAAAAAAAAAAATGTTGACAAAAAAGACTCATTACTTGAATAGTCAGTGTGAGCATTTTGGTTATACTTCAGGACCAATTAATGAAAAATAGACATATGTGCTCTTTTTTGTCATTGTATTTGCAAACAATAAAAGTTAATATCAGTAATAAAGTGGTAAGCAGTACACAGGTGCTATTTTATCACAGTCAACCTGTGAGGAGAAGCAGAGGTCAGGAGAACTTTAAAAAGCAGATATGACTTAGGCTTTAATTTGCTTCCAAAAACACGGTCAGTGACCCTTTAAATCACAAGCCAATTACAAGCATTGTAGTGCCATTACTAATTACATGCTGAGAGTGTAAATTTAAAATGGCAATTTCAATTTTCAGATCATTGGGAGAATGCAAGAAAATGAAATTGCATACTAATTAGTTCATGTGTATCAGACACCTGAAAGATTAGAGAAAAAAAACAACTTCTGTACTCATTACAAGTGAGTTATAAGCAGAACACTCAAACCTTTTATTTGCTAGGCTACATGTAAGTAAAGAAATTAAATGACAAAGAAAATTGATAATGATGGAACAAGGTAAAAATAGATACAGGCCTGTACATAATTATACTTTGAGGGACTTTGCCCATTATACACCTCTTCCTTTAGAATTTATCTAACATTAGAAGCTACAAGAGGGCAATGGGAGATTACTTCAGGTTCACTGCACTAAATGTTAATTTGCATGTCCGAAAAATGGATTTTCTGGCTTTGTAACTTTCCACTTAATCTCTGTCAAACACTCATACCATTTTTTAGTGCCTTCTTCTGGACCAGGTGTTTCATCACTCAGAGCAGCATGGAAAAGGTTCCATGTGCAGGCTGCTCCCAGTAGGGTCTGGGAAAAAGTAGTGACACAACAGAGTAAAAATCCAAGTGGAGAGTTTGGCATCTTTTCTCCCGTGAAACCAGAGGTAACCAGGAATTTAGCCCAAATCTGACTTTTTTTACCCCTCCACAAACATTTATGAAGCATCTCCCTGGGCATTACAGAACCTGTGCAAAAATAAAACATGGGATTTCTGCTTTTCCTCTCATCAGAAACTGTTCACCCATACAAGGGTCAGACAGTGTTTGTTTCTTAAAGCTTATTTCATGCTTGAAGAACAAGACAGTGCTCTGATCCAAAGAACTACTATGCATAAAGTGTGAGTCTGTGGATGTCTCCACCTTGCCAGGTCTAAAAACAGTTTCTGTAGAACACCTAAAAGCACTTTTTCCCTGCAACTATCATCTCCCTAAAAAGTTTCAGATTTTCTGGTTCCAGATGTTTTAAAGAAAGAGAAAAGTAAAGGAAAAAAGAAATCCTCTCAAGACCTCTGCTCTGAAATTACAAACAATATTTTTACTTTTGCCCTGAATAAATAAACAAAAAGGTTTAAAAAAATGAATTTGTCAAGTTTTGTGAAAATGATAGACTAAAGTTTATTTTGCAAGAAAAATGAGAAGGAAAAGAAGGGAATGCTTAATTGTATGATGCAAGCTTCTTTTTTGACACCTCATGGTTGTCAAAGTTACGGAGTAACCTGTATGGGACTGGAATAACATCCAAAATACACACACACCAAAAACACAAGCACAAATGTGGAAGCATCAGACCATTAGATATTCCCATCCAGTTCATCTCCTCAAAAAGACATGTCAAGGGGGCAGTGCTAAATGATTTTGAAATCTTTGTCCATCTCATTTAATAAAGCCCATACTCTAACACAGCTCAAAAGCTGACATTTTCATTATCCATTAAAGTTATATTAGCTTTCTACTCCCATGGAAAAAATTCTACTCAGGTCCCCCTGCATGATTCTTTCCAGTTCTTTTCAATGTATAAATTTTACAGACTCCCTAACCCCTCTGATCTTTATGGAGGAAAACTGACTTATGACACATTGAAGGGCCTTTGTGTTTTCACTCTGCAATAAATAAAAAGCAGTAACACCAGTTTTCGTTTTTCAGAGCTGACAAAATCCAGCACTCCCACTGCATCAGTTTCAGAAAACTTCATCAAACAGTGCTTTGTGTCTGCACTCCATACAAAAAAAAACGAGCAGGTAATTCTCTATGCTTCCCCCCACAATATTTAGGAGCCTCCCAGAAAAAAAAATTAAAAAAGGGAGTCAGGGCAAAAACATTGAATATGAACAAATATTAATGCCAAGTACACCAAGGTAGCCTCAAGAAGTGTGTGTCTGACACAGCTGAGGGCATTATGGACAGTTCAACTTAGTGCTGGCAGATAAAATGCTCAAACACCACATGTTTCGTAAATCCTGCAGTGGGTTCACTGGAAGGGATGCATCCTTCTCACACACTGACCATGCTGATCAGAGCAGAAAATTTTCCCGTAAGTATCTAACTCACTAACCTTTATTTACTGACAGCTGAAGCTGCCAAATCTTTTCCCAATTCATATATCATGAAAATACCATCCAAGCAAAGAACTAGAGCAACCACTAGATAATTACCTTCATTAAAGAACTGCTACAGGACTTCACACTCACTGCTTTTACTGAAGTCATTTTTGGGGCACAGAGAAATCCAGTTCACAGTGAGGGCACTGCCATTTGAATCACTCTAGCAACAACATCCTTGAGCAGGATGAGAAAACGTGTCTTTTCAGCCCCATGGATGTGTCTGAACTAACAGCTGTTTCAACCTTCATTAAAACAGTTCTTGTTACTTCCAGTCATGCTTAACCTGTGTGCCCAGAACAGCTCAGCAGAGGACCAGCTCTTCCAGCATGCTCTGGCACTGCCAAAACCACACTTCAAGCACCTTTAGCATGTGTCAAGATATCTCCACCAGATAATGTTGTGATATACTTCTAAGGACCTGACCACTAAATGCAACATATGTGGAAAGCAGCTTCTTTGAAAGAAACCTGTATAAATCTGCTTCCACAGTTTAGAGCCACAATAGAATATATGCACACAGTTTTTTAAATTAAAAAAAAAAAAAGGCCTGTGCATTTATAAAGTCAAGATTATCACTGTTTTGCAACTGAATAGTCCCTTTTAGCCTCGGCTATGTCCCTGACAGTGAATAAGAATCTAGCTGTTTGTTAACCACTTGTCTTCATCAGTTTCTTAAGTGACACTGGCAATTGAATCAAGAATATTTTTTATTCCTCCTCAGCTCCATCTGTTACCTGAATCCATGGCCATCTGTCATTTTCTGCAGCAGTCCAGGCATTCACAAGACCCTTCTTATTAAGCCGTGCATAGTATGGGTACCACTTCTGGAGTCCAAAAAGAGCTCGGTGAGTGGAGGATGCAGTGATTTGTTGGTTTGACACAATCCCTCCTTCTATCCCTAGTGGGCCAGAGCACCCTGCAAATGGAAAAAAAAAGAAAAAAATAATTCAACTGAAATAATCAGCTGTTCTGAGTCCCAAGTCACTGTAATTACAATAGCATACAAATAGATCCAAAATGTGATGCCAAATGCAGCTTAGAAGAAATTTAAAGTACTTGAGTATGTAACTTTTTTGTAGAAATTAAAAAAAATACATAAATATTGCTTGCAAATAAGTATTCTCATTATAAAATTAATGAAATGGATTAAACTTTCAATTTCTTTTAGATTGATCTAGCTGAAGACTTGTGAGTTTGGGTTTTATAGACACAATGAAAGAAAAAATCCTCAGATTCAAATATTGAAATGATTGTTAAATGTAAATTTAAAATTCTGTTATTACTGCAAAGTTCCATATTGTTGCTATTGCCTCAAAGTTCAGCATTTAATTGATGCTCTACAAATTGTTATTGTAATTATCTGTAGAAATTTAAAAATGATGTTATTATTCAGCTACATTAAAATATTTAAAGTTTTATCCATTTAATCAGCAACCCTCAAACTATGTATTTAACTGAAATGCTTTAGTGTTCATAATTTTATGTATGGTATTCATCATTAATTTATTCACCAGAAATACTTGTAGACTTTTTTTTTTTTTTCAATAAAGATATTTCTGCATACATTGTTTTTTGAAGCCATTCAAAAAACATGCTCCATTTGGGCACAGGAACAAAAGCATCCAGCTATTGTGAGCAATCTGATCCAAGAAAATGATGTAAATTCATTGTATACAAACAATTGGCAGTTTTGTACTATTTAACACTCAACTGAGTATCTGAAATTTTCTTTTCCTCAGTTCTAAGGCAGAATCTAGAGAGAAGGTAATCACAGGAATAACTCCGGCAGCCAGTGTTACTCTGTTACCCAAAATATCTTCTGCTTTGCAAGTCAGCTGCACTTTGGCCATTTTGAAAACCACTAGACAGATGTTTACTTACATTTCAGGTTTTCTCAGAAACCTGCAATGTTTCACCTCAAGCAGTACCCAAAAATGAGCTCTGAAATCATATTGTTACAAAACCCTTGCACCACACGGGCAGAAAGTCATAAGTAATTTAATTCCTCATTAATTTAAAGGTACAGAGAAGAAAAAGTGGCCAGTGCAATTTGCTTCCCTCAGCCAAGAGACAGCGGAGGGTAGCACAGTGTGTAGTGGGGTGTCACTGATGATGGAGACAAAGATAAACTGAACTGAAGTTTTGATTTTGGTGGTGAAAGAAGCACATCATTGTGCTCTGAAAAGGTAAAGCAAAGCTCCCATGCAGGTGGGATTCAGGGAGTGTTGCTCCTTAAATACTTGGTCCAAACTTCCAGGAGATGCTCAAATGAAATTGTGACCCCACTCACATTAGTGACCCACTTGAACCACATAATGATTTCATACAGGTTTTTACCAGCCCACAAAGCTTAGCTGGAACTTAAACTCCTCATGCTACTTCTCTTTATCAACCAAAAATAAAAGCTTTGCCTTCAGCACTTGACTAACACGACAAAACGCGTCTCTCTCCTGTCGCTGTGCCAGGTGCGAGGCAGTATCAGAAGAAAATAAACTCTTTGTCACCAGCATGGGCAGGCACAATGTAGAACATACTCATAAAACCCACGTATTTTGGGAAAGTGTCATTCCTCACTGTGTTTTCATCAAGCATTATTTGAGGATTGAAAGGCCCATTCAAATCATAGCCGTTTCTGAAGTATTTTCATTGAAGCAGAATGAAATCTTTTGGTGTGTAAACTGCTGCATCTGCTTGCAAGTCAGAGGTAAATGACTCTTCTCCCCTAAGGAAAGTGCCCATTTTCAAAAGATTTTTAGAGCTAATTATTAAAAAAAACCCTGTGCTGATTCATAATGTACAAGAAAGTTCACACAGATGTGTCTATGTGCATGTGTTACTCACCAACATACCCATACCTACAGGACACATGCATGAAATAATCTTTAACAGTCACAATCGTAGATTGATAATTATTTAAAAATAGAGATGTGAGAAAACAGAAGAGAGGTTTTCTGAGGGGACCTTAAAATGGAAGCATGCTGGAGCCATGTTAATATTTGCCATGTCTGTTAATGTATCTAGTGTCTGAGATGCATTAAATGTTATTTGAAATATGTGAAATCCTTACAAGACAAAATTGAATTTTCCTTTCTAACTAGAAGGCAATTTTCTTTCTAAGTTTAATTACCAAGCACAGCACTTAACTCTATTTTTTCAGCTATGACCATACATGCTCAGCAATGTTTTTCTTCCTTAGCTTTAGGAGGATTAGTCCTGAAATCCAAAGAAAATCGCTACCTTCAGGGAACAGGTACTTTATTGTACAAGCTCTTTTTGTTTGTTTGTTTGTTTGTTTTTTGCAGTTTCAGTCATGGTTTTGTTATGTTTTTCAACTTTTCAATCTGAGCTAAACAAAAAATTTACCACTCATAAAAGTTAAAATTACCAAATTAGAGATACTTTCTACTTTGGTGTTCAGTTCAGACATAACAACATGAGTTGTGTGGAAAGTATGAGACTGGATAATAGTTTCTAAACAATATTATAATTATATTTCTTAAATTTTCAGAACATTCTCATTTTTCTTTTTTTTTTAATATTTATTCAACAGTCAAGATTTCAGCAGCAGTTTCATTAGGATACTGTCAGTGAGGTCCTTCCACTGTTAAATCTGCCCTTTTACTCTCTCTTTAGGTATTTATTTTAATGAAACATCATTTTCTACAAGAAAGACTTTCAATTCACTTTCTTTTATCAGTTAAAATCAAATATTGAACATATTTTTGAATAGTTGAATACCACACCAAATGGACTTCCTTTAGCCATATGCTCATTAATTTTTTCCAAGAATTCCACTAGATTAGCGAGTCACTCTTTCTTCTTCTAAAAACTCTAATGGGGCTATTACTCTCTAAATTCACAAGAAATTTGTTTTTGCTGAAAACTCTCAGATGAATGACCCATCTCTGGTTCCATTAAATGTGATTTATCACTAAGAGACTGGTTACAGACCAGTTCCTGCACATGACATTAAATTTCAGACACAAACCCCACTTTTCTTGAAGTTATCAATTATTTCTTTAGGTATTTAAGAGCTATGACATACCATTAACTATTAACAATGGAAACAAGCAACAAAAGCTTTTTCACTTTTCTTTTTTTTAAAAAATTGAGATGTATATTTTGCAGAACAAGTGCAAGATGTATTGTATTTTATTGTTATACTTGTGCTTCTATTAAGTCCATAGGGTTTTTTTAACAGAAATCATGACAGCTTGGGAAATAATGTTATCACTACAGAGATTGTGTACAATTCTGACTGGTCAATGTTATTTATTATATTAAAAAAAAAATTATTAGTCAAGGCTGACACACTGGGGTATGACAATACCCTTGATGCGAAGAAGTAAAGAAAAATTAAACAGCAATTAAGCTGCCTGACATGATCCTGATTCTCAAGGCAGATTTTGTCATCTGGAGCTGTTATTTCAGTGTCATTAAAAAGCAAGATACTAAAGCAAGTAATATTGGTTTTAAGGATTTAATCCTACAGTGACAATTATGGGTATGCACTAAATAAAACCCATTTAATGCTTCTCTTTTTCTCACCAAGCACAAACCTATGCCCATAAAATCTCACTATTAATGGAGTTAACAATGCCAAGGTGTACCAAGAGCTATGTGAACAGACCCAGAGAAGGATGGGAAAAGTCAGTTACAGAGGAAAAGTGAATTTCTCAGTTCTCCAGAGAGTCCCCACCATGTGAAGACAGCAGAGTTATAAACCTGCCTTGAAGGCTTTTTTTACAACCTTAATTAGATCCGGAAACATTATGTTTCATTTTGCACCACAAACCAATAGGTTTTTAGTCCAGATTTCCATTGTAGACCAAGGGTACGGGGATCAAGCAGCTCCCCAGAAAGGAGATGAGCTCTGTGCTTGCACCCTTATCTCTGGCAACAGCAAATCCCTCCAGCTGAACAATAATATTTGAGCAAAAGGAAGTAAATGACAGTTAGCTTACTGTGGTATACGTTGATATCTCCTTGGAAGAACATTAAAATAGGGAAATAAGTAGTGGATTCCTGTTCTTTATAGCAAAAAGACAAACTATTTTAAGATAAAGAGTTATTACAGCAAGAGATAATAAGCAGAAATCACTGAGTAAATATGTTACTTGAGCATATTTAATTTAAACTTTTTCCATTTATGTCAGTCCACAAATTAGGCAAAACATCCACATGGTTTAGAAATTGCTTGAAAATGTGAGGATTATGCCTCTGCAACTAGAATGAAAAGGTTTCTTGTTAGTGATGATGAAACATGCCTGATTTGGCAGCATGAATATATAATTCTTATTTCCTATGTTGGTCTGCCTCTAGCTTACATCATCCAAACAAACAGATGCAAAATTGAAGGCAGGGAGAAAACAAATCTGCTTTAGACATCTGCAATCCTTTCTTCCTCCAAGCCCCTCATTTTCTGGAATGAGATTACCCTGGCTGTGCTTAGCAGGCCCTGGCAATGGTGTTGAACACAAACCCTGACAACGAGATTACAGATGACCTCTGGTCCTGCAGTAACTCGTGCTGCTCCCCATCATCCACCCAGGCTCCTGTTTCTTCTCATTCCTCCTGCCACACAAATATCCTTGCCCAATTTGTTCTGCTAGGAACAGCTCTTAGATAACAAGTCTGATTTTTAGGAGCTCGTTATGTGGGTATTTGAGAGTGGCACCAAAGTGCCCATATGCAAAGTGTTTCAGGGCTTGCTTTTTCACAGCCATTTCATAATAACTCCAAAATCTTCTTTATAAGTGCTACCCAAAGTGCTTTTGCAGAGAAGTGGTTGGAGACACAGCTTCCATTCCTTCTTGAGATATCTATGGACCCTCTCATGGTTTCAGTGACATGACAGTCCCTAAATGCCAACTTTACCTCTGGACAAACCTCTGGGGTTACAGATGACCACTGATATTGCATTAATTAATGCTGGTGTTTGCACCATTACACATATGCAATCTAGGCTTATGCCTTTTTCTTCTTGTTCTTTCACACAGAGATTTCCACTCCCTGCCTATGTGCAATTTTCCACACTGCAGTCCCCAAGTTGGGATTTACATCCCTGTGATGGATTTTCAGAGGGATTTCCTACCTTGAGCAAGTGTGCAAAATAATTTTACTTCCAACATAGCACAGGAGCATATGGAGACAGCAGTGAAAGTAGATTATGTTTTTTCTATTTAATGTTGGGATTGAAGTGAAGGGTGGTTACTCAGGACTGGTTTGCTTAGTTCTAGTCTGGTAATTCCTCCATTCTGCTCCTTGAGTCGGATGGATAGGATTGAAAATTTCACATCAAAACACATTTATTCATGGTTTAATGCTGGGGAACTGCAACAGAGAACCAAGTTGAAGAAGGGACCTATCCAAGAAGTGTAAACTTAAAGGGAGATGCAACTTCTGATTTAGGAAGATTCTTAAACTGGAGAGTCCTTGAAGCTGGGAAAATACACTGGGACAATAATTTCTTGGTGCTTTTCCCTTTTCTTACACTCATTCATCAATAAATCACTTCTGATCACTGTCTAAAATGCAGCCAATGGATTGTTGCCAGACCAGGCATTGTTACTCTTGTGCTCGAAAACAAGTGTACATCTAAAACCTCAAAACTGAAAATAAGAATTAAGGGGAAGGCCAACAAGGCTGACATCCTACTGGGAGTCTATTACTGTCCACCCAACCAGGAAGAAGAGGTGGACAACTTATCCTACAAGCAGCTGAAGAATGTTTCAGGATCACCAGTACCTGTTCTTGTAGGTGACTTCAACCTGCCAGACATCTGCTGGTAACTTAATACAGCAGAAAAGAGGCACTCCAGGAAGTTCTTAGAGTGTATGTAAGACAACTTCTTGTCACAGCTGGTGGGTGAGCCCACCAGGGGAGGGACTATGTTAGACCTGTTGTTCACATATAGAGATGGGCTGGTGGGAGATGTAGTGGTTGGAGGCTGCTTGGGGCACAGTGATCATGAAATTATAGAGTTCTCAATATTTGATAAAATCAGGAGAAACTTCAATAAGACCTTTACACTGGACTTCCACAGGCAGACTTTGGCCTCTTTACTCAGACCATTCCTTGGGAAGCAGCCTTCAAAAACAAAGGAGTCCAGGAGAGATGGGCATGCTTCAAAACAGAGATCTTGAGGGCACAGGAACAAACTGTCCATGTGTGCCAAAAGATAAGTCAATGAGGCAAACCTCCAGCCTAGATGGGCAATGAGGTTTTGTTGCAGTGTGCTTTTTAAGTCATGTTTATCCATATTTTCATTTTATGGTTTAACCCAGCACACCCCTGCTTTTTCCCCAGTGTTTGGTCCAACCCAGGTGTTGTGACCCTTGCCCAAATCTACCAAGGTCATTCCCTCTAATTGCCCTCTCAAGCTCTGATGCCATTGGGTAGTTAACCTGACCCCGACCCTGCTTTCTGTGTGTATAAAGCCACTTGCATGTGGCAGATAGAGGTCTTGGGTTCCACCATGTGTTGAATAAACCATCTCTGTTCAACCCCCAAGACCTGTGCTGCTGTTCTATCTGTCGCTGTGCTGAAGGCATCGATAACTGGGATGGCAGAACTCGCAGGGGTGTGTGTCACACCCCATTCAGGGCCGCCTAACCTGGAGCACCCCTGGGGTACAGAGGTACCTCAAGGAAAAATACCAAGGTTTTCAAGGAACTTAGGAATAAAAGGAGGATGTATCATCTTTGCAAGGAGGGTCAAGTCTCTCAGGAAGTATTTAAGGAGGTTGCTAGGGCATGTAGTAAAAAAAATTAGGGAGGCTGAAGCTCAGTTTAAAGTTAATTTGGCAACTTCTTAAAAAGATAATAAAAAATGTTTTT
>VWYN01006382.1:6775-26060 GCA_013400075.1 Hippolais icterina
ATAGCACTGAAATATATCCCAAAATTTTCAAGTTTTTTTAAGCCTACTAACATGTACAAACAGATGCTTATCTTTGAGTGAAATTATACAACAATTTCCAAGGTGATTTAGGCATAAGCTGTAGACTTTTAATTTTTAGTCAAAGAATATCAATGCAGTTATTAAAATATTTGTTGCTAATACATGCTAATTATGTTTGTGAAGGTGATTTAGTTATAGGAGATGGTGGTTCTTACTGGAACCCGTGGCTCTTTAGTTTTCTTTTTGCAATTACTTTTAATTCAGAATTTATTTTCTGAGAAAGTTAAGCTTCTTTTTTTGCCATATCTTTAAAAATAATTTTAGATGTCTCTAAAAATTTTTGGATATTATTTTATAAATTCAATATTAAGAAATCCACTTGGTTTTGCAGATTTACACATAGTCATGAGCAAAAATGAACTTAGGGTGTAATTAGGAATTTTTCTGAAAGAAAGTTTCAATTGGCAGGCTTCACCAAAGAGAATTGTTCTTGTATAAGACAGCTCAATGTCTCTATTTAATAAGACCAAGTCAATAAAACATGAATATAATAGCAAGACTAAATTTTGTTGAGCATATATTTAATGTAATTCTCCTAATAAATACTTTTTCTTTTTTTTATTTCTATAACTGTTTGTGTTGACAGTATCAGAGCTGATGTTGCTGGTTAGAGTTTTCAAATGGACCGAAAAGACTTAGAGGACAATATAATTTTCATAACCAGTTTGTGCACTGTGAAAGTTAAAGATATATAAATACTAGGGTCACTGAGTGTCATCTTTAGGCTTTTGCTGACCTGACCTTGTTTCAAGAACAAACAGTTGATTTCTGCCAGCAATACAACTGCTGCATTACCCAGCAGTACGTCACAGCTGAGTGCTGTGAACCACCTCCTCACATTGTGTTTAGGCCGTGCAATGAGTGCTGTGCTGCATTCCGTTCTAGCTGTGCTTCCACCAACCAGATGACTGACACTATTTTCCTGTGCTGTCTTTCATAATTTAATACTGCATTCTGCCACCTGAAATGGTTTTTTAGCCTACATTTAACTTCTGCTGTCATGGCAAGATTGTTCCTTGTATCTGAGGTAACACATTTTTATATTTTCTGTGATATCTCTCTGTAAGTCCTATGCTGCAATCTGTGGTACAAACCAATATGTTCTCAAATAGCACCAAAATAGTCTTACGTGCATTTTGAAAATACAAGACCTTTAACCCACGTAAGTATAGGAAAGCAGGCCAATGAAAGTGTGCTTCCTCTCTTTTGCTTCTTACCAATGCGTTTGTCTGATGCTATATTACTTTGGATAGAGCTATGTCATTGTTGTGCAGTTCAAGCAGTGCAAGACTCACCAGCCACCTTCTAAAGCATGGCAGGGCTGTACTCCAATGGCTTATGTTATGGTGAGGTGGAAAATATAGAGGAGATGATAACTACAATCAACTGCATTTGAAAAATTCAATTTTATATCTCTATACATGGGGATTTTATCGTATTCAGGAGAGACAATCTTATAAAATCAGCTTAATATCAGATGATGAGGGAAACAGCAAAACTGAGACAGTAAGTGCCTACAATACGCTACCTGCACTGTAAGAAGAGCACACTACTTTCATTGCAGATGCATTGTTTCGACAGTGTTAAGGGATTTTGGATATTGACTATTGCTAGGAAACCACCAATTAGAATACAATAGTATTTCAAGGTCTAAAAAGTTTAGTCTGTCTAAAACAAATCTCAAACAAACTCATAAAATAGTTTGATTCACTTCCCTGAAGCCTAACTTCTAATTTATGTCTTAAATAAGAATTGTCAATGCCATCCTCTTCAAACCTATACTTGCCTGTCTTTAATTCTAAAATTCTTATTGAAGTCTGATTGTTAGCCAGAAAACATAATGCATGCAATTAATAATTAATTTGTGAATAGGTGCTGTCCTGACACAATGCAGCTCTGAATCTGAGAATAGACCATATCCATGGACATTGCTTTAATTGCCAAAAAGGGGAAAAAAAACACCTCAAAACCAAACCCAACCAAACCAGAAGTTCTAGGGAATTTACTGTGTGCTCAGAATAGATAATTTGTTTGCACAAATAACAACAAGAAAGGAAAATAATTAGAAGAATTGAGAAAGACTAGGAGGTTAAGCAAATTATAAAACTAGGTTAATGCAGTAGCTCTGTTCGACCTAACAGTATACACAAGACATAATTTCTGAGACTATTTCTTTCTGAAAAAAAAAAGATTACAGGGGGAAAAAATGGGACATGCATCCAGCCCATACATTTTGGGGGGCAGTGTCCATCTGAACACTCAAAAATTACTAATGAAACAGTCTGTTAAGACTTAATTATTGGCCAGTGGCAATCTTAAATCTTCCTAGAAACTCAGCTTTGCCAAGATAGATTACTAAATAGATTCTGACAAAGGATACTTAATTTTCATAGAAATTACTAGGATGATGCTGTGGGACAGAAAAACGATGGGTACCATTTTAATCCAGCAACATGAAAACAATATTTGAAAGACCACAAGAAACAGGCCTGTCTGTTTGCTTCTCTCCTTTCAAAAATCTCTGAATTTTTTTCCATTTAAAAGATAAATTTACTTCTTAAAGTCCTTTGTGCAAAACAAAATCAATCAGTTTAATAAGAATTAAAAGTTAACTGCTTTACTAATTGATGCAGGACTCTTTCAGAAATACCTATTATGATTAAAAATGATTCTACAGTACTCTTTGGCTTCAAAGGTAACCTAAAAACATTGGACTCTGTCTAAATTTCCTCACTACAATACACTTACAGAAGTTCACACAGATCAAATGTTAACAGGTCTCCACCTTCCTAACCTTTTGTTAATAAGTCTCCCCTTCTTGTGAGAGTTGAGGTGGAGTAGTTAGTGGTTAAGTAGTTAGTAAGTAGTTAGTCTAAGGTCTAGTGTTAGTTAAGGCATGAGAATTTAGTGTAAAAGAGGGCAAATAAATTACTATCAGTTCCAACAGACAATAAAATTTTAAGCAATATGTTAGTTTAACTCCAGAATATCACTTCATTATAACCTGTAACTATTACATTTTTCCTTCCCCAAACTCCTCAAGAGAAAAAGTTTTCGAATGTGAAACATAAAAACTATGGGCTTAAAAAAAGAAATTGGATTAACAGTAGCCTTTCTAAAATTAACATTTCTCCTGTTATAGAAAAAGTATTTATTAAGGATCTGATTGTGGAGAGTTTTCTTCAATGCAGTAACTTTTCTTACTCATCTGAGCCTCTTGGAGCTTCCCATGTATTTTGTATTTTTTTCATTCAAATGAAAGGACCATTAAAAAATGCTAGAAGTGTTTGAAGGGAAGCGATGCTTGGTCTTTCTATTGCATACCCCTATGATGACTCTCTCAGACACTAGCTTGTTCCAAAACCTCTGAAGTCAACTGGAGTCTTGGCAGTGACTCCTCCTAGGCTGCATCCCTACAGTGCATATGTACACAACTGCAGTTCTTCAGAAAGAGATACATCAGTTCTATCCCAAATACACCATTACATATTTCTTTTCTATTACAATCATGATTCTTTCTATTAAAATGAACTTTACTCATGCTTATTTACTTTTCTTCTTCCAGTGAGGTGAATGAGGTTTTTAATTTTCTCAGGGGGTTGATTTTGTGTTAAAAACATGTATGATTTCATGTACATTTATTTCATGTAGCAGGTCATATTGTTATTTCTCGCCAGTAATTTTCCAAGTAAGGCTTCAAAAGCCTACTTTTATATGGTAGAAATCTGATGGAATTTTATTTCCTGAAAATTTATCATTAGATCTACAATTTTATGAAACCCAATGAGACTTAATGCTTAACATATTAAGGATGAAACAATATAGACAAAAAAATCACTGTGGATATTTTATCAGGATACTCTTTTAATTATGAAGAAACTATTCAGTCAATATTGGTTTTCTGAGTTGAGTTTTGCTTATTTGTCAGGGCTCACTGACTTTCCACCTGCTTTTTCAATTCCAAAAGAGGATGTTTTTTATTAACAACAAGTAAGTATTTGTAGATATATTTTCTGTCCAGCTGCTACGAATTTTCTATTTGCACGCAGTTGTTTTTCCTCCTCTTTTAAGTATTACATACTTTCTCTGTGAGTCCATGAGTAGTATTAATTAGATAGAATTCTTGCAGAGTTTAAAACTTAATATGAAATCAGTGAAATTTGGTTGATTCTGATTTGTTGTGTATGAATAAAACATATTCTGTAGTTATTCCTGTGCTACTCTATTTCTGCTTGAGAAATTTCATGCATGCTGTTTTGGAGAACTCAGATCCTATATAAAGATTTTACTCACTTGGTGTTTATGTCACACACAGGACAAGAAAATTCTCTGTAATAAGAAGTATGCTGCTCTCTGTGAGAAAATCATACCTTTGTATATGTACCTGAACTGTTAGGGAACTAGTAAACAGTTCTTTCAAAATGTGTATTTGATGCATTGCTTGTACAGTGTGTTTCCAGTCAGCTTTCTACACTCTTTTGCCTTTTTTTAAAGCAGTTTATCCCAATGAGCATTGTTTTTTATATTGCTGCATACTTGATAATGCAGATAAAGAAACAAAAATCGCACATCTAATTTCTAGGTTTAAAATGTATCCAGAGGCCAATTTGTTATACAGATGTGCCATACATCATTCAAATTACAATTTTTTTTTATTTTGGGGGCTGGTGAGACAGGGTTTGAGGTTATGATTTTGTGATTTGAGGTTCTGATTTTGCAATTGTCTTTACTTGGAAAAGTTATGATCACCAAAAATTGGAAATTGTGATGTTATGTTCATCCAGAGTGAGTAAGTTACACAAATTTCTTAAATGTAGTCATTCACTTCCATTCCTATGGACAATATCCTTAACTCTGAGTTGACTAAGTCTTCTGGATGGGGACAACAATGAATTTCTGACTCTTCAAGCCATCATTAAAGGCCAACCAGTCCTGCAGCTCAAAGGAAGATTGGCATATTCTAGAATAAGCAGTAATTAAAGATTGTAAAAAACCTCGAACTATTTTTTTTTCTGTCAACTAGATGGTTTCAAAACTTAAGAGGAATAAATTTTTTTAAAAGGTGAAAAAATTATTCATGCTGATAGTGCTTTGTGACATATTTATGTTTACTCATCTTCACTGGTGTAGAGGCTTTGAATTGCAATGACCATTTGAAAAATCAAGGTCAAGAGTTCAGCATTAATGCTTCATTCAGTTTTCTAGTACCCTAAAAGATAGACCATTTTGAGGAAAAAAAAAATCAATTGTCACAGGGTCCTCCAGGTTGGGTCAGGATGCTTTTTTACTTTTTTTCCCCAGGTAAAAACTTACAAATTCCTATCTCTACAAAGAATTATCTAGATTTGAGGTAACACAGCTGGGGCACTCAGGGTATCCAGATGCTGTTGCCAGGCCTGTGCAAACTTTCCTACTCTTTTTCTCACCACATGCTCTATCTTGCTAAGTTAGATAAAAACAACTTAAAGTCTTTTATTGTGAGGAGAAAATGATCAAAGGGGAAGCCTTTGGAATAGTTGGAGTAAATTTTCTCCTTTATTTTTGCTTCCCTTTGAATTCAAACAATAATCTGTAACTCCTATTTAAAATTGTAATATTATATTTCACATTCTTCTTGCTTGTTTGTGTACATTTTCCTACACTCTTGAAAATTCAGCCAGCTCTAGAAATGATCCTGGACAGAGAGAGAGTCATAATGTGAGATGAAAGTCTCGTTTTTAATTACTTTTTTTCCCCTATTTTCTTTATTTATCTGAAGTCAGTATGTGTTCTCAGCATGTGTGCTTGTGCACAAAAGACAGAAGTTTTGTACAAAATAACAGAAGTTTTTGTTATTTTTTTTAGAATTGCATAATGTGAAGGATATTATGATCCTACCACCGCATTTTCTGTTATGCACATGAGCGATATTATTTCAATATTTATAATTATTCACATTATTCATCTTCAGTCACTTGCACAAGGTGAATATAATATGCTGCTTAGATATACATTCAATTTCACTCCTGGAAACAAAAAAGTTTTTAGCATAGCTGAAGCTGTCATTCTGCCATCCTATAGATACACACTGCCAAACACTGTAAATTCCCAAGTTACAAATCTCTTGGAATTTCTTAATGGTTCTCTCTAACCCAAGCTTTTAGGTTTGTTGGTTTGCTTGCTTACAGTAAACTGTTCAAAATCACAGTTGTAATAAATATAGAGTATTTTTAAGTCCTATAACTCAGTTATATATTTCATTCCTATATTTTCTTTCATTTTTTGGTTTGGAATTATTGCACGGACAAAATTTAATCTGTATGTTTGAACTCCAGAAGTTAATAGTTTGCCCACACACCAGTTTTTCTTACAGGATGAAACATCCCTAATCAACATATATATCTTAAGAAGGTGTGAGGTTCTTTCTCTTATGTTCAGAGGTCACTGTATGTTCTTGACACCACCATTTATCATTGGGTGACTGAGCATTTGTTCAAATGGGTCTTTCTGATTTAGCATCCTTTAAGAGTAACAGTAACAAAAAGACTGGGTGTATCTAAACGATCAATTTCACTATAGCAAGACCACTACAAAGACCAGGAAAACCTGAACATAATGAAGGATAAATTCAGATAAAGAGAATTTATCTTTTCCTGCCTACCTTTTCTTATCTATTTCACACAAGCTATGTTTCCTACATGGTAATTTATCACAGTTCCTCCGTACAAAACCATGCATATTATACTGCAAAACCATGAAAAAAGTGCAAAAAGAGAAAAAGTGGAAATAATTACTTTCTGCTTTGATGGGAAAAAGCACATAATTCTGAAATAATACCTTCAGTACTAGTGAATAGTACCTTGTGAATATACAAAGAATAAACCTGGGTTCTCAGGAGTAGATATTTTATTCATACAAGCATTTCCTTAAACATTACTTATTGGGATTATACATATAACAACATCAGAGTCAGAGATAATTTTGAAATTCATAAAATTCAATATATCCTCTGCAGCTTTTTAGACAGTAGGAAAACTACTGAAAGATCTCACAGAGGCATCCAAATCCTTTAATTGCCTACTTTCCAAATGCATTTGGCTTAAAAACTCTTTAGGATTTCTTAACACACCTTACAAAGATTAAGCACACTGTCTTTGCATATTAAATAATAAATTATTATTACTATCATGGCAAATTAGTGAACCAGACTGCCTGGATTTAAATCTCTATTAATTAGAATAGTATGATAAGTATGCAAAACACTGTAAATACTGAGCATTTTCTCAGCATTAGTCTAATACATTTTTAAGTGAATAAACTATTTGGCCATCATGGGCATATAAACCCCTGAAATAATATGCTAATCTTTAGTAATAAAGGAACTAAGAAAATATTTTTGACTTGGAAACAGTCTTAATGTCTAGGTTAAAATTTATGTACAAAAAAAAAAAGTCTATAAGAGAGACAGAAACAATATCAAGAACACAAAGATATCTGTACCAAAAGGGCACAGAAGTTTATCAGTACTCAGTGAATTTCAGTGGAGCTGAAGACTTGCTTAAGTACTTTTAGAAATCCTACATATGTGACCAATAGTAAAAAATATAACAATATCATTGTAAGCAATATATTTGTGAGCAAATATCATTGCTCACAATGATACATTTATATTGATTTATAAAATAGAATTCTATGAATATCAAATTAAATTTAAAAGGAACTGTTGAAATATCTGCACATATGCATCTGTCATATCTAATCTATGTCTATATCATCTATGTCTATATATCTGACTATCTCGATTGATTTATGTTAAGATCTAATGCAACTATCTTGCACATTGCAGTTGGAACCCCAAATCCGTATTTTTGAAACTAGAAAAAGGTATTATTTAGAACTGGTTTTAAGACTTTTTATGAAGAATAAGATTTTCTCTGATTCAGTGGTTCCCAAATGAATTCCTATGCAATATATTTTTTTAATCTCGGAGGGATAATTCAACCTTTACCTTAATAGTTTTAAAATTTCAATTTCAATATTATTTTTGTCAATTAATCACATCAGTGATATTTCTCATTTGAAATGCAGTTTTCCCACTAACTATACAGGCGGCTTAGAGTAAAGGTATTCAAAGTAATAGTTTTGAATTGCTGTGGACATTTATAACTTCTTAATATACACATCCTCTTTCTCATCAGTCTTAAGAAAAACTGTTGTATGCAGTCTCATGCATCAACATTTTACAGTAAAATTTAAAGAAGCAGTTAAAGAAGTTAAACAAAATATAATACTATCAAGTACATAAGGAAAGACTGTGTTGATATTCTTTGGTGCTGGAATAAATTTATGAGACAATTAAAAGGCCAAGTTGACTAAATTTTTGTAAGCGCAAAGGAGCCAAATCATTGAATAGTACAGGATGCAGATTGCAATGTCCATCTTTATTTTGTCAAATCCTTTGAATTATCAAATATCTTAATGTGATAACTTTTTCCAAAATAATGAAACAGCTGGAAGATATCAAAATTTGTGATAGATTCACAGCAAACACTGAAGTTGTCTAAAATGAATCTTAAAAGAATCTCTATTCATGGTGTACTCAATGTAGTTCTCAGCAGCTACCACTGAGCTCCTCAAAGATATTATAAAGAATCCACTTGAATTCCACCAGATGGTAGTGATTTAAACATTCCTCTTCAAACATTTTGCATATCCTGTAGTGCTGCAGAAAATTGTCCCCATTGCTTTACCACTGGGAACAAGTAAGCAATGTTCTAAGAAAGGTATATGACTTTCAAATCAACCTGAGTGCGATAAGGTTTTGAATGTTTCTTGTTACTGCAGCCTGCTGACATATGTCAGAATCCTCAGAAGACTCCAAGTTAATTGCTACTTCTTCCTTGGTATGGAAATGGGCCATTAGAGTCCATCCTGATTTGGAGCAAAGGAAAAAATCCCTATTGGTAGAAGCATTTAGTTCAGGCAGATATTGGATAATTGGAATCTAAAATAAGTGAATTAGACAAACATTAGCTTAGAACTCCTATCACCCATTCATTATGTTTATCAGTACTATTCACTTCTAGAATGTATGCAAATTATGCTGTTTCTGAAGATCCATAATCCAAAGTGAGTACTCAAATCACAGCACTTAGGTGGTCTACAATCAAGTTTTGTACCTAAAGAAATACTACCCATGGATAAAGATTTTCAGCATTATTGTATTTACTCTGATGAAAAATAAAAGTTTACAAATATCGAAATATTTTTTCCATTAGAATGTTTGACAAACTAGCTCATGTGAAAAAATGTAAAAGTAATGTAAAAAAATGTAAATGTAAATGATTTTTTTTACATTAAATCTTCAAATTAATATTTTACCTTTACTTTTCCTTTATCTCTCTAAGCCTTTATAAATTTTCATGTTTGAAATTAAATAATAATTTTGTGATAAATATTTCATATCATACCAAAGAATTCAGTTTTGATCTGTTTGCTGAGTTAGAGGATGAATTAAAATTCACTTTGCACTTGCTAAATTCCTCTTTTCTGAATTGCCAATGAACCAAGAAATCAGTTTTGTTCAAGTCTATAATTGTGCTATGTATAATAATTTTCTGAAAATGTCATCCACCCTAAAAAGATCTCCCTGCTGAGTCTACTTAATTCTTAAAACAAAAGTGCTTGTAAAATCTTGAAAGACAAATCTTTCTCCAAGCTGAACAAAAAGGGGTCCTTAGGGTACATCTTATGTTATTCTGCCAAATGGAAACGATCATTGACTCTAAATTTTTATTCACTGTGGATGCCCACCTAGATGTGCAGGCTGACAGGAAATTATAGAGACCCTCTTCTTTTATTTGCACTGAAGGAAACATTTGTATAAATGTAGTCCACACAATTGTTTTTTGCATGTGTAGGTGGTGTTCCCACTGTTAGGATAGATTTATTCTGGTTCACTGAGTGAAGTATAGAATTGTTGTTGTTGTTGTTTGTTTGTTTGGGGTTTGGGGGGGTTTGGGGTTTTTGTTTTTTGTTTGTTTGTTTGTTTTTGTTTTTGTGATGGTTATGGCAAATACATACCAAGAAGATTCCCCAAAAATTTAGGACTAAAGGTTAGGACTTAAGTCAATAAGTACAGGATTACTTTAACCACTCTTCTATATCCAGTTCAAATTTTATTTTACATTTGCTTAAATATGTGTATCCTATTCTGGTATTTTCAGTTTTTAAGATGCAAGAGCACTCATGAACCTGCGTAATATGACAGTTAGTGTAGTGTCTGTTTTGTAAAAACTTCATTTTTAAAATGCATTGTTAAAATATTTGTTTCAGTTTTAGACATAATCTCTAAAAATATTCATAAAACTTTAGCGTATTTGGAATATTAATACATTAGCTTGGATAATGCCATTACTCATACAAAATGAACTTAATATAAAAGATCAAGGCCCAGCATATACACACATATTACTTATTTAAGCAACATAAAAGTTTCAACAATTGAAACTTTCAAAAGAGATATATTCATACTGGTGACTTGTAAAAGGAGGTCTTTGTGCTATGAGGATAAATGAAGGATACTAGGAAAACAGTGTTTTCATAACATCTCAATATGCTAAAATTAATGCTAGAACCTTATTCTGTTTCTCCCTAAAAAGCAAGATCATATTTTCCCAGTTTTGCAGCTGGATAATGCCAATGTGCCATTGAGCACAATGAGCCCAGCTGGCTTGTTACATCCCAGACTACCAGTCTGGGATGTAACACTTCACTGCCATGAATGCATCACTTAGTACAGAACCTTTTACTATACTGTATGTCAGCAGTACTCACTTCAATTTGACTCAAGATCAGGTTTTTTGAATATAAAGATGGAAAATTGGGGGATAGAAGGAAACCGTTTTAAAGACAATGTCTAGATAACCCTGAAACCCAGAAAGTGACAAGTACATAGCAGTAACTTGTAAGACAGGAGCCTTAGCACTGATGCAAGTTCAGATTAGTAAAGCAAAAAACCAAAGGAAGATGTCAGATGGAAAATATAAAATGTAAGCTAATTTAAAAAAAAAAAATTGTGCAGCCAGTCAATAATTGGAGAAAAAGTCTATAACCAAGTAATTTCTTACCATCTATCTTTAGAAATATCTTACATCAAACTAAGTTGACTTTTAGGCATTTTCTGTGCCTTTCTGGTAAAATAAAGTGACTTCAAAAAAGCAAAACAAAATGCCAGATATTTGCATGGACACTTTCTCACACGTTTCTTCTTTTTCTCTTCAATTATTTGAGAAACAGTGTTGTAGTGGATGAGAGTAGATAAATTGGTTGGTTTTCCCACTTCATCAAAGCTAACGGACTTATAGAGATGATGTTTCAAAAGCCAGTTTTTTACTTTTGTTGCCCTGGCTGTGAAGCTGCAGAACCTGGAGAGAGGTTGGAGACAGCTGGGCAGTACAGCCTTTGCATTCAATTCCTCAACCATTTTCAACCTGGACTATTTGAGATGAAGTTAATTTTCTCAGTTCTTCTCTTCCCACCTGTGGATCTTCCATATGACTGTGTGTCCCATGCAGCTATGCTTAAGTGTGCAGGAGCTATCTGCTGGTAAGAGAGTTCATCAGTCTAGGTCTCCATTTAAGATGGAGACTTCAAATGAATTTTGGTGGAGAAGGAGGGAGAAAATAGGAAATGGGAGGTTAATTTCTCCCACCTGCAATTTTTTAATACTTCTGCTCTGGCTTTTTTGCTTGGGTTTTATCAAAGAATGAATCTAATTTCAATATCTCCTCAAATACCACAACACAGCAGTAACTATATTATTATCTGTGCTCTCACTGTGCACTGGACAGCTGTTTTTAATTTCATACACCATTTGCAACTTTGCTGTAGTGGTTCTATATAGCCAGTACATTGTTTTGTCACACAGAAAAAGAGAGTAGTGGCATTTTACCTAGTTTTAGACTTTTTAATTTAATTTGACAAAATTAGCATTTGGGTTGCAATCCAGATGTGGACATTTCAGAAGATCATACCAAAAAAGATAGCAAAAGAAGTAGCCTTTAGCTCACATGCAATGAAAAGTGGACATTGGACAAATTTCATTATCTTCTGAGGAAGTGAAAAAATATTTGTTTTCCCCTCTGAGAACTATGTTCTTTGTATATGAATGCATATTTATCTACTAACAAAACCATGGGGTTTTTTTAATACAATGCTTATTGTAAGCCACGTGACTTTCTAAAAGAATCTGTGTCACGTGTTAGATGAAATCAATCTTAGACTAATCAACTCCTTAGGCATATTTGGATAGAGGTATGTGTCATAGAAAAAGGTCATATAAAAGAAAAGATATTCATTATTTCTGTTCAGCTCCAAAACATATCAGTTTTGCAACATGCTTTTATATGTGCTCTGCTGTAAATGATAAAATAACTTTTCATATTTGATTCATATACTAACCCCTCTATTTCTCATCTGTAGTCATCTAGTGACTCTCTTTGGAGGATTTCATTCCCAAGACATAACAACCGCAGAACTAGCTTTAAGAGAAATCATGCAAGTGTGGTCTGTGAGGAAATGCGAGACATACAAGAAGATTGTGAGAGTTACTTTAAGATTTAACCTTAATGGACAGTAGAGGAGGAGAGATGTATGAATCTTATGATGCTCACCTTGTCTATAAGGAGTGTAGAAAACAGGAAATGTTATTTTCTCTCATCCATTAATGAAAGAGTATATTTTCCAAGGCACTTGAAAGAGTATGCTACAACCAGTCACAAAAAGAGAACAGGGACAGATTACTTAAAATGAAGGGATTTTACTTCTTTCTTTCATTTTTCTGTTTATTTCTAAATTAGACTCTCATTTACTTGAAGAATATTGGCAGACGGCTAAAGTACTAAGAGAAAGGGAGCACAGATTTTTTGAGATCAAGTAAGATCCTCAGGTATTGTTAGTTATACTTGTGGGTTTTGTTTTGTTTTGTTTTGTTTTGTTTTGTTTTGTTTTGTTTTAGCAGGAATAGTTAGAACTGGCATTGTAACTATGTTCCAGTAACCTTTACCAGCCACATGAGAATATAGAAAATTTTAAAAGCATTAAAAAGCAAGTACTAGAGTTTCTGCAGCTCAAGCAGTTTTCTAAGATGAGTGACAGTGCATGAAATAGGATTGCCAAAATGTGAATCATCTGTCTGCATACTCTTAGAATAACAACATTTTGGGGTAGATCTGTGGTTAGATGGCATAGTGTCAAATGTTTTCCAGCAAACCTTAAAGTGACAACAGCTGATGGCATTACTGTCTTTTTTTAAAAGAAGACTACACCTTGAATTTATGATTAAGAGAAAAATGAATACTCTGGAGCAAATTCTAGAATTCTGTCTAGAATTGGCATTAAAAGAAAACCAAAATAATTTAGCTTTGCTGAACCTCACAAACTCCTCCACAGTATTGAAGTCTCTGTGAAAAGTAACACTGTCCTTCAGAGAAATGACATTTTCCTCTCAATCTGATGATGTCCACAAGCTTGCTTGGATCCAGTCACCCAAGGGTTTAATAAATATCCCCTGTGCTCCCCTTATCTATTGAGTTGGTAATTTCATGATGGGGGACTGTCAGGTTGGTCAGGCATAATTTGTTCTTGGCCAACTGACACCAGCTGTTCCAAGTCACATCTTTATTCCTCAAGTGTCAGGAAACAGCTATAAGAAACTTTTTAATTTATATTGCCAGGTACTAAGGAAGGCTGATTAGCCTCCAATTCCCTCAGTTCTCCTGCTTGAGCTGTGTAAAGATTGTTGCAACCTTTGTATTTTCCCAAACACCAGGAACTTCCCATGTTCTGGTACATTCTCACCAATTTTATCATTAAGCTCAGGAAGTCAGATGGCAGACATTGTCAGCAAAAACTGATGCAAAACAAGCATCAAGCACCTCAGGTTTTCTCATCATTTGTTACTAAATTTCACTTTTCCATTGAGCATTTGCCTCAGATCTTCCTCTGCCTTTCTTTTCATTGTCCTGAAAGACATCAGGACATCAAAGACAGCATTGCCAGCCTTTTGGGGACATGATAGCCCCTTCTGTTCCACAGTGGTGCAGCCTTACTTTGAATCTTGTGTGCAGTTTTATGTGGCACAATATAAGATAAACAAAACATCCAAAAAAGGGCCACAAAGATGGTGAAAGGCCTACAAGGGGAGCCATATGAACAATTACGTCAGTGATTGAAGTAATTAGGTGTGTTCAGCCTGGAGAAGAACAGTTTGAAGGGAGACCTTATCGCAGTCTACATCTTCCTCATAAGAGGAAGAAAAGGGGCAGGCACCAATCTTTTGTCTCTTGTGACCAGTGACAGGATATGAGTGAATGGTATGAAGCTGTATTAGGGGAGGTTTAGGTTGGATAGAAGAAGATGATTGGGCACTGTACCAGGCTCCCATGGGAAGTGGTCACAGCACCAGACTGACAGAGTTCAAAGGAGCATTTGGACATGGTGAGAGTCTGGTGTACTTCTGTGCAGAACCAGGAGCTGGACTTAGCCTTGTGGGTCCCTTCCAATTCACCATATGATTTTATGATCCCCCTCACCAGTTTCAACATCTGAGCTTTGAATTCCCTAATTTCACCTTTGCATTATGAATCATATGCCAAATATTATGTCTGCACATTATTGTGATACCTATGTGCTTGTAAAGAAAAATTGCCTCTAATTTGGCAGCATCATTTGGTCATACTAAAAATGCTCAAACACTGAAAAATGCGGCATGCAAACATAGAAATTGGCAGTTTTGTTCTGTGTATATCATCTAATGATATGACTAATTACATTTTGTTTACATACCCAGGTGTAGACTTACAGTGTGCTAGGATGTGTGGCTAGAATATGTTGTGATTTACAAGGTTTCAAAAGGATAGGGAAATTGGAGCTTTCAAAGGATTTCTGATAATACTTGTTTTCATAACCCAATATTTCTTTCAAAATTACTAATCAAAATGCAAATAAAACTCTATTTGATTTCTGCATTGTACAATATATTTAAAGTTACTATGACCCTTTGTTGAAAGAGACATCCAAGATGTCTTAGGTACATACCATGCAACATGTCTTAGGAACATTAGGGAATACGAAGTAGTATCAGACAGGTTGACATCAGCTAGATCAGCAACAGCAGCAACCACCTGGTAACATATTTGCTTGTTTCTCAGAAATGATAGAAAAATATTTTGTAATCCATATGTTGCATTAGTTCTGTCTGGGCAAGTTCAGTAAGCTTTAATGCAGGTAAAAATGTGTTTCCATGATGAAATAATAATGAGGTATGATCACAAAAGAGGTCTTGATTCAAGGGGCGTTTGACTGTACAAAATATTACTATTTTTGTCAGAGCTGTCCATCATCAAAAGCATTCTCAGAGGATATCTTCAGGGCTGCTGGCAGTGCTGGAGACAGAAGGACTTTGGTTAATGTAGCCAGTGTGAGTGTCTCACTTATTAACAGATGAATTGACAAAATGTCCCAAATGTTATCCATCTGCTCCTCCTTTCCAACCTGTTCTAAAACAAAAAATGTACATTTGGAATTAAAACTCACCTCTTCCCTAGGGCTTTCCTTTATTGACAAAAAGCAAAGCAAAATTACAAAAAACCCTAAAACTAAGACAAACATAGGAACAGAAAATCCTTTAAACATCCATTTACTCAAACCCAGGCCAGGATATTGCTCCAGGCAGAATTTTTCAGCAATCCAGATTTCATCTTAACAATGACAATAATTTGCTTCCCACACATGCAGCCTCTTCAATAAGTATTTGTCTGGTAAGCCACTACTTGTCTTGAAAATCCTAAGAACTTCTGCAAGAAGTATGATGAAAAGAGGAGTCTTTCGAGATTATGAAGCCCTCTCTGTGTATCCAGGCACGGCACATGCAACATTCCTAGCAGAGGCTTGCATCATCTTTTCCTGGAGAGACTAATGACAATCTTGCTAAGAAAATTGATCATATTTTTTATTTTTTTCCACCTTTTTTTCCTGTTACCCTTTCCTAGATGAAACTATTTTTTGCAATGTACACCCAACTCTGTCCAGTAACCGATTGATGTGGAAAATGTGAAACAGATTCTTTACAGAAGGGATTTCCCCCCTATTTTTTCCAGTGTATTTTGAAATCAGTTTGCTTCAATTAAAAGGAATATACCATTGTACCCTCTTCTGTGATAATAAAGTTTTGAAAAGTATGAAATATTGAACTTTGTATCAGATAAAAATTCTGCTTTTTCTTTCCTGAGGAAAATATTTTGGTTTAGTCTCTGCATGCATGTGTGCGAGGAAAAGTTTTTGTGCGTTGTGCTTCATAACTTTTTATATGTCTTTTTAGTAATATGATATATATTCACCTTTCCATCTAGAAGCAGTCAATCTTGTATGAACTAAGAAGAGAAAAGTTTATTTCAATTTCTGATTTGTTCCTGATTTTTGGGGACATAAGACACTGCGCAACAGAGGAGATCTATGGTCACATTTGTAACATCTGCTTTTCCTGTTACATTTCCTATCTAAATGCACACCCCAATGCAAGTTATCAAAATCAGTATTAAATATTAATTATCGTAAGTAGGTACTAGACTGGGCCTTACAGTTTCATATGTAATGTTTGTACATCAAAGAACTAAATTAAACAGACATTCTTTATTGGGCTTTTTTGATGACAGAATTTCTGAGCCAGATGAAAAGACAAACTACAAAACTGACATGAGATTCACCACCTCAGTCTTTCACGTGCTTTCTAGTCTCAGGAAAACATCAAAACACAGCTTAAAGTAATGTTTTTGTAAGGCTATGTAGATTTCTTCAGCAAGGTGTAGCTGCTAGTAGACCTGACTTTTCTCTATAGAGCTAACAATTCTACAGTTTGAAGTTTTCAGAAGCCTTTTAAATATGGGAATAAACCAAAATTTGTTGAGTAAGGCAGATTTGAGCACTTTTTATGTTGAGATGAATTGTTTACACATGTCATGTGTGGGAAAACGAGAGATGACAAAGCACACATCAGGACTTTATGTAGAGAGGAGGTACATGTACCAACCATACAGCCTAAAAAGGGACTGGTACAGTCTGTAGTGATCAAGAATAATAAACTAAAAGTAAAGCTGTTTTATAGATCACATGATCATAATTAATTTTTTTTTAAAAAAACCATTGGTCTTGAAAAATAGTATCCCTTCTCATGAGGAGGCACACTTACCCTGATGTGGGATGCAGTCTATGGAGGAGACTCAAAACAAGGGCTCTGTAAAGTCACGCACTCAAACATCCTGTTACAGATCCAGTATCTGGACCTGCAGTACATCCTTTCACTGAGAATAACCACAGTGGTGACAGGGCTTGTTTCATGGTGTAGTATGGTATTTTCTGCTTCCACTTTTTTCTGTCTTTGCTTTGATGTCTTTCTGTCCCTCACAGTTTATAGAAGAACATTGAGTTGCAATTGCTAGTGGATATAGTGTTGAGAGAACAAGAGAAAGCAAGCTTAACAGACTACAGATTTCAAACACTAGATCCAGATGGCTATTAAAACAGGTGGCATTTAGCTGGAGTCATTACGGCATTTAATGGTTATTCTGATGCTTTCTTGTATTTATTTCAGTTAGCCAAAATAAATTCCTCTAAATTACAGTTCTTGTCTTAATAAATGACCTCTAACATTAGTGCTTTATACATTACAGGTAATTATTTGAAAACTACAATTTCTCTAATTAATATAGATAAAGAAGTTAGCAGAAATAGTGCCAGAAAATGTCTGAAAAAGAAATAAACCATGCTAGTACTTTAGGCACTTTAAACAATGTATACTTTAATACAGAGCTACCTCTCCACAGAAGAAAAAATATAGGCCAATATTACTCCTTGGAAATAGACAAACTGCTATTCCTTTTGCAGTTCCAGACATTATGTGAATTGCACTTGATGTGCAAGAAATGTTGGCATCAAAATCATTGTAACTGTGGATTAATTTCTCCAGCTTTCTCTCTTCTACTTTTTCCAGGCACTTTTTTTTTTTTGTTTCTTTCAAAGCTTGTATATTTTCTGGGGAAGGGGGAGGGGGTTGGTTGAGAAGCAGTAAATTTTAAAGAGTGAGGATTATTCTTCAGTAGCAGGGTAGTCCTGAGCAACCAATCAGAACTTCAGCTAAGCCACAACCAGCATTGATTTATAGATGCCTTGAAGAACTAATTAAATATTTTTCCATGATAAAAAGAGAGAAGCATTTAAGAAAACTACAAAATCTTGCAGATTGTATTGGATTCCTTAATTTATGGTATACTATTATTTTTTTTCTCACTCTGTTATTAAATAAAAATTAAAGCAAAATGCCCTCACTATTTTTTATTTCTAACAATTGTCCCTCTTACAACAAAGATTAAAAAAATATTGCAGAATAATGGTTCAACTGGAAAAAACTAACCAATATTTCAGATAGCAGGAAGCTAATGTGTCTTCATGTGGAAGTATTTTCTTGATACAAAACCAAATCGGAAATAAAATAAATATTTTGTTATAGGAAAAATCAAATCATAGAATCACAGAATGTGTCAGGCTGGAAGGGACCACAGTGGGTCATCTGGTCTAACCTCCTTTCTCAAGAGGGGTCATGCCAGGGCACCTTGCACAGGTTTGTATCCAGACAGTTCTTATTTCCCCAGTGAGAGATACTGCACACCCTTTCTGTGCAGTTACTTGCACAGTAAGGAAGTTCTTCATCATGTTCAGGAGTGCATCATTTTCTGCCCATTGCCTCTTGTCCTATTGCTTGGCACCACTGAGCAGAGTCTGGCTCCATCCTCTTATCAACCTCCCTTCAGATACTGATAGACACTGATGAGGTCCCCTCTCAGTCATCTCTTCAATGCTGAACAGACCCAGCTCCCTCAGCTTTTCCTCATAAGAGAGATGCTCCAGTCCCTTAATCAACTTCATATCCCTCTGTGGGATCTGCTCCAGGAGCTCCATGTCTTGCTTGTTCTGAGGAGCCCAGAACTGGACACAGCATTTCAGAGGTGGTTTCACCAGGGCTGAGTAGAGGGGCAGGTTCACCTCCCTGGACCAGCTGTCAATGCTCTTCCTAATGCACCCCAGGATATCATTTGCCTTCTTGGCCACCAGGACACACTGCTGGCTCATGGACAGATTGATGTCCACCAAGGCCCTGAGGTCTTTCCCC
>VWYN01006382.1:26382-40024 GCA_013400075.1 Hippolais icterina
CTGCTCCAGGAGCTCCATGTCTTGCTTGTTCTGAGGAGCCCAGAACTGGACACAGCATTTCAGAGGTGGTTTCACCAGGGCTGAGTAGAGGGGCAGGTTCACCTCCCTGGACCAGCTGTCAATGCTCTTCCTAATGCACCCCAGGATATCATTTGCCTTCTTGGCCACCAGGACACACTGCTGGCTCATGGACAGATTGATGTCCACCAAGGCCCTGAGGTCTTTCCCCACAGAGCTGCTTCCCAGCTGATCAGCCCCCAGCCTGTTGTGGTGCCCAGGGTTGTTCTTCCCCAGGTGCAAAACCCCACATTTGCTTTTGCTGAGTTTCAGACAATTCTTCTCTGCCCACCTCTCCCTTCTGTCAAGACCCTTCTGCAGGGCTCCCTGGGGTATCAGCCACTGCTCCCAGATTTGTGTCATCAGTGAACTTGCTGAGGACACATCTGCCTCTTGCATCAACATCTTGCATCTAAGTTACAGCTGGAGAAGTTAAACAATACTGGACCAGTATTTAACCTTTGGGGACACCACTAGTGACAGACCTCCAGCCAGACCCTGTGTCACTGATTACAACCCCCTGGGACCTCCCATTCAACCAGTTCTCAGTCCAACTCCCTGTCCACTCATCTAATCTACACTTCCTGAGTTTGCCTATAAGGGTGTTGTAAGAGACAATGTCAAAAGCCTTGCTGAAGTTGAGGTAGAAAATATCCACTGCTCTCTCCTCATTCATCTGGTTATTTCTTTCATTATAAAATGCAATGAGATTGTTCAAATACGACTTGTCTTTACTGAATCCATGCTGACTCCTGATCAGTTTCTGGCCCTCCATGTGGCAGACACAGACTCCAGAATGAGGCACTCACTCCATCATCTTTCCAGCGACTGAGGTGAGGCTGACTGGGCAGTGATTCCTTGGGTCCTCCTTCATGCCCTTTTGGAAAAACAGGGTGACATTTGCTGTATTCCAGTCCTCAGGCAAGACACCTGCTTGCCACAATCTTTCAAAGACTACTGCGAGTAGTCTGGCTAGAATGTCAGCCAGTTCTCTCAGCACTTGTGAATTCATCCCATCAGGGCCCATGGAATTGTGGATATTGTGTCTTCCTGACCGTAACCCAATCCACTGTGACCAAGGGGAAGTTTTCCATACAACTTTCATTTACCCTGGTCTCCTGGGTCAGAGATTCCTGGAGGCTGGTCTCATCAGTGAAGACTGATGCAAAGAAGGCATTCAATAACTCTGCCTTCTCTACAACTTTTTACCAGGGTCCCTCTCCATTTGCTAATTAACCATTTTTTATTAGTTGTTTATTCATCCAAGGAGGTTTCTTGCCCCCTTGGCCTGATTTCTTTTTCATTGGCATGCATCATTCTTGAGCCTGGAGTAAGAGATCCTTGAAGATCAACTAGCTCTTGGACCTCTCTTCCCTGCAGGGCCTGTTCCTCTGGGATTCTCCAAGAAGATCCCTAAAGAGGTGAAAATTAGCTCTCCTGAAGTCGATGGCTGTAATCTTAGTGTGCTGATACCTCTTCATTCAGTACTGAACTGCACAATCTCATGACTACTACAGCCAAGATTGCACCCAGCCTTCACATCATCAACAAGGCCTTTCTTATTTGTTAGTATGAGCAGAACATCATTCCTTTTGGGATCCTTCGTTACCTGTGACATGAAATTAAATTTCTACCTGACAAAATTATCTGAGGACTAGTGGTTCAATTGATAGGCAATAATTCCATGGAGTCTTTCATGGCAATAAAACATGCTGAACAAATTAACCAAATAAAGGAAGAGGATACTGCTTTACAATCCTTTGGCTAGGGAACAGTCGTTCTTGATTATTCCTTGGAACCCTAACCTCAGTGAAGAGGAGAGGATTTCAGTTTAGGAACACTTTTTAGGAAGCAAAAACTCTGGTTTTGAATAATCTCAAGCTGATGATGCTCTTCTGAATAGGAAATATGCATCTGGGCAGCATCAACTTCTAAAGAAGTAAATGCTGCTCAGTTTTTTAGTACAAGCACTGAAAGCCAGTGTGCAGCCTGCTGTCTAACCCTAAGACAGGAGGTCACACTTCTTTATGTGCTTCTTCTTCTGGGACATGAATGCACCGTATCTCCTCATCTGTTTATTGGATTTATAAAGATACACACTGCAAACAGCAGGCCATAAGCAAGCCAAATTACGGTATCTCCTCATATTATGTGAAAGTACCTGTGGATATGACTAGCTGCTCTAGAAGTGAGTGAACTGAACTTCCTGATTTTGGAAATCTACTCCCTCAAGCCAAGCTCTATTTGCTTGAGACAAATTTTGACATTGGCTACAAGTCTAACAACAGCTCCATAATGCCAGTGAACTTATGAAGTATTTTTTTAGATTTAGTGATGCCAAATCTGGATGACCTTATGCAGTCACTGTGGCTCAAGCTCTCTCAATGCAGCAGAAAAAATAAGAGAAACTTAGCTGAGTAGGAAATGCATGAAGGATATTGGCACACTTAAATCTAGTAACAGCATACTGTAAGAATCTGCAATATTTTCAGAATACTTCATAAAAATGAAGTTTGACATAAGTTTCTTTTGTAATAGGCTTATACAATCCATATATATCTATGAAGAATGAGTAGAAAAATTTCTGCATGTTTTATCTGCCTGTCGCATTACTCTGTAAAAGCTCTTCAGTGACATTCAAAGATGTAATTACTGCTTTGCTGTCAAGGTCAGCAAAACCTGAGGTAATGGTTACGTAAGTGGCAATCATTTAATATAATGTGGCCTACAGGGTTATGATGAATGGTCATCTAAGGGTGTTTCTGAGACCTCATACATATTAGAGATTTTGCATTATTTATCTCCCCTCTGTTAATTTTTTTTCTGACTAATACTGGTGTGTTCCCATGGTAATGGGAACTATGCTTTTCAGGGTGCTTAATGGTCCTCTTGTGTATCTGCTCTTACTGTGCTCCACTGCCTTTGATTCACCCTGCTCTTTGCTCCCTGACACAGGAAAAGAAAGAGAAGAGAGGAGAGTTTTTCCTTTAAGGGGCTCAGTATACACTGCTGCACTCTAATCATGGAGTGAGAAGGCTGCTTAAAATGATCCATCACTTCCTTCATTTCCTGACCAATAAGAACCTACATGACAGCAAAAACAAAGAGTGAAACCAAATCAGTGATGCCAACAGTGAAGAGGGAATTGTGGGGCTTGCACAGTTTCAATTTTCTAGACAAGCCAAAACCAAAGTAGACATTTGCTTTGCAGCCTGTTTACTTGAGGAAACCAGAACAAAATGAGGAGATGGCTGCATCATTCCATGTGTCTAAAAAATCTTAAGCTTTGGACAAATAAAAATAGCTAAATTCCAAGTATGTTTCAAAGAAAAACAAAGGTTTCATTCTTTAGATGCATCTACCAAAACAAACAAACAAACAAAATGAGTAATCAAAACAAGACACCCACATTCCATTTTTCCGCTCTCTCTGAAACTAATTGAAGACCAAAGTATAGCAGATGTATTTGAAACTTTAGTGTGTTAATGATGCTTTTTACTAGATTACAGAGACTGACAAAATAGTAACTGAGGTGCTCAAAAGAGTATGTTGAGTTTGACTCAGTGTATGCCCGACAATACAAAGGGGTATTGAGTCAATAGTATGCTTAAGCGTTTTGCATTTTAAACATTGTTGTAACTGGCATGAAACTGAATTTTTCATTCAATGGGCAAAACCACACTTATTCCATCTGAGGCATATACTGACCAATATTAAAACATAAAAGAAAAAAATAAAAATTATGAAAAAATAAACAATCTGATGTGGTGGAAAAGTCCCTTTTCCAGGATAAATTACTTATATGTTATACTACTTTACATTATTAATACTTACATTATATTACTTACATATTGTATTCTAAGAAGCTAGAGGAAATGTATTTGATTATATTTAAGGGTCTCTTTCATGCTCAGTCCTTACCTAACTTCATTTACACTGTCAGCTGGATACAAAGATGGACTTAGTCCAGTGAAATTAGCAATAAAAAAGCTTGTTCCATTCTGCTTCACACAAAGGTGAGGTCCAGTTACACTTTGTGTTTGCTAGCATTATAGGTTTACCTATTTTCACTCAGCTTTACTTTCAGTGCTTGAAATGTTGGTTCACTGCATGGACACCAGGGTGAAAATGAGATATTGCTATGATTGCCAGTCTCAGGTCTGTGCCCTGAGTCTCATGCTATCATTAAGCTATTATACTGCTGGTGCTGAGTGGGGAAAGTAGAAATAACTCACACTGATTTTTGTTGAATGGCATTTCAGAAACATAAAAAAAATCTGACAGATTTGGCTACAGTCCAGAGCTTCCTCTCCAGATGTGTTTTTTTCACGCTGTTGGATATCTCTAGGCATATAAAATAAGGAGTAGCAGCATACAGAACCTGACAGACAAAGCTTTTTTGAACAATTTAACATCCTGTGTAACAATTTAACATTGATACTCAAGAACAGAATGCAAAGGGTTGCTGGTATAATCTTAGTGGGTAAAATTATAGCTGGTGTTTTAGTGGAGAGAAACAGGAAACTGGCTGTGATGTCTAGTGCACAGCTTGATCAAAACAAGTATTGGGAAAGATGATACTTCCTCCTGACTTTGTGTTAGTGAGACAGGCCATGACTTTACAGAATCACTGCAGCAAGTTGCAAATGATGTATGAAATGAGAAACCTGGCCTATGGCACAGAGCAAAAATATATAGTTAGCATTATGCAGTGGCTGTGGCACTGTGTGTTGTTTGCTATAGCATTAAACTTGGTACAACTGATCAGAGGCACACAGAATTTTAGGGAACAAAATAAAACATGTAAATGAGTTTTTCAATTTCCTGGTTTACCCCTGCTTTCTCATGAAGCAATTGTCATTCTGAGCTGGTTCATGTTACATCAACCTTCTAATATTCTGTCTGCTAAAGCGAAATCTATTTGGATGGTACTGGTTTTCTCTTAAAATAAGTAACAGCAATATTCCAATTCTTTTAAGAATAAGGAACATACATTACTTTAAAAATATATCTGAAATTGGAATACATCTATTAAGGTTATCTAAATGTCTTGAAGAAGTAGACAGTGGAATTACTGAAGTTTCAAAACTTAGTGAATTTGAAGATAACACCAAATTGTGTGGGAGTGTTGATCTGCTGGAGGGCAGGAAGGCTCTGCAGAGGGATCGGGACAGGCTGGGTCATGGGCTGAGGCCAATGGTGTGAGGTTCAACAAGGCCCAGTGCTGGGTCCTCCCCTTGGGTCACAACCACCCCAGGCAGTGCCACAGGCTGGGGCAGAGTGGCTGGAAAGCTGCCCACAGGAAAAGGACCTGGGGGTGCTGTGACAGTGACTGAACCTGAGCCAGGGTGTGCCCAGGGGGCCAAGAAGGCCAATGGCATCCTGGCCTGTACCAGCAATGGTGGGGCCAGCAGGACCAGGGCAGGGATTGTCCCCCTGTACTCAGCACGGGTGAGGCCCCACCTCAAATCCTGTGTTCTGTTCTGGGCCCTTCACTACAAGAAAACATGGAAGTGCTGGAGCATGTCCAGAGAAGGGCAGTGGAGCTGGGAGTTGTTGAAGGGTCTAGAGCAAAATAGCCCTATAAGGAGCATCTGAGGGAGCTGCAGTTTTTTTCAGTTGGAGGAAAGGAGGCCGAGTGTGGATCTTATCACTCTCTACAGCTCCCTGATAGGAGGCTGTATCCGGGTGGGTATCAGACTCTTTTTCCAAGTAAAAAGTGAGAGGAAGAGACACAGTTGTAAAAGATATTTCTTTACGGAAAGTGAAGACAAGCATTGGAACAGGCTGGTGAGGGCAGTGGTGTAGTCACCTTCCCTGGAGATATTTAAAAGATGTGTAGACAAAACACTTTGGGGCATATGCTTAGTGGTGAACTTTGCAGTGTCAGTCTTAAGTGTCATTTCCAAATTGAACAATTCTATGATTTTATGATAAAAACACAAGCATGTACTTGTGGGCACCAGGGGAGGGGGGTGTGTGTCTCTTTAAATGTATTAATTATCAAGTGTTCAAAATATTAAATGAAATTTTCTTTGGCATTAGGCATCTCAGATTTAAAGATGTGCTAATAGCATTACTTTTTGTCACATAAACTGATGCACATAATAATGAACATTAAAGGGTACACCTTAACTGCACTATTGCAGAAAATTGTCTAAACTGTATATGCTGGGAAGACAGCTCCAAAAAGTCACAGAGCTAGCTGTCAAAATGTTCTTGTAAAGCAAGAGATGAAGAAGATAACCAAGGTTATTGCTGAAGATTGATCAAGCCCTTCAAAGCAATTGAATCTTTTTTAAAAAACCCATAAAACTTATTCAAGCAGCAGATTATTATTCTTTAACTGCTTCCTGATGTGTGTTCTGTCCATATTTCTTCAGCCAAAACCCTTTTTTGCATAGAAAGGTAGATATTTCATACGTGGTTTCATTATGTGAGGTAGATCTTTTAAGAAATTGCAAAAATTGCAAATGTTTTTGTTTTAGACAAAAAAAAAAAAAAAAAAAAAAACCAACAAAACAAAACCAAAAAACCCCCCAAAAAAAAAAAAAAAAAAAAAAACCAACAAAACAAAACCAAAAAACCCCCCAAAAAAAAAAAAAAAAAAAAAAACAACCAACCAAACCAAACCCAAAAACCCCCTCAACAACAACAAAACAAAACAAAACAAACACCAAAAAAACTGATAGGCTGATAACTGAAAGACTTTTTACTGGGAAAACTTAGAGAAATGAAGACAAGTCATTGATGAATGAAGAAAAGTGCAAACACTAAGATGCTTAAATAAAGGACATTAAATCTGTTTTTATATTTTCTCTAGTCCTTGAAAAAATATTAAACTATAGCTCTCCAAAACTCCTTTACTTCTAAATAAGAGTATTTGCAAAGGACCTCATATATTGTAATTATCCACATTTACCCTCAAGTGTTTTTGCTTGATTTTTCTAAGTGTTCACAGGTAGAGAGGGTTTGAAGACATGTTATGGAACATGACATGTAGGCATTAGGAAATATAGGTTTGCATAACTTTTAAATTATCACCTCTGGTTTTTACCAGCAGAAGAATTTCTTTACATCCTCGAATATGTATATACTCTAACGATCTAAGTTAAAATTTTACTATAAAAGAAAGAAAAGAAAGAAAAGAAAGAAAAGGAAGAAAAGGAAGAAAAGGAAGAAAAGAAAGAAAGAGAAAGAGAGAGAGACAGAAAGAAAGAGAGAAAGAGAGAGACAGAGAGAGAGAGACAGAAAGAAAGAAAGAAAGAAAGAAAGAAAGAAAGAAAGAAAGAAAGAAAGAAAGAAAGAAAGAAAAAAAAAGAAAAAAAAGAAAGAAAAAGAAAGAACTAGTATGAATGGACAGTATTTATAGATGGGCTCTTTTTCTCCAGAACACGTGTGAACATATTTTAATGAGACCTTCCTTCAAATATGACTATAGAGCTCCAACATCTTCCATTTCCTATACCCAAATTTACCTTCCACATCTCTTCAATTCTCATTTTTCATAATATTTCCACTACATAGATTTCTCCATATGCAGCCAATTTTTACCTATTTTAAACTTACCTGAAGACATGTGATTTTTTTTAGTTTTTTTGAATTTGAAAAGATTAACTGAAAATTAAAAGTCTATTCTTACAGGTACTTAGTCTACTTAATTGTAACTGAAACCTAAAATTAATTCCGAATAATAGACAAAATGAAAAAAATTGCTATTTTTAAAAAATATCCGTAAAAAGAAATTTAAATACAAAATAATTATACCACATTACTACTACTGTTGTCATTGTTATATTTTATTATTATTTATTAGAATTTTTGATATATCCAATTGTTAAAAGAGAACGAAGGAAAGGTCAAATTCTTTCAGTGTCTTTTTATTACCTTTTTACTTCAGCTCTTTACTGAAAATTAAGACTGCTCATATCACTTCCATTTCCAAATATTATCAGGAAATTCATATCAGAACAGCTGTTCTATTTTTTAAATGAATATTGAGGAAAAAGTAGCACATATTGTCAAAAAAAATTGTTTATCACTCAATCTCACAAAATGGTCACTACACTGGGGTTAGAGTATTTTTTATAATAATTATTCATTTTCTGAAGGTGCATTTCTTGATAAGTAGAACACTTATTTGTCTTTTTCTCTCTACTAAAAACACACTTTCTGAGGGACTAAAACATATCAGGCAAAAAGCATGTCCTCAATCTGTGACTGTTGTTCCCTGGTAAAAATACACAGACACTTCACTTTACAAATAAGGCCTTTGCGGCTCACCACCATTTGTTTCCCAATAGTTCTGTGGCAGGAATCTTCTTGAGTGACTTATTTACTAAATTACTTGTTTCTTGTATTGTAATATTCTCTTCTTCTGAAGATTAATGTTGGAAACCATAAATATTTAACAATAAAACCCCTCTGAAAAATATTTATCTAATGCTGTCACCTTCCACCTCCTTCGTTTCAAGTGCTGTTGAACCTACATTTCACTGAGGAAATAAATCTTATCAGTTTGGTAGTATTATTATGTTGACATCAAACTTCTTTCTGGAAGTCTCAGGTCTTAATTTGGTTAGTAAAAATGAGCACTGATTTCTTAAAATACGTTTGGAACAATGAAACTTCTTTTAGGTGAAAGTTTTTGTTTTCAGATAATTTTAAGACATTTTTTAAACATTTCTTAGTTCTACTTGATTCCTAAGTACAAGTACATTCTTATACATTTATGAACATCCTTTAGTAATAGTAGCAATAACAGAAATAATACTGATAATAATGATAATGTGCCTTTTGCCCATTAGTTCCTCATGTCCTGAATTACACTTAAAAAACTTCCAAAAGCTATTTCTTTTTCTTTCATTTTAAAAAATTTCTTGGAAGTGTATAAATAAAAGAAAATCTTTAAATCTAAAGTTCCTGTTAGTCCAGTTAAGCTAAATTAAGTCCACTCTTGCAAAATTTTGCAGATAGATATTGTTTCTTATAATCAGTCTTAAGCATCTTAAGAGTTTTCAAAGATGAGGTGTAGAAAACCTAATTTTCTCTACTAAACCACAGACTGCCAGTATTTCTACTAGGTAGTGGGCTACCTAGCATCTGTATCTACGAAAACATCTTGGTAGCAGCTCTAAATGAATGAAATTATCTTATATCAAGAAAGCAACTTTTATACATGATAAGAGTTTCTAAAATAAAAAAATTTGGTTTAGGATTCTCTGAGACTTCTGTAACTGACCACAGGGCTTTGTAGTAAGTACCCATCCATTATAGTAATGTCAGAAATAATACACACAGAACAGAAACAAAACTAATTACGAACCACCACATATGTGCAATGTAAATAGACATGCCATTTTTAACAGTGTGTGTAGAAAAAACACAAGAATGGGGAAAGCTCGTTTTACTGTCAGGAATTAAAGAGCTGAATCTATGCAGCTTAAACAGGGGAATTAAAAAAATTGTTTCTCTGTAGTTTGTATGTATGTAAGTGAAATTTTTTAATAATGTTCATTTCCAAATCCCACAGTCTCAAAGTCATCAGACAATTTAGCTGGGAAATAGTGGGCCCATTTTAACAAGCAAGGCTAATAAGACCCTAAGAGAAGATTTTTAAATAAATATTAGGTGCTTTTCCAAAAAGTATGTTTTTGCAGTGCAAAAGACACAGCAATGGTTTGAGGACGGACTGGTGGGGAGAAATTGATTATCCTCTGTTATACAGCAAGTAAGAACAAGTTATCAAAATGACCTTTTTCTGAAGTTCATGTAAAAGGATTGATAAAGTGGTTGTTTGTGATACAAGTCAGTAATCATCCTGATATTTTAAAGAAGTGTAATTTTTAAATTTGTAAGCCTTTTCAAGTATGTATTTGAAATTTGATTTTGCAATCCTCTTTTAATATATCATGTTAAATTGTAACAATGGAATTTCCAGTCATGCATGCACAGAAAGTGAAGGGGCTTCTTTTACTACCATTTGTGTTAACATTAACGTTCTCTGTTTAAAACAGAGACTTATTACATTGGAATTGTTCCACTTTTTACTTTTCATCACTTTTCCCTTCTTTCTACTTTGTTTGCTTAATTTTATTTTGAGGACAAATTTCTATCTTGGGTACATGTGCTAACAATTGTACAACTATGTAAACCAAATTCTGATATTTACAATAGTGCCTTCATCCGTTATAATGAAAAACTCCTCATGCATTGCTCTGTCTTGGTAGTGTTCAGGCCTAGTAGCTGGGATTGATGAACTCTGCAAACACAGAGCAGTTTTCAATTTCCATAGGTCATTCCTCACCTCCTGATTTTGCCTTAAGCATGGCATGACCATCTTCACTGAAGATCAAGTGCAGCTTCAAGGTGATTCTATATGTACTAGGGTTTTCCTGAAAAAGATGTGTTATTAAGTCCTGATCTGTAGCAGAAACTAACACCTCTGGCCCTTTCTTCATATCTGTTCCTACTTTATCTTTTAACTCTATTACTTGTTTTTTGTAAATAAGAAAAATTCTTTTTGTCTGGTTGGGAGATTTTGAGTTTGAACTCAATGAAGGCAGTTTTTGAATCTGGATGTCATCAATCTTGGTGACTCTTACCTATAAAGAGTCTGGTACCTGTAAAGAGTAACTGGTAGTGTAAAGTCAACAGAACAATGTGCCACAAACCTCTTCAAGTTCCAGTTTTTCAGAATTCAGTTATCTTCTTTTAAATTAAACCAAAAATAAGCACATACATCCATTGTCTAATTGGCTTGTAACACCTTCAGGAAGTCAGTGCACTTCTAGGAAGTTGATCATAATGAGCTGGTTCCAGCATTACTGGGTTAAAACCCCTGATTTATACATCACAGCAGTCCTCCATTCTCATATAGCCTTTTTCTAGGCTGTTTAAATCCCTCTTCTTCAATATCAGGAAGACATTGGTAACTGTGAAGTCCAGTTATTAAATTCTGAGGCTCAGTGTGATATCTCATTAGTCAGTGATGGGATCGTTTTAAACTCAGCAAGCATCTTAGATGCCTGTTAAACCTTGAAACTACCACTTTTCATCATCTTCTCCAAGAATAGACTTCAAGGAACCATAAGGTTGCTGACATGTACAGACTAATTATTTATAATGCATTTTAATAAATATTTGCCTGATTTGCCTCTTTAAAGGAAATTATATTTATTTGAACAGATTCATGTCTAAAATAAGATCCATGCACTTTAAATATCTGTTCATTTTAATCTATCAAGTAACAATTGAATAAGAAATTCATTGAGAATCATCCCAATTCACAACACAACAGTTGTGGCAGGATGACAGAAATAAAAAATAATCAAAAGATAATCAGTAGAAAAGAAAATCTTGTTTTATATTTCAGTCACCTCAGATCGTTTTATGGAAACTATGTAAGAGTAAACTACAGGGGGCAGCAAATATTAACCAGATATCATATGAAAGCCAATACACAGAAGACTCAGACTCCCTGAGAAGTCCTCCTTATAGCACTTAGGTGCCTTGTGTCTTGTAGATTTTGGAAATTACTTTTCAAGACTTTTTACTAAATAACTGATTATATTTAGAAACTAGTCAAATACTTTAATATGGTTTTGGCACCTCTTTAGGCAATGAAACAGCACTGGTCAGTACATTGTTTTCAAAGCACTTTTTTGTCTGAAACATTTGGGCACTCTCACTTAATTGTTTCCATTCTTCTGTTAATAACTGTTATATTTTTTCCCTTTTTTAATGCTTTTGCATCAACAAAATTTTAAATAACCTGCTATGTTTTGCCAGAGCTCACATTTATATAGTGAAACAGTTACTAAAGTGCAGGCTATCTCTTACCTTCACAAGATACTTTGTCTTCTTTAAATGTTCTTTTCCACAGAGACTTGTTTACCTGACGTGGATTATAAACTTAATATGAGTTTCCTGATTCAACAAGTATAGGACTGAAAATCAGACTACAGTGACTGAATTGCAAGAAGAATATGAACTCAATAAATCTCAGAAGAGACAGCTAACTTATTTTGATATATTTTAGCTCTACCTTTGTTCACTCAGTAGTCCTTATAAATATGAAAACACAAGGCAAATTGGTGGGGTTGTTTGTTTGTTTGTGGGTGTCTTTTGTTTTGTTTATCCATTTGTTTGGGTTTTGTGACAATTCCTGTCTTCAGAACATCCCTCCTTCAAATGAAAAAAATAGCAAAATGTAGGAGTTAAATCTGTTAAAATTGTATTTGTGCCTCTGGACACTCGCTTCATGGTTATGGGTATGCTTCCATTTTTAGCTTTTTTCGTAGAACAGATTTCTCAAATGCTGGAATATCATACACATTTATGTTCTATATGTCACAGTATTAGGAATTCTATTACTATTCTTATAGTCCTTTTTCCTATTTTGGATATTTTTTTAAGTAGCTTTGATTTATTTTTAATTTAATCTAATATAATCTTTTACATTAGTATGTGCATCGATCAAACTATACTTTTTGTCTTTTGTTCCCCTCATGGAATTATTTTTGTGAGTATCTAAAGAAAGCAACAATAATCACTGCTTATTGACATGCTACAATACAGAGAGATCTAAAAATATTCCAAGACATTATCTTATCTTACATTTCTTATAAACACCAGTAGTCACATCACAAACCCTTCTGCAGATTGAAAATATTGCACACCGCGTCTGCATGTAACTCATCAATTAACTACACAGTCATCAACTTAAATGCAAATCAATAGACATACTTCCAGAGTTCAGAGATTTAAAAGTAAAATTAATCATCTTGTAAGGACAATGATTTATCATGGAATTCTGGTGAGATTGTGTATCACATATACATATCCACACACATATGTTAGATGCAAATATATATAAATAAAAAAAAAATCCATACATAGAAAAATTATGGAAATGATTAGGATGTTCCTAACATTTAACCTTCTCTTTCACTCTACTGGAATTGCATCTATGGCACATAGCAGCCTAGCATTAAGGAAGTGGTAGAAAAGCAGAGTGTCAGAGATTATCTGTCCTTGGACAAAGATATTATCAAATGACAACCTGGAAGAATAAGAAAATATTCTCTTTGTTGACCTTCATGTCAAGGAAGAATTTTCCTCCTACTAGGAAGAAAAAACTGTTCCACTTGGAAAAATAAACACAGCCAAATGATACTTGAACAGATCTGACAAACAGCAATATGCTTTGGTTTAGGAAATCCAACTTTTCTGTATTTTTAGAAACTCACAGTTCTCTACCTCACTATTTTTATTCTGTATTCAAGCTTAAATTTGCCTTGGGCATGTGTCATGAATTTACAGAATGCAGATGAAAAATCAGGCATGACCTTTCAGTTTGGAAATTAACTTTATTGGAATTTGCACAGGTGGAAGTAGCACTATATCGGAAACATAAAGTCCCCATAGATTATAAGCATAATCTCCTTTAATGGTATGCCAAGTTTTTTTCTCAAAAAAATCACAAGAAGTTAGAAATCACAGGATGCTTTTTAAAGTGTATCTTGCTAATACAGTTTTCTGTCTCTTGTAATGATTTGATGGGGCAGAGGGCTTGGTTGGTTGG
>VWYN01006384.1:0-22855 GCA_013400075.1 Hippolais icterina
AAACCTGAACACTTTTTTGGGGGGAGATTGCCTCTACATTTCAGGAATTTTGGAGATTAAAAAAATTTATCAAAAAAGATTTAAAAAGAAAGAAATCTATCTATAATTTTTCTCTCTCAGTGTGATGGACAAGCCATGGGCCAGGTGCTCTGTGGTGTGGACACGGACACCACAAGGGTGGTGCCCATGGGCTTTTCCCTATTGCTGGCCAGAAAAACTCTGGATTCACCCCTTTTTTTTATTTTTTCCATCCTAGATGTGACAAGCAATGCATTACTGTTGTCTTCTCTAATCCCACTCCACCTCAGCTGATGGAAGAAGAAACATCTTGAGATGTTTTCTGAGCTGCTCTGGGCACAAAATGCTCAGAAACTGGGCTGCCCCACTGGACAGCTTTTCCCAGTCCTCACTTTGCTGAGAGCAGCAGAGCCAGGGTGTAAAATCCCTTCTTGAGGCTTCTGCTCCATCCCCAGGAGCACGGATGGAAGATCTTCCCTCTGGAGATGGGAATGGTGGCTGCATCCAGCAGCTTTGCAGAGCAGCTCCCTCATTCCCTCCAGCACTCGCAGGGCTCCAGTGAGCAAAGCAGCCAGAGCAGAAAATACTGCATTGCACCAAAGGCACCGAGACAGGGAAATAGAGAGAGAAAGAGAAAAATCCCCCCATCTGACAGGCAAAGGCTGTGCCTGTCCCACTCCTGACAGGCTGTGCTGGCCCATGGAGCACGGCACAGTTTCCACGCAAACAGAGCTGGGGAAAGCTCAGCTCCAGCCCTGGGAGAGGTTGGATTTCGTGATGAGCCACCCTGAAAGCTTCAGTCTGAGCTCAGGCACCTTTGGCATCGGCAGAGAGGCAAGGAAACAGTTCCAGCCTGCTGCCTGGAAATGAGAGCTGCAGTGTTGGCTCAGCACGGGGAAGGGTCGGTGCAGGCAGTGACAGCCCAATTTCCACAGGCTGTGATGCCTTGGGAAGGCTGAGCTGGAACAGAGACTGGGCAGAGCTGGAGAATAAAGTAGGGATTTATTGAAAGGTCTTTAGGGTACACCTTGGGCAGGACAAGAGCCTGGCCAGGGCTACACCCAAAGTGGACCCAAAATGGTCACAAAATGGACCCAAAATGGTCACAAAATGGACCCCAAATGGTCACAAAATGGCTGACCAGTCCCGAGGTCTCACACTTTTATAAGTTTTGGTCCATTTGCCTGTTTGGGTTGAATTGTCCAATTCCAGCTCCAGGCTGTGAGGTCCCATCCTTCTTGTTCCTCCCTCCAGCCACCCTTGTTTGTGCTGTTGGGCCTGAAAGTTGTCCTTGGTGTGCAGCAGGACAAGGATTTGTTTTGTGTCCCTGCTGTGTGCAGAGAGCTGAGTGACACTGACTGTGAGCTCAGAGCTGCACCCCTGGGCAGCACAGAACCTGAAAACATGAAAACTCAAACTTAAGGCATTGCTCTGTCTCTGCTGGGCTTTGCCATTTCTGTCCCCTCTGCTCTCTGTCCTTGGCACCCTGCAGGGAGCTGGGCCAGCCCTGCCCTCTCCAGCCACCCCTGCAGGGGGTCTCAGGAAATCTCTGTGGATGGGGAGAGCAGGAGATGACCCAGACAGGGACACCCAGGTGGGGACAAACACCAGAAACTGAGGCTGCTCCACGTCAGCCTCATCCAGCACCCTCAGGCTGCAGGATCATCCCTCACATCGTCATTCCCACTGGAACTGGGGTGAGCTCATTCTGGCACAGCTGAGTGCTGGAGGAGGAGACGAGGCTGGTGCCCATCCTGATGATCTTGGCCAAGAATCCAGGCCCTAGAACTGACACCAGGACAAGAATCTAAACCATATAACTGATCCCAGGACAGGAATCCAGACTCTAGAACCAATCCCAGGAGAAGAATCCAGGCCCTAGAACTGATTCCAGGACAAGAATCCAGACCTTACAACTGACCCCAAGACGAGAATCCAGACACTAGAACTGACCCTAGGACAAGAATCCAGACCCCAGAACTGACCCCAGGACAAGAATCCAGACCCTGGAACTGACCCCAGGACAAGAATCCAGAACTGACCCCAAGACAAGAATCCAGACCTTACAACCAATCCCAGGACAAGAATCCAGACCTTACAACCAATCCCAGGACAAGAATTCAGACCTTACAACCGACCCCAGGACAAGAATCCAGACCCTAGAACTGACCCCAGGACAAGAATCCAGAACTGACCCCAAGACAAGAATCTAGACCTTACAACCAATCCCAGGACAAGAATTCAGACCTTACAACTGACCCCAGGACAAGAATTCAGACCTTACAACCAACCTCAGGACAAGAATCCAGACCCTAGAACTGATCCCAGGAAACCTGCGCTGCCAGATGAGGAGTGCTTCCCAAAAATAATAATAAAAAAAGGAATATGCCTCTTTTTAAAATGCTGCTGTAGAATCAGTGACCAAGCTGAGGGCTGCAGCTCGTCTGTCACCTCAAAAGGAGCCATGGAGCCATTTGATCTCCCAGCCTCATCTCCTGGCACCATGTCCCTCCCTCAGGAAAGACAGCAGAGGCACACTGGTGCCCACAGAAATGAAGGTCACAGAATCCCAGGATCACTGAAATGGGAAAAGATCTCCAAGGGCATGGAGTCCAAGCTGTGGCCAATCCCCACCTTGTCACCTGCCCAGAGCACTGAGTGACACATCCAGGAATTCCTTGGATACCTCTAGAGATAGATGGGGACTCCAAACCTCCCTGAGCACCCCCTGCCAATGCCTGGAATGAGGAAATTCCTCCTGATGTCCAAAGTCATGGATGAAGTCATTGTGGGGTCTGTCCAGGGCAGTGGACATCCCCTCACTGCAAGTGTCAAAATCAATCACCTCTGTCCTGGGAGACAACTCCTGTTCTCATATTCAGGTGATTTGGTCTATGAATGGTTAAATTTGGAGGTTTTGTCCCCTTCACCCCATGGTTTATAAGGCAGAAGAGTCCCTGGCTGGTGAGGTACCAAACCAGGGCACCCAGAGCAGCCTCTGACCACCAGCCCTGGTCTTGCCCACCTTTAATATCCTGGCACACGAAAGTTTATCTCCAAAGAAACTGGAATATCCATGTGCTCTGGAAATGGAGGCAAGAAGGAAGGTTGGAGATGGAAAAACACAAACAAACAGGGGGAAAAAAAAAAAATCATGCATTTAAGCTGTGAGAGGCAATAGTACCTCCTGCAGAGAGAGTAAACAGAGATGAGTTGTTTCCAAGGAATACCCGGTAACGGATCCTGGAATCAGTGAAAGCTCAGAGTAAACAGGGGGAGGGGGGCAGGAGCATGAAACGTGTCACATGAACAGAGAAAAATTAAAGGAATCTTTTTCTCCTTGTCTTCTTGATTATCATTGTTCCTCTGAACGTCAAAATCACGTAATATTGTGTGCCTGGGGAAAGATAAATCGCGTTGCCAGCGGGAAATGGGCTGGGAGGGGCACTCCAAACCCCCATTTGTCCTCAGTCTGCTTCAAACCCTCAGCTGAAACGCAGTGGACAAACCTTGAAAAGAGTCAGGCACTAGAGATGATGGGACAAAAGGAAAAAATCAGGTGCAGGCTGGAGTACAGCAACCGGGAATCAATTTCTGAGGGAATTTGGAGGATTAATACTTAGGTGGCCTGTGGGGAGACCTTCAGGGGGATTTGCCATTCAGAGAGTCAGGCTTGGGCTTCCTGGAGCTCCAAACTCTTTGAGGGGCAGGAAATTGGCCCTGTGGAAAAGAAGGACCCAAAAATCTCTGGTTGCTTTTGATAATTGGAGGATTCTCATCAAGAAAATGTTGAAGCCAGAGGTCAGGATGCATTTTATTGTCCTGTGTAGCAGAGGGATAAATTCCCACTCCTCATCCACTTGGTTGGAATTTTCACATTGCAATCATTAAAAGGCTTGGACACTTCCAGGGATCCAGAGGCAGCCACAGCTCCTCTGGGAATTCCATTCCAGGGCCTCCCCACCCTCCCAGCCAGGAATTCCTTCCCAAAATCCCATCCATCCCTGCCCTCTGGCAGTGGGAATCCATTCCCCCTTGTCCTGTCACTCCATTCCTTGTCCAAAATCCCTCTGCAGCTTTCCTGGAGCCCCTTTAGGTTCTAAAAAGTCACAATAAACTCTCCCTGGAGCCTCCTGCAGGCTGAACAATCCAAATCCTCCCAAACAGGATCCTGTTCCTGGCTGATCTCTTTGCCATCTGTGCTTTAGGATGTGTTGCATTAGCTGTGATTATTTGTCTTGAGGAAGCACCAGGTGATCAGTTTGGGTTTTGCTGGGATCAAAAGCCACCCTCAGCACCCATGGATTGAACAAACAAGGGGCTGTGCCAAAGGGGGTGGCTGTTGGGGAGGAAAGAGCTGCGTGGGGAAATTCTCTGCTGTTCTTAGGCCTGTCTGTGGGCAGACAATGAGGATGTTCCTGGTGTTCACTGGGAATGCCTGGCTGGAAATTCAGGTTTGAACCTCTCCGTGGGTGGATCAGCACTGCAGCCCTGTCCCCATTCCACCCAGCCCCTGGAGATTTGTGGAGCTCCAGGTTCAAATCCATCAACCAGGCAAGGGATGATTATGTTTAGAAGGCAAATGTCAGGTACAGATCTTCCTCACATTTTCTGCTGCCTTCCCCTCCGTCCCATTAACATCAGTGCTGTGTTATCCATCTTCCACAAACTTCCCCAGGCTGGGGCCTTGCTGGGCTGTGCTGGTGCCTCTGGATAAATCAGCCAGAGGTGTCCAAGCCCTGCAGCCCCAGGGCTGAGCACACTTTATCACAAAGGCCAGGGGGTCACCAGTGATGCTGTAACCAAGCCAAGGCTCTGCCAGCTGAGCTCCAGCCCTTCTCTCCCCAAGGCCTGTGAGTCCTGCTGGGAGAGGTGACAGGCAGAGCTGCCCCTCTCCTTGTCATGTCACAGCGCTGAGGTTTGGCTCAGGGCTCCTCCCAGGATATTTGGGGGCAGTCCCTGCCCCAGTGTGGGCTGCTGAGGGTCCAGCCCAGGTCAGATCATTGCCATGAACAGCACGCCCTGCACGGCTCACTCTGCTCCTTCCAAAACACCTCCCCTTGCTCGGTTCTCAGAGCAGCTGAGCTGAGGGAGTTTGGAGCCAGATGTGAGAAGGAAAACTTGCCAGCACCATCAGCACAGGGAACTGAGTGTGTCTGAGCATCCCTCAGCCTCTGAGCAGCACTGATGATGCCTTGGGAAGGCNTGTGCTGTTGGGCTAAAAGCTGTCCTTGGTGTGCAGCAGGACAAGGATTTGTTTTGTGTCCCTGCTGTGTGCAGAGAGCTGAGTGACACTGACTGTGAGCTCAGAGCTGCACCTCTGGGCAGCACAGAACCTGAAAAACACAAAAACTCAAACTTAAGGCATCACTGACACTCCCTGTCCCTCACAGGAGCACCCTGCACTGGGTATTCCTGAAGCCCATCCCAGGGTTCTGTAAGGAGATGTTTTTAGATGCCATAAAAAAGTGGGGTTTTTTTCTGTATTTTTTCGAGCTGCTCTGGGCTTGGCCATCGAGCCTCTACAAGTGGCTGCTCTCACTGCTGCTTACAACCACTCCATGGGAGCTCACCCTGCTTCCCTGCAGGGAATTTTTTTGTTGCCTTGGTAGTGAGCAAAGGAAACTCGAACTGCTCGAAGGGGAGATGAATGTGGGTGTGTGATGCAGTCCCCACAAACCAGCCTGGAGTGACTCCCACTCACACACACTCATTGAGGGCTGCACCTTCCCCCCTGCCCCAAATCCCCCACCTCCCTCTAAATCCCAAATTTAAATCTAAATTTTTCCAGGCAGCCAGAGGACAGATGTGTTTATTTGCACCGTGCCAGGCTGTTATTCCTGACTCTCTCCCTGTTGTTGTTTTTTTTTCTTTTCCTGAAGCACTGGGCGAGTTATTTGCCTGACACCCTGCGTGTCAAGCCCTGCTCCTGTAAAACAAGCAGGGAGATGATGCTGGGAAAATAAATACAGAGCTGGCTGGCTGTACATAAAAATAGCTGAGATCGTGGGGGAATTTAAGCACCAAGCTGTGTGCTTGTTTTGCTAAGGACTTGCAATGAATTGTGTTTATTCCACCCGGAATTTGTGGAGCTTGGTGGGAAATCCTTGGGCTGCCGTCATCCGTCCTGGCCTTTGGAAATGCGTTGCTACAATTTTTTACACCAGATGAGGAAATATTGCCCCTCTGGTCAAACAGATTTTTCCTCTCTTTTGCAGGCTGCCCATGGAATGATGAAGTCTGCAAAAGACCTTGGAGTTCATTAAGTCCAGTCATTAACCCAGCCCTGCCAAGCCCAGCCACAAAACCACATCCCCAAGTGCCACATCTACACATTTTTTTTAATATTTCCAGGGGTGGTGATTCTATCACTTCCCTGGGCAGCCTGTGCCAGGGCTTGAAAACCCTTTCAGGGCAGAAAATTTCTCAAAATTTTCTCAAAATTTTCTCAAATATCTCAAATATCCAACCTGCAGGGGATGGTCTGTGGTAAAAAAAAAATAAGGGAGAGCAGCTGCCTCCACCTGAGGAGGGAAGCACAGATTTTTCTCCATCACAAACTTGGTATTTGGCGTACGGACGATTTTGAAAATCCGCTGAAAAAACTTGGTTGAAAATAACCCCTAAATGCTCAACCCCTCATCCAACAAAACAACCCCCAGCAGTTTTGTTTTTTTTTTTTCCCAGATGTTTCAGGGATGTGAATTTTGGTGTGGTTCCACAAGAATCTGTCCTGGGCTGCTTGTTGGATGTGGGAGAAAGGAGCTGGACAGAGAGGCCGAGGTTTCCTAAGCTGATTTTTCATCAGGAAAAGAAATTTTGTGACTTTTTCCTGTCAAACACAAACCTAGAACTGCCACAGAGGAGGAGATCCATGGATTTAAGATGCTGATCTTGACTACAGGAAAACCATAATCCTAAAAACTTCCCTTGCAAAGAAACTCTTTGCACTAAACATGACTTTGAATTTTGCTTCGAAACCATTTCCGAGTTTTTGTGCACAGCCAGGATTTCTTCAAGGCAATAAAAAACCAAGCCTGACCCCAAAGCAAGGTGCTTGTCCTAGGTTACAATGTGAAATTGTGCCCAAGGTATGTATTCTATCCCCATGAGCCGTTGGAGCCAAGGTGGGGCAGTGTTTTCCTTATCTTCTGTNCTTGGAGTCCTTCACTGGTTTTGCTTTCAAACCAGCATAGTGTTCCCCCAGGGTGTCCTGGACAAAAACAGAGTGAGGAGGAGGTGGCTGGCCATGCTGGGACAGTCCCCTTTGGGGGGCCAGGCCCATCTGTGGAGCAGCCACCATTTGGGATGGGGCCATTAGAGGTCATAAATAACATGGGACACGTGGAGCTCCAGGGAAATAAGCCCTGGATCCCAGCACCATGCAAAGGGATACATTTTCCTTTTATTTATAACCACGCTGTGCCTGCCTGACCCCTGCTCCCTCACACGCTCACAGTTCCAGGGCCAATTTTCTCCTCAAGCAATGGGAAATATGCAGCAAGCAGCAAGAACCAATTGCTTCATCTGTTTTCTTCAGAAACCACTGACCTCAAGACGTTTCAGACCTCATGAAATATATGAAGAGATTTGGATCCATCCAGAACTGGAAGAGTAGGTGCTATGTCCAGGTACCTTCTGTAAGGAAAAACAAAAAGAATAATCCTCCTGACTTGGATATTTGCTCGAAGCAATTCCTTCAGAGAAACCAGGCAAACTGTTTTACAGTCTACCAAAAGCTGCAGGCAGCACGGGAGCAAATTCATCTCCTTTTATGTTTTTTCACAATGAAATGTAGACTTTCATTCCCAGCACTGCCAAGAGTTGTTGCAGCACCATCACTTTCTGTCTGTCTTAATCAGCGCAGTCCTGTTATTTCACAGCCTTGCTTCTGCTCTTTTTTTTTCTTTTTTTTTTCTTTTTTTTTCTTTTCTTTTCTTTTCTTTTCTTTTTTTTTGTGCCTTTACCATTTCATTATTGTTATTTCCTTTCTGCTTTTAGGTGGGTTGATGCTATAACTGGGAACTGCCACCTTAACCAAGCTTGCAGTCAATAGTCATAGATCCAGCAGGCTCTGGCTGTCAGTCTTTCTGCTGCCTGCTCTGTTTCATTTTCCACAGTTTTCATCCCCTCCAAGGAAGATTTCATTCTTCCCCTGCCTTCCTCCCAAGCCCCAGACCAGGCAGAATGGGCTTTTTGCAGGATTTGGACAGCTAGAAATGTTTCTATAGCTGATTCTTGAGCACAGGTGAGATCAGAGAATTGTTTAGGTTGAGAAAAAAACCCCTCAGACCATGGAATCCAACTTTAAACCAGCACTTCCAAGCCCATACGTCTATGACTAAAAAAATACAATTGTATGGATGAGCAAAGTTCTTCCCAGTTGTTGCCAAATCAGTTCCCTCTTCGAAGGACAGTGTGGAAATGGAAGAGCTGGGAAATGGAAGAGCTGGGAAATGGAAAAGCTGGGAAATGGAGCTGCAAAAGCCTTGATGAGGGGTGTTCATCTCATCACACCAGGATGGGCTGGTCTTGGTTGTCCCTCTTCTTGGAAGGATTGGTTTGGTCGAAGCACCCACTTCAACAGCCAGTAAAATGCTTTTAGACATGAAAGTGCTGAATCCGGAGGGATTTGGAGCATAAGCATTGCCTGTATCACAAAATAAATAAATACATAAATAAACAAATGTATCACAAAATAAATAAATACATAAATAAATAAATAACAGAAGGAAAGGGAATTCACCCTTTCCTTCTGTTTGGGCCAGAGCTATTTGTGAGAAAGCAGAATAAATTCTTTTAGATATAAAAAGGGTGGCAACCCAAGGAGTAGGGAACATAAAGATTGTCACTATTACTGAATAAATAAATAAATAAATGTTTCCTTCTATTTGGACTGGAGTGTTTGTGAGCCAGGGAAAATTAAAATCAGAGACACATAAACCCATCTGATCAGGTGTAATTCATCTAAAGGTTGAACATCTTGGTTGAACAAAGTTTAGGTTCTCTCTCCAACAAGAGCAGAGTTTCATTCCAGCCTGAGTTCAACATCTGGGACAAAACATCTCCTGGAGATGTCGCTTTTAAGCTTTCATTAAAATCAACCCAGGGGTTCTGAGTAAAAAATCCTCTCAGCTTTTTCCTTGGAGCTCCCTGGGAAGGTTTTCTCAAAGCCGTGGCTGATGCTGAGTCCTGTGATAACCTCCAGTGTCAGGCAATAAAATCCAGTTTGGATATCAGCCTAAACCCCCCAGGACCTCCCCAAAAACCTTCCCAGAGCCCACATTCCTCAGGCTGGTCAGACACCAGCATCAGCTGGATTAGAAATCCACATTCCTCTCGGTGCACTTTATGCTGGTGGGGGGAAAAAAGCAACCTGCAGAAAAGCTTCATGAAAGAAAAGTCTCAAGGCTCCTTGCTGAGAGGGGCTTTGTGCTCAGAGGGAACCCTCTCTGGTGGTTTGATTACTTCTGGAATCAGCAAAACAGGCTGAAGGAATTGTATTTCTTCAGCCAAGGAAACAGAAGCCGAGTGGAAATGGAATAATAGTCTTCCAGGAGACTGGAGATACTTGAAAAAGTGATGAGAGCAATTCTAGCTTTTCTAGGAGAAAAACAAGAAGAAGTGGGTTTAATTTTCAGCAAAAAAGGTTTCAGTTTGGATGCTAGGAGAGACTGGGATTCATGTTCACAATAAAATGCTAAAATGGCTGAACAGGGATGGCTGTGAAATTCCCTGGTTAGAGCTTTTCAGGGATAAATTTGCGCTGAGCATGAGCCAGATGTCCTGGTTCAGCTTTGATCGAAGGGGCTCACCTGAGATCCTGTGATACAATTCTTGCAAAGAAAACTGATCACCTTAAACCAAAACTGATTCCACGGTTCATTTCTCTCCTTAGCATGAGCATTGGGGTTTGGCCAAGGGTAACTGGGCGATTCTTCTCTCTGCCTTAATATAATTCATCATCTCTGCACATCCAGGGTGCTGGATGATGAGGTTGATTTTAGGTTGGAACCCCTCAGTCTGGGGCTACACTCAAATTCTGTCTGTATCTCTATAAAGAAATGGATAATTCCAATTCTAATTCTAATTCCAATTCCAATTCTAATTCAATTCTAATTCTAATTCTAATTCCAATTCTAATTCTATTCTAATTCTAATTCTAATTCTATTCTAATTCTAATTCTAATTCTAATTCTAATTCTAATTCTAATTCTAATTCTATTCTAATTCTAATTCTAATTCTAATTCTAATTCTAGTTCTAGTCTATTCTAATTCCAGTTCTATCTCTGTCTCTACATGTGACTTCCTACGGGTTCATCTCTCCTTTTCATCGGATCTCTCCAGGAGTCTCTCCAAATCCCCTGCCAGTCTCTGCTGGGAAATTCTGTTGGGTTTAGAGGGAATTCAGTCCACCTGAATGTGCCTTGAAGTGCAAAAAGTTTCCAGACGTTACCACTGGACTAATCCTGCATGGCTTGACAGCAGAGGGTTCTGGAGTCTGCTCCCACCCTTGCAGCTCTCACTTCCATAATCATGTATCTTTTTAATGACTTGGCTGGAGATGCTGCCTGCAAGGCAGCCTTGGGAATTCTTCCCTTTTCCAGAGGCCAGGTTAGGATGATAAAGATATTCAATGATCAGTGCATGCTAATGCCGAGCTATCACATTACTGACAATTGTCAGGTTGCTTCCCTTTGGACTGGATGGATCTGGTGTTTTTGTACAGTGTATTATGGGCTAATTAATGCTGTTAATGATAATGGTTCTCCTGCAAGAAGCCTGGAGTATTATCTCTATTCATCTCCTTGTCACCATCCTTTTATCAACCCATTAAAGGCAAGCAAGCTATCGAGTGGGGCTATCAGCCCCCAGCACCATAATTCACTTACACCAGGATGGAAAGCACTCCACAGATGGAGGATGGAGGCTTCCATCACTGTGGGGCCTGGGCTCTGCTCTCCTGCCTTCCCCTGCTCCCCTTTTCCCTGCTCTTTGAGCCACTACCCAACTCTGCTGGAGGCTGGAGGGTGATTTATCATCCGCACCTTGGCAATCTTTAATATCTGCTGGAGACACCGGGATTGGACATCCTTCCGAACCACAAATCAGCAAAGCTGCCTCTTCTTCTTCTTNCGAAGAAGAAAACACGGTGTTTGGAGAGCGTTGGTGTTTCAGGGCACTGGGAAGAGGAGGGTAACTGGTGTGTTTCATCTGGGGAAACTCAGCTGAGATGTTCTTTCCCAGTCAGTCGCTACCCCCAGGTGAGAGAGCAGGAAATTCTCCACATCGGCTCCCTGACAATAAAAAAAAAAAAAAAAGGAAAGGGGCCTTTTGTGTTTCCGTGGTGGTGGAAAGAGCCACAGACACCTTTCCCAGGGGAGAAATGATCACAGCAACAGAAATCCATTGGACAGATAAAAGCAGCCTCTCCTTATGCTCAAAAGCAGCATAAATAGGAGCTGGGGAGGTCTGAGGCGCAGGCTGCAGAGAGAAACCCTTTCTGATTCGTGTCTCTTCTCTGTCAAAACAGCTTAATATTTTCTTCTCAAACGCAGGCTTGAAAGCTGCCTTTGTAAAGGAAATGTTTAAATATAAAGAGCTTGAAGAAGATGTAGGGATAATCTTCAGGGATAAGTCGTGGTAGGAAGGAACTTTGGAGAACACAGGCACGATCCAGGCATTAATCTCACCATCGCCAGACCAGAGGGGAAAAGGAAAACAGCTCAGGGTTTGAAAAGCACCAGCTCTGACACCTGGGGTCCTTCTGCAGCCCTCTGGCTTCACAGCCTGCAGCTCTCATGTGTCCTGGCTTGGCTCCTCAGACACTTCCACCCAACATTTGCTGTTCTGATGCCTTGGGAATGTTGGCCTGAAACAGAGACTGGACAGAGGTAGAGAATAAAATAAATATTTATTGAAAGGCATCTAGGATACATCTTGGGCAGGACAAGAGCTGGCATGGGCTGCACCCAAGGTGGACCCAAAACGGTCACAGAATGGACCCCAAATGGTTACAAAATGGTCACAAAATAGACACAAAATGGACCCAAAATGGTCACAAAATGGCTGACGGGTCACGAGGTCTCACACTTTTATAAGTTTTGGTCCATTTGCACATTGGGGTTGAATTGTCCAATTCCAGCTCCAGGCTGTGAGCTCCCATCCTTCTTGTTCCTCCCTCCAGCCACCCTTGTTTGTGCTGTTGGGCTGAAAGTTGTCCTTGGTGTGCAGCAGGACAAGGATTTGTTTTGTGTCCCTGCTGTGTGCAGAGAGCTGAGTGACACTGACTGGGAGCTCAGAGCTGCACCCCTGGGCAGCACAGAAACTGAAAATATGAAAGATAAAACTTAAGGCACCATTTCCACACAAAATCTTTCCACTGGTTCAAGACACCTTGTGAGGCTGGCAGGGGAATCACAAACCCTGGCAGAACAACATCAGTGCCTTCCCCCAGCTCTCTGCAAACTGCCAGCCTGTTATTTTAATTTTTTCCTTCATGCTTTTATACCTGGAGGGGGGCTGTGATTCCTGTGGATTTCCTTCTTGGCTGCCGTGCAGGACAGAGCCAAGGATCACCCGTGTGTGACAGAGGGGACCTGCTTCGTGTGGCAGCAGCCACAGAGGGATGCACACCCCTGCTCCTCCTCAGCTGAGGACACAGAGCCTGGAGCAGCCTGGCAGCATTCAATAAAACAATTTAAAAAATCATCTAGTTCAGGTTAAGACAAGCAGTGCACCCAAACACCCTTTTAGGATGTTGCTTCCCCAGTTATAGGGTGAGGAGAGCTCCAACCCATCTTGTGAAGGAGCTGTAAAAGTCCCAAATCTCTCCCACGGCACCGTGCAGGGGCTGCAAACTTTCAGCAAATTAAGAAGTTCCTTCTCCTTTGGCAGGATGGGTCCTTGACTTGCCTTTTCCCTGTGCCACCAGACGCAGCAGCAGCGAGAAAAAAAAATAACTTATTTTGCCCTAGGACACCAAATCCATTGGAAATTCATGGATTTCTTTACCTCTCATCCAGCTGTCATCTTGTGCACCATGCAAAAAAAAAAAAGGAATTTCCCAAAGAATCACTTCCCCCTGATCAGGCAAAAAAAAAAAAGAATTTCCCAAAAAATCGCTTCCACCTGATATCCAGCCTTGTCCAAAGATGGAGGGATCAAGTAGAAAATGCAAATGGTGCATTCCTGCTGCCTCCAAAATGCTCCTGCTGCTCATGAGGTGGCCCAGGATGAAAAAAATTCCTTGACAGCAGATTTTATTTTGGAAAAATTCTGAGTGGGCCATAACTGTGGAGATGCCCAAATTAATTCTCCCTCTTCTCAAGTAACGAAACCCTGCTGTAAATCAGGGACTGAAGAAAAATATGTTTAAAAAAATGACATCTATCGTGTAATTTGATTTGAGAGGTCAAGTTTTCCTAAGCTGGGCTTTGGATATGGTTTGTGCCTAGCACAAATCTCCCTCATGACGAAGAGGAGGACACAGCTGGCAGGTGACTCTGCAGAGAGGCTGATCCAGACTCTGTGGCTCCACCAATCCCTCTGGATGTGCCCAGATGGAAAAATGCTCATATTCAACCCCCTGGTTTTAAGGCTGCAGTGCTGGTGCCTTAAACACCCCGAGGATTTGAGGAATTGTTATTAGGGAGAGCTGGTGAGAACACAGAACGAAAAAATCCAGATCTGCACAAAACCTCCACCCCTGAAGCTCTGGAAGCACCCAACAAATGGCTCAGCTCCTCCTAGATCAAGTTTTGGACAGCTGGAAATTATCTGGAGCAATGTTTCATTTTTATTTCAGCTCCCAACCCCCCTGATCCGGCCACGAGTTTTGATGGAATCTGATTGAAGTGTGCCCAGGAAAAAATATGAAACATCAACACTGGGGATGGCAAAAATCAGCTGGACATGCCTACTCATCTATTTACCTCCGAAAGGCTCCCTGGAGATAATGCCTGATTTTGTTCCACAAATGAGGAATAATGAGAAAAGGAGCGTTGGCCAGTGGCTGCCATTTTTTGCAAACACCATCCCTGGGCTAAACATTTATCCTCATTAATTTCACAGAAATATTTTATTTTTTTCAGACTCTACAAACTCTTTCTGCCTTTTTTTTTTTTTTTCTCCCCTCTTGTTGTCTTTCTTTCAGCTCTGAAATGCAACAGGTGAAATATCCTGGTCCAAAAGCTGCTGGAAACAACAGGAGCCTCTGGTGTCCAGCAGGCTGTGAGGCAGGAAAGGAATGAATGCCAATATCTAATTAACAATTAGAATAATAAAAACAAAAAGTGTCAGGGGATGATAACAGCTCCTTGCTGGATTATTCCATATATCCAGATGTGCTCCTAGAAAATCCATGAAATCTTCTCTCAATTCCTGCTGTTTGCTTGCCACGCTGTTCTTTCCTCCCATTATTTTTATTTTTGTTTTCTCTGCTAAGTAAATGTCATTTTTTGGGATGCACTTCCACGGGAAGCAGGAGATATTATTTCAAATGTGTGGGAATACAAGAGCTGCTCTTCCACAAGTTTTGTGGATGTGGAATCACTGTCCCAATCCTGGATACAAGGCCTGGAAAGGGTCCTTTCATCCAGCTTGTCACTCCTTTTTTTAAATCTTTATAACCATTTTATCCATTAAACCCTCTGCAATCTTCTATCTTTGCTATTAATTATTGTGATGTTGTAAATTGGGAGAAGTTTATTCCTGGACAAGTCAGGAGGAGCCTTGATGTCCAAGCAAGTAAAAAAGAAACGTTTATAAGTGATCTTTGACACATTCCTTGCCCACAATCCCATCCAAGGGCAGGGCATTGAATCCTTGGCTCTCTCTGATAAGGTGGATATGGATAAAAAATGTCTAAAACAGTGGTTTTGTAAAATTATTCAATAGCTGTAAACCCCCAGCCCTGCTCACAAGGCAGGAAAATTAATAACAAGAGTTTCACATTTTTCCAGTGCTCTGCAAATCCATAAAAATTCATTTTCTCCCTCAAAGATCATTAAAATAAAACCCCAGATTCTTCAGGGACTGGAGAAATGGGGCAAACACTCCATGTAGGAGCAGAGGGGAGCAGAGGGAGTCACAGAGATTCCTCAGGAAAAGAACAAAGGAGGAAGGATTTGAGGAGAGGTGAAGCTCAGAGGAAGGACAGAAAAGGTGGAAGGAACCTCTTGACTAAGAACACAGAGCTGTGATTTTTACATGTTTTTTTAAAAAAATACTTCCACATGAAACAAAACTAAGAAAGCTCCTTTGATGGGTTTATTGCTCTGTTTTTATGAAGCTGATTCTTGTTCCTACAAAGGTCTCATTCCATCATTCACCTCCAGCAAAGTGGTTTTGTGGTGTGTTCACCCTCCCTTAAAGTAACCCCAAAATGTGGATTTTTTTGTATATGAATTGAGTCAATCTCTCCAGTTTTCCCCGCATTTTAAATGTCACTCTCAAAATCCCTCTCCAAGTTCATTCATTGGGATAAAAGATAATAAAAACAACTGTTTAAATGGGAAAAAAATTAAGAAAAAACCCTGTATTAATGTGATATTAAATTATGATTTAAAGCCACAAAAAGTGCAGAGTTAAATCTCCCAGAACAACCCCACGCCCCAGAAAAATGATTTGGAGAAGGAGTCACAGTGATCCAGGGAGCTTCAACCCTTCAGCCTGGAATTCTTCTGCCAATGCGCTTCTCCCTCCCTTTACAACACATTTCAAGCATTGCAAAGAGCAAATTTTACCAATCTCTGATACTCTAGATTTTATTTTTTGTGCTAAATACTGCTTTGTTCAATGCCACACACTTCGCCGATATAATACATTAGGTTTAATGGTGCAATTTGTGGAAAAATATCCCAGGAAAAAAAAACCACTTTGAGTGAGGCTTCTCTGTCCATCTGAAATGGATAAAAACAGGTGAGGAGAGGGAGAGGGAGACAGGGTTTAATGGAAATAAAGAGCCATTCCCATCTGGCTGCTTCCAGCAAGTCTGAGAAATGAGATTTTAGGAGAAAAAAGAGGTGAGTGAGGCACCAGCTGGGAGCAGGAAGAACATGCCACACGTGTGGGGGGATTTCAGCCTGTGGGATGTTTGTAGGGTGAGACAAAGTCCTTTTTCCCATCTTCTGATGCACATTTTTATCTTTTCTTATCCAAAATGAGCCTCCCTCAGCTCAAACCCTCTTCTGCCATTCCCAGAGTCCCATCAAGCCTCAGAGAATCCCACAGAGGCTGTGGAAGCTGGAAGTGACATTGCTGGGAACACCTGGTGGCTCCTGGCATAGCAAAAACAGTGGAAGAACCCTTGGGAAGATGGAAAAACTCGGGATAAAGGGATGCTGGGTGTGGGGAAACACTGCTCTGTCCAAAAATCACAGCAGTGCTGGGCCTCAGGTTTCTCCTCAAAGAGGGTGAAGATATCCCTGATCTTCCTCTCTCTGGCAATGGTGCTGCCATTTAACGGCCCTGCATGGAAAAGGGACATTTCCTGGCTTTCCCTTCTAAAGAAGGGGCTCCAGCAGTGCAGGAATTGGGATATCAGGGACAGGAATTAGTGCTGGACTTGGCAGCACTGGGTTGATGCTTGGACTTGATGGCTTTAAGAATCTTTTCCAGCCTAAATGATTCTGTTTTGGGCAGAAATGCCAAGGGGCTGCACTGGTTTTACCTGTTCAGGGATAAAAAGCTTTGGAGAGGTGCTGGCCAGGGGAGATCAGCAAAATCCTGCAGCTTCTCTGGGCACAGAGGGGAAAAGTATCCCACAAATGCAAAGAGGAAAAGGACATGGGGAAATATTGATGCCTTAAGTTTGAGTTTTTGTGTTTTTCAGATTTCTGTGCTGCCATGGGGTGCAGCTCTGAGCTCACAGTCAGTGTCACTCAGCTCTCTGCACACAGCAGGGACACAAAACAAATCCTTGTCCTGCTGCACAGCAAGGACAACTTTCAGCCCAACAGCACAAACAAGGGTGGCTGGAGGGAGGAACAAGAAGGATGGGACCTCACAGCCTGGAGCTGGAATTGGACAATTAAACCCCAATGTGCAAATGGACCAAAACTTATAAAAGTGTGAGACTTCGTGACCAGTCAGCCATTTTGTGACCATTTGGGGTCCATTTTGTGACCATTTTGTGTCCATTTTGTGACCATTTTGGGCCCACCTTGGGTGTAGTTCTGGCCAGGTTCTTGTCCTGTCCAAGGTGTATCCTAAAGGCCTTTATTTCTTTATATCTATTTCTTTATATCTACTTTATTCTCTAGCTCTGTCCAGTCTCTGTTTCAGGTCAGCCTTCCCAAGGCATCAACATCACAGCACCAGCAGACTGTTCCTCCCAAATAAAAACTTCCCTCTCCGACTCCACCCCAAAATGAGCTGTGATTTATTGATTTAGGCCTGTTCACATCCATCCAGCACAAAAAAATCCCAGAACGGACGTGGAACAGGTGAAGTTTCGGAGTGGCTGGAAGCCTTTGGACCCAGCAATATCCGTGAAATCAGAATTAACCTATCTGGGCTCCTCACTCCAACCCCTTGCCCAATCCCAGGCAGAGCTATAATAGCCCTGGTGACCTGTGGCCAAGCACAATCCCCCACTGTGCTCCTCGGGAGTGGCCCCGTGATGGGAAAATACCCCTGCAAGAAAAGAGCTGGAATTACAGCACGGGGGAGGCAGCGATCTGCAGGAATTAATCCAGCAGCACATCGCACACGCGTTTAGCCGTGCCCATGAAATTGGATTTGCTGGGAGCTGGGAGGATTTGCCCTGCTCAGGTATTACAGGCTCTGCAAACAGCGCTGATGAGGGCGTGAGGCTGCTGCAGAAAAGCTCAGAGGAGCCTCGAGTGCTGCAAGAATTTTGCACTTCAGGGGAGTGACACTGGCCAGGCCTGCAGCAAGGGAAAGGGTCCTGGGCTGAGAGCGCTAGGAAAAAAAAATATGTTGGAGAGAATTTTGCATCTTCCTGACTTGTCTGGACTCAGAAATTGTGAATTTCTCATCCCTGAAAGTGTTCAGGGCTACCCGGATGGGGTTTGGAGCAACCTGGGATAGTAAAAAGTGTCCCTGCCCGTGGCAGGGGGTGGAACTGGATGGGCTTTTAAGTCTTTTCCAAGCCAAACCAGCCTATGTCTCTATGGTTCAATGAAAAATAACAAAAACTTATTTATGACACTAAAAACTCATCTGAAAAGGTCTTTTCCAGATGGTTGGGGTTTTTTGTGGTTTTGTGGGGGTTTTTTGGGGGGGGAGGTGTTTTTTAGGGTTTTGTTTGTTTGTTTTGTTTTTTTCCCCTTTCCTGTCTGATTTTTACCTTAGAAATAGCAAAACCAGCAAAGACACAGGAGGGTCACTGTCGTGCCCTGGAGGGTTTTTTGCTCTTTATCAGAGACATTCACAAGTCCACAACTAGATTTCTTTCTCCTGCCTAGTTCTCAAGCCCTCGAGCTGAAGGGGAGATAAAAATGAAACAAATGCCAGCTGGGAGATGAATTGGAATCCCATCCCCATCTCAGTTACTCACTGTCCATCTCTTTTGACACCTTGGGCCCTTCTAGCCACAGATTTGTCAGGTGGCTTTATTTTATTTTATTTTATTTTTAATTAAAAAAGCCATGGAAGTACTTCTGCTCCTATGGTGCCATCCATCTTGCCAGCACTTTGAGGCCATTAGTTAATTGAGCTTCTAAATAGTGCTGTGAGTGCGGGGGGAGCTGCCTGTGTTTGTAGGGGATGCGTGGGAAGGAGGAGGTTGAATTTCCCCTCCCCAAACCCCACAGGTGGGATTCAGCCAGCTCAGATAAAGGTGCCCCTGCAGGAGCTGGTGGTTGAAGCCCTTTGACACTCTACAGAATGATTTATCTTCCCTTACAGCAAATATCTGTTTGGCTGGTAAAAACACAGAGTTTGGGGAGGCGAACGCAACTTCAAGGAGTTTGTACAGCACTGAAAAATAAATTTGTGTTGGAGGCAAGAGTGATTTGCAGCAAGCCAGGAGCACAGGCGCTGCAAAGTTTTGTGTTTCCTTGCAAATCTTGTTCGGTTTTGTGGCTTAGAGCCAGAAATGACATCCTGGAGATGTCTGTAAAACCACAAATACCACTGAGAGATACAATAACCAGGGGGCATCCACTCTGCCAGGCAGGCAGCACTTTGTAAAAACCAAGCTGAAAACAAGCACCAGGACATCCTCCGGGTGGGGGGTGCTTCTGCTGGCTGCATCCTCGCAGCAGGGATTTGTACAGGGTCAAAAAGCTATTGGACAAATTCCTGAGAGGAAAAACCCCAAATTCTGAATGCTTTCTAAATAGAGAAGTCTTTTTCTCAGGCATCTGTATTGGGGATCTCGCTGGGTGGAAGCATGTTAGGGTAATTCTGGGGTTTGGGTGATGGTGAGTGCTGGGTAACGTCAGTGTCCATCCATCCGTGTCCATCCATCCATCCATCCATCCATCCATCTGTGTCCATCCATCCATCTGTCCATCCATCCATCCATCCATCCATGGTCCATTCATCCATGGTCCATTCATCCATCCATTTATCCATCATCCACTCTTCCATCCATCCATCCATCCATCCATCCATCCATCCATCCTTCCATCCGTCATCCATTCTTCCATCCATCCATCCATTATCCATTCATCTTTCCATCCATCATTCATTCATCTGTCTGTCCATCCATCTATCCATTTATCCATCCATCCATCCATCATCCATCCTTCCATCCATTATTCATCCTTCCATCCATCATCCATCCATCCATCCATCCATCCATCCATTATCCATCCATCCAGCCATCCATCCATCCAGCCATCTATTTATCCATCCATCCATGNATCATCCATCCATCCATCCATCCATCCATCCATCCATCCATCCATCCATCCATCCATCCCTGCATGACTCCTGGAGCTTTCAGATCCCACCTGAGACACTCCAGTGGCTTTGGGGTCACCCCTGAGCTGCCACACCTCCAGCACAAAGATTCCCTGCAGCAGAACCTCTGTTGGTTGGCAGAGAGGGAAACGATTGGTGTTCCCACTCCTGATGCTGCAGGGATGGGTTAACCTTGCAGGCAGACTCTGGGCACACGTGGATGAGGGAAAACTGCAGAACCACATCCCAAAAAGCACCTGCTCTGCGACTGAATAAAGCTGCAGCGCCCTGGCAGCGTTTGCAGCCTCTCAGCTTGACTCTTACTGAGGTTTAACAGCAGAGGCAGGGCTGGGCACCAAAGCACAGAAGATGGATTTGGGCTCAGGCCCGTCCATGCACCACTGAGTGTGACCATCCACCAAATGTGTGACTGGAAAGAGTTGCTGTGACAGCAGAGCAGGGAGGGAGCGGGGAGGCACCTCAGCCAGCCAGATCCAGCCTGGGCTGGTGCCTTAAGTTTTTAGGTTTTGTATTTTTCAGATCCTGCACTGCATTAATGTGTAACTCTGAACTCTGCATAGTGTTTGTGAGCTCTCTTCACAGTCTGGTCAGATAAAACAATCCTTCCAGGACACTTCACAGCCTCAGTATAAACAAAAGTGAATTGGGGAGGAGCAAACTGGGGGAATGTGACTTCATTAGCTGAGTCCGTAATTGGACAATTAACCCCTGATATGCAAATAGACCAAACTTAGATCTGCCCAAAAAACCTCATGACCATTGTCCATCTTGGGTGCAGCCTCTGCCAGGCTCCTGCACTGCCCAGGGTGTATTTATTGAATTAATAAATGCCTGCTTTGTTCTCTAACTCTGTTCTAGGTAGCCTCTCCAGGCATCCTGGAAATTCCTCACTGGAAGTTCACAGGCAGGAACACTGCAGGATTTCCCCCTGGTGAATACACCAGGGTTTCCTTCCTTCTGCTGTCACAGACATTAACAAACACAAACCACACCCTGCCAAACTTCACCCAGACACTCTCTGCGTTTCTCAATGCACAGATTTATGTCAGGCACCAGTTTGCCAAATGGATTGAGGTTGCTCCAGCATCTCCCCTGCATCAACAGCTCCTCCTGTGTCCCTCATCATCATGACTCTGGTAGCTCTGGGGCTGCATTTTGCTGCATTTTTTGCTGCAGCTCCTGCAAAGCCTCAGAGAAGCAGCCATGCAACGTGGCCCTGAGGGATGGGTGTTTGCTCTGATATCTCTCCTCACCTCTTGTCTTTGCCAACTCTCTCAAAAGGCCAGCCTGGACTATGAGGCTGAGATGGGAGGAGAGAGAAGGATGCAGCCCCAAAGTGCTCCTGGTTTGTTATCTGGGGCTTGGTTTGTTTTGTTCATTTGTCTGGGAGGCTGAGATGGGAGGAGAGAGAGGGATGCAGCCCCAAAGTGCTCCTGGTTTGTTATTTGGGTTGGTTTGTTTTGTTCATTTGTCTGGGTTTTTATTGGAAGTGTCTCTAAAGATCCTCTTCCTTTGAGGAATTACTCTGCACCGTGTAAATTCCTACTGCAGATTCCCTTTGGTTCTTCCTGAGTACCCAAACATTAGAGAGGAGTAGAGGAGTTCCAGAACCCTCTGAATGGTGCCTTTCAGGCTGAGTTTCCACAGGAGCAAAGCCCAGATGGTTTTTCAGGTTTGAGTTCACATCAGGTGGTGCCTTTTGCAGAATGTCTGAGCTGCAACTCTGGTGCCAGCCCTCATCCCTCTGACACCACCAGACACATCCCGGGATAGGAGGAGACAGCAGGAATGCCTTGCTGTGTCATGGAATGGGTTTCAGAGCAGCGCAGGGCTCATTCCAGCTTCCCTTTGAAACCTGGCCTTGTGCAAGGTGTCCCTTCCCTTGGCAGGGCAGCTGGATCTGAGTGACCTTTAAGGTCCCTTCCAATCCATTCTATGATTCTGTGAGACAAATTTGGGGAGGAACTGCAGGTTTTGAAAAGCTGAAACTGTCAGGGATAACTTTAACTTTTAACCTCACCCACATTTCCCCTCATGCCATCACGCTGAGCATTGCCAGGATAAGGGATGCTGATATTCCCACAGGAATGACACCAGGGGTTTTGGAGGGAAGGATGCTTCACATGGAGCTGCCCTCCATGTGAATAACAGAGAAAGAGCTGAGTGATCTCCTGCCCACCCTGGGATCTAACAGTGGTGAAACAGGTAAAAGGAACCCCTCTCCCCCAGTGCTTTGACCTGAGATAATGTGATGGAAACAGAGCAAAGAAATACCCAAGGCCAGTCCACTGGGATGTGTTTTAGCACACTGGAAAGATATTGTGGGTGCTGGGGGCACAGAGAACAGAAAAAAAACCTATTAAGGCCACAGTGACCTCCAGCCTGCCCCAGAAGCTGTCTGACCCCAAAGTCCATCCCTGAGCAGAGCTGGGAGCAGGGCTGCAGAATTCCCTCTTTTCCACGCCCGGCTGCTTTGGGGCTCGGAGGGAACACACCGAGGCTGTGCCCTGCCTGAAGAGCTGAAGCATCACACGGAGTAAATAATAATAATAATAATAGCAGAGCTATTCTGGCGTGGCACGTGCCCTTTTGTGTCTGATTAATGCTTCCCCAGGGCACAGAGCCCTCCCTGAGCTCCCGGAGCCCACGATTCCCTGTCCCCGTTACCATGATACTGTTATTGTTGCCTGCTTCTCCCCTCTCCCTCCCTTTGACTTTAGGCAGATTAGAGCAGAGAGATGATGGATGGCTGGATTAGATGCTGCACACCTACTTCAGGCTCACAAAGTGATATTTTTCTGTCCTATTTGGATGCATCTCTCCCATTGTGAGCACGAGACGGGGGAATAGCAGGGAACAATTGTTGCAGGGCAGTGACTCTGCTTTTACACTGACGTGCTGCATCCTCCCATTCATGGCATTCAAAAAGAAAAAAAAAAA
>VWYN01006385.1:14817-53478 GCA_013400075.1 Hippolais icterina
CAGGGGCCCGCCCCCCCCCGCCGCCGCGCCAGCAGCGCCCGCGGGAGCGGAGCAGCTCTGGGCAGGTGCTCCGGCATCGAGGGCTCCAGCAGCAGCCTCGGGACCGGCCTCACACTCCTGTCCCCTCTGGGCACCGGCCCGTGGTGTCACCCACGCGTGAGGGCTGCGCGTGACACCCACGGCGTGGGGCTCCGCGTGGTTTGGGGTGTTTGTAGGATTTCGGGCTAAAGGGGGCAGGCAGGGGGCCCTCGGTGAGGAAGGCCCCGGTGGGCGATGCTTTATATGAAGCGGGAGGGAAGGTGCCAGCCTGGCAGCGGTGGCAGCGGCGATGCCCCGTCCGCAGCTCTCGCACTGCGCCCGGGGAAGTCACAGCGGAGCGGGGGACACGGGGACCCCGGGGCTCTCCCGGTGCTCTCCCGGTGCTCGCTGCCCCACCGAGGGCACCCCGACGTGGCGGCCGCACTCCGCTGCCGAGCTCACGGGGAGGATTCGATACAAAACTCCTAACACAGCCCCGGTGAGGGTGATGCCCGGAACCCCCGATCCCTCTCTTCCATCCCCGTTTGGAGGTGGCACAGGCGGGAAGGCCTCTCGGGAGGGGTGCACGGCCCTTGCCGGGCTCACGGTCTGTTTGACGGGCTGAGTGAGACCCGGCTCCGCTCTTCCCGGGGGATCCGACCGCTTATTTTGAGGGAGTTAGGAAAGGACCGACCTCTCCCCAAAGGCTCCCCGTGCCCGCTCACCGCACGGCCCAGGCACAGCTTGGCTCCGGCTGAGTTCCAGAGGGGCCGGTGCGGCTGGACACGGCCCCGAGGGAGCTCTGACCCCTCCAGGTGAGGCTCCCCCGGGCCGGGACAGACTGCCCGGCGCCCCGGCCCCTCGGCCCTAATCCTGCCCCGGCTGATTTGTGAGTCCTGCGCGGGCCGGACGCGTGGGAGCGCCTTGCGCCGTCCCGGAGGGGGCTTTTAACTCCCTCCTCCCCCACCGAAAAGCCAAGGGGGAAGAAAAAAAGAAAAGACAAGTGGAGAGAGAAGGGCAGAAACGTTCCCGCTCCTGCTCAGCGGGCAGGGCAGCAAGGCTCACCCCGAGCGTGGAAACTTTGGTTAAATTCCCTTCAGTGCCCTGGGAGGTGACAATTAATTACGTCCCCTTTCTTTCCTCTGCCTCCCCCGGGCTGCAGCATCTTCCCCCGGGGCTCAGAGGAGTCTCTCTGCCCTCGGAGATGCGGGGCAGGGTGAGCTCCGAGAATCGAGCCCAGGCGGTGTCCGTGCCAGCTCCGGGCCCCTCCGATGCCCCCGTCCCGAGCCACCCGGGGCAAAGGGAAACCCAGCGAATATTTCGTCCCTTCAGCCCCCATGGGTGGCATCGTGCTGCTGCCCGTCTCTGCTCCCCGGCTCCCAAACGAAGGACAAACTGCTCGGGGGCACAGGAACCTCCCAGGAGCTGCTTCCCCTGCCCGTGAATGAGGGAGATGGACAGGAGGGTCCAACAGGGCCTGCATCTCCTGCAACCCCCCCGTCTCCACTGACACATTCCCAAGTCCACATTCCCAGGTCTCCATCCCTCCATCCTACCCCCAGCCCCTTCCTACCCACTCTCCAAGGCTGCTCCCTGCCCAGGGAGGAAGCTCAGGTACCTCCTGCAGTCGAGGCCAGGCTGATGCCCAAGGCAGTGGAAAAGGAGGAGGCCCCGTCCTGTGAGAGGCTCCGGGCAAGGGCTGAGCTGCCCCACGGGTTTTGTGCCTGGAAGAGTGAGGGGATGCCAGAGGGCTGTGTCTCAAAAGGGTTAAATAAACAGCAGGGTCTGCCAAAAATATTTATCTCCTGTTATATGCATGTGGCTGTGGCTCTCAGGAAGGGGGGCTGTGATAGAGGTGAGGGAAAGTATTTGATTTTTTTCCCCCATTTTGCTCTGAGATTCTGTTTTCTTCCTTAGCCCTCAAGGATTTCGGAAATAAAATGGGAAATAAAAGGTGTCCTGCAGAGATGATGTTGCTGGCTGTCCCCTACAGATCCTTTATACCGGGATGCATCAGTCTCTGCCATTCCTCCAGCCTCTCACGAGCCAAAAATGGCTACACAAACCACCCCTTTTCCTTCAATATTTACAGGGTACCAACTGCAACGTGTGCCCCCCTCAGATGGGTAATTTGGCGTGTGCCTCCTAAAAATGACCTTTTCTTGTGTGATTTGGACCCAAATATTTTAAAATTCATTTTCCTTGCAGGCGGATTTAACAGAAACTCCAAGTTGCAGAGCAGTCAGGAAATCCTCCAGCTGACATGGCAGGCCCAGTGAGCACAGGAATACCCTGTGAGGGACAGACCACATAATTTTCTTGCAGATGGGCAAACTGGTCTCCACGTTTATTTTATGCAGGGCACTCTGAGGTCTCTAACTTTGCCCCAAGCATAAAAGACAAAGACTTGCAGCCCAAGGAGGATACACAGCCCTAGGAGGGCTCAGCATCTTGCAAAGGGTGAGGGTCTGACCCCACCTGGGAATTCTCCAGGAGTTTTGCCATGGGCAGGAGCAGAGGGTGACTCAGATCCATCCGTGTGGGCACGCTGGGGGACGCCTTGGGTAAACGTTTGTGGGGTTGAAGCTGGAGGGCACAGAGAGGCACCAGCCAGGCAAGGAGAGGCAAAAATCTTCTGTACTGTGTCATGGAAACTATTTCCCTATACAAACTCCATCCTGGTGGGCTGATGCTGGGTGTGCCAGCCTAGTCCTGGCAGAGGTCTGATATCAAACCATTCCAGAGGCTGTCCAGCTACTCAGGGTTTTCACCGTGCTCCCCACTGCTGTTATGGGCAATAAATGGGGGAAGAAAAAAGAGAAAAAAAAAAGGGGGGGGGGGCTATTTTGGTATATTAACCTCCTTGTGGCCAGGTGAAAGGTTAAATTCACATGATTCATTGGCGGCTGAGAGACAGCACTTTGTTGCTAGGATTTTGGGGAATGCGGAGGGCTCCAGCGAAGGAGTCTCGCTAATCTTTAAGGGAGGGAGCCAGGCTCCTGTCTGACGGCTGCAGGCCCAGCAGCTCTGTGTTTCATTTCAGACTGTCACTCTCCTATCTCTCAGCTCACTCCCAGCTCCAGCTTGCTGCCAGATCTTGGGAACTGTTAACTCAGACAAATTTATAGATGGAAAAAGAACAGTTAGCCATTGTTCCTGGGGTGGGGGAGGTAGGGAAGCCAGGAGCTTCGGCCACCAAAGCCATGATGTAACCTGGTTGTGTCTTGGTTGGGAGAAACGTGCAAAGGATCTTCCTGTTCCCATGCCAGGGAAGGAAATTGGGACCATTATGTTACTACTAAATGCTGGGAGGTGTGATGTTGGTGCCCAAGCCATTTGGAGATATTTGTGCAGTGTTTCCATAAAGTGGAATCTCCCAGCTGAACACCTCTGGGGTATGAGCTCATTTTCTTCATCTCACGTCTCCTGATACTGGGTGTTTTTCCTTACAGCTTTGGGCTCTGGAGTAACGAGCTCTGATATCAACAGCAGTGTTCCCATTAACAGAGCCCCTCACTATGTGGGATGCTGAGAGGGAACTGGAAAATGGGGACATCTCTAGGATTAAAAAAGAAAAATCCATCTGGCAAATAGGGAGACCTTCAGATTCGTTATTCCTTGGAAGTGCAATGACTTTGAGGAATCACTGCTGATTTCATCTACCTTGGAGAAAAGTGAGAGGCTGAGAAGTTGTTGTCTCACTGCTGCTGTGGCCCTGATCTCTGGTTGATCACTTCCAACCAGCCTTCGTGGTGGAAAGACTTTAAGTTTTCAGTACAACACTAAACCCCATATCTTAAAAATGAGGCAGCACTCACTCACCTTAAGGTTTGCTTTATAGATTTTAGATGGTCTGGTGGCTCCTGAACGTGGGTCTCTTTTGGAGCTTTGCCTTCCCAAACTACACAAAGAACAGAGGTGCAGATTTTGGTTGTGTTCACCCCCTACACAAATGTCCCTGTGTTACCTTCCTCATGGTTTCTGCAGCCCTTGCCCATCTGGAATAATTCCTGGTTCTTTGAATATTTTTGCTTGGAGGGAAGGATTGTGAAGGGTCTGGAGGGTGTCACCTGCAGGTGAGCCTACCTGGCCACTTCTACAAGTAGTTCAGGAGAGGAGTCCCTGCACCACCGTGAGATAAATCAATTGTATTTTTTATAGCTGCTTTGAATCCAGATCTCCACTTTTTAAATCCTTACACGTGTGTACAGAGTAGAAGGAAGCAAGAAATTTTTGATTTAAAATAGAAATAGTGAGAAGTTATGCACTTAGTAAATCCAACCACTTGAGAATCTGGCTACATAGAAGGTGGATTCTTCTTCCAATATCTGAAGGTTTGCAGAAGTCTGTTGTTTTAATCAGAGGGCTGCATGGATTTGATTCTGAAGGCCCAGAGTACGGCACAGTCCCAAAACATGACTCTCCCTCATTTTACTTACTGGAGTTTTATTTAACTCTGCACTAACAAGGACAGAATTTCACATCTTATAAAATTTCTGCTTTAAATCACCTATGCTACTAATGCCTGTTTTCTGCTTTATTTAGTATCTGTAACTAGAAGCACTTTTTTTTTTTTTTTTTTCTTTTTTTTTGTTCCCCATTTCAGGCTTGGTGTGAAGTTCTTGGCTCAAAAGCCCAGCATTACACTGATGTGCACTTCTAAATACAGGTCTGAATGAAACTCTGGTGGAAGTCTTCCACTGGAGTTGATACAGGTGCCCTAGGCATGAATTTAGAGCACTATCTGCATTATGGGCTACTTTTCATTTTACATCTCTCTCCTCATGTGTATTATGGGTCTAAAAATAATTTTCATGAGGGAGAAATGGCACTGTGACTTCTCATAAGCAAGGTACTGAAAGGAGGTGACAAATGAATGGTGCAGCCTTTTTATTAGAACTCAATTTTATGTCCCCTGCATTGCTTTGCTGTGCTTCATTTGAGTATCCCCATGCCCAATATTCTTCCTGCCCTCACTCACTGCAGGCTGTGCTGTCATTTCACAGCTTCTCTGCCACATCTGAACTGCCTTGGTTTGGGTCAGCAAATCTCTTCTACCTCATGGAACTTCCCTTCCCACTGCTCTCTGCCTCTTTGGTTGCATCCTTGACCTCTCCCAGCCTCATTTTTCACCTTCTCAACAACCTCTCAGCCATCTGCATTTTCCACCTGTTGTGGCATGAAAACATGGCTCCAATTAGCTGGAGAGGTGGCATGGAGAGGGAGAGGTGAAGAGGCAGCAGGTTTGGCCAGAGTGGGAAGCAAAGCTCTCCTTTGTCTCTCTGGGCTGCCCAAGAGATGCAGCGGCTCCCGTGGTTGAAAGCTCTGGAGTTGGGGACCGAGAGACAAAAGCTTTTTATTACTTTTGCAAGTAGAAAGTCGAGTCAGAACCTGAGCTTTGCACCATGAGAGTTTCAGTCCTGGCTCACAGCTGGTCCTGCCCTGCTGCTCTCTCCCAGCACAGTGGAAGCCCACCAGTGCTGTGGCCAGGGAGAACACGGCAAAGGGCCACTCACAATCTCCTGATCGCTCTTGAGATTCTGCAGGAACAGCCTGAGCAAAGCCATGTGTTACAAGAAACCTCTGGAATGATTTTAAGAGAGCAGAGATATGCAGGAGCAGAAGTCCTGGCAAGCTTTCATTCAGTTCCCCATGGAAAGGAAGAAAATTATGAGCATGTATATCCCATCTGACTGTACCCAGGCCAATCTCTAGGTAGAGTTTAACCATTGTCCAGCTCTTCCAAACTTTCAGCCTCACATCTGGTCAGCTGGTCCCTTCCTGCAGCCAAAAGCTGGTGGTCTTCCTTTCAGGGGCCGTTGGCCAATCTGCATACAATTGGGTTGAAATGGAGGTCACCATTGAAATCGTGCAGTTCCAAGAGTTGTTTGATCAAACAGAATTTACAGACCAGGACAGTTATTGACAGAGCTGACAAAAGAGATGCTCCAATGATTTACAGTCCAGGTGTGTTGTCAGAGCAACATATTTACCTGAGATCCCGAGAACTGTTAAAATTTAATCCCTAGGGACCTTCTCTGCAGTCCCTTGAAGGTCACACCTCCAGGACCATGTGAAGTCACCATGCAAATAGCCAAAACTTCAGGAACTTCCAGGGGAAATAAGAGCAGACACAGTGATTTAAAATGGTTTTAATGGGTATAAAATTGGAGAGGTGAGCTGATATAGGATGCCCTTTCCCTTAGCCCAAATGTACAATTCCTCACAATAAAACTTTTTGAATATGTACACATTAGTCAGGATTATCTCTGAATGTCTAGCAGGCTAAGAATATGGATCCTGGAGACGTCAGCAGGAGGATTCATTAGAGGAGATGGCAAGTGCTTGGAAATGGGAAATGTATTCTCTTATAAACACAGCCTGCACTGGGGCTGACCTTAGGGCTGAACAGAATTGGCTGGAGAGATGGGGAAGGCAGGGAAGGAAAACAAAGTTCATGCACAGTTGTCTCAATTATTTTTGCAACCAAGCTCCTTATTGAGGTTTCTGTAACTTCTCTTTGTGTTCCAAATTTGGGGAACTCTCATCATCAAAGCTGAGACCACTGGAAAAGCAATGTGAAATCAGCCCAAGTTTATTCTTTCTTGGTGAGACAGATTTTTTAGGATTTGGGGGTACATGATGTGACTTCTGGAGGGATTCCCTCTCTGCTGATGTGATGGGGCCTCCACAAGGTTGAAACGTTCCACACTTGTCCCACACACCAGATTACTTGTTACTGTCTCTTAAATTTTACTTTCCATTTCACCTCTTGGATATCAGAGTTCATGCATTTGAGTGAGTTCTTTTACTCAGAGTAAAAGCTGCTGAATTCAAAGCTCCTCTGCGTGTGCTTGGGCTGGTTTTCCCTTTATTGCTGCCTCTCCTTGCTCCCTCATTTGCCTACTGAGCAAAATGAGAGGAGCTAGCACGGAGTATGAAAGGAACTCAGCCAGCCAGCATTGACTCCTACCTCATATCTATTAGCTGTAAATTACTTTAACATGAGTGACATCACACTTGACTCTTGGTAAAACAGTGTTAAGTTAGTGGGTAATAAAACAGCTTGACACTAATGATGGGTTCTGCGTGATAAATTACTGTCAGTGATCAGATAAGGGTTCTTGAGACTAACCTTGAACTAAATCTATTTTGTTGCTACATCTTGTGTGCAGCGTTCCACTTCTCACTGTGGGGATTAAGGGCTCAGAGCCCAATCCTGCGCCGTGCTGGGGGCTGGAGGGGCAGCTTGTGTGCAGGAGCATTTCCAGAAGCTGCTTCCAAGCATCAGGCTGCTCCCACCAGTGGAGCAGGGAGGGTTTGGCCTTAACCTTGAGAGCAGCATCCAGCTCCACGGGCCTCATGGTCACTGAGATGCTGGAACAGTTTCCAGCAGTGACTTCAGTATTCAAATCTCTGCTATTTTTAATTTTAAAAAACCCAACAAAAAAGCATTACACAACTAAGGGGTGGATCCTGAAAGTTTCATTTTTTGGTGAGTTTCATGTGATGGATTTCATTATGGAATATTTTTTTGACCTGTGCCTTAGGTCTGTCCTGCAAACCGTGGATGTCGATGACCTCAGTGAGGCTGGAGAATGCTCAGCAGCTGGCTGGATCAGGGTCTCATTCAAAGAACTTGTTTTACTTGCAAAACGTTGGGAGAAAGCTTTATACCCAAGAACTGGGAGCTGGCCAAAGTCAATGTAAAGCATGGGATTTTGAATATTTTTTTGCATGTATTTTCTTTGGACTCTAACCAGGGTGCTGCTTAGAAAAGGCTTCCCAAATTGTTTTACATTGTTATTGTTATTCGAGGCTCTGTTTTCATTTATCATTCAGGTAAGATGCCTGGGAGATGTTTTTTTAGACTACTTCTTGTGTAAACCATTGTATTAAAACATTTTCCATGGTTCATTTTCATGGATAATCACAGTTGTCCTGGCCTGTTTATTGCCTGGAATAATCCTGGAATTACAAATTCCATGTGTATCACAAAATCCTGTGTGTTACAAATGGCTGCAACAAAGAGAAGTTTTCACTGTGTACATCCAGATACCTCATTCATCTGTGATTATGACAGAGCATATTAAGATGCACTGGTTTTAATGCAAACTGTAATTAATTTTGGAGAGGAGAGGCCTTGAGAGGGTGGCTCCAGTGCAAGAGAGAGGAATGTGGGGAAAATGGCTGGATCTGTCTGGGTCTTCCAAGGAGCAGGGTTCACTGAAGCAGGGACACCACATCAGGGTGTGTTACTGTTAACTGCTCCTGCTCTCAGTTCTGTGCTAAAACACAACATTTTTATTGGTGCTTTCAACCCAGCAGTCGAGTAATGGACAGCTCTGAGATGGCATTTAGGTCAAATTATTAATTAATCCCTACGTCAATCTACGGGCAATGGTTTGTTCTGCACAAAGGCTGATCTCAGGGATGGAGATGATGGCTGGGCTCTGTCTATGCCCCTGATCCCTGCTCTCAGGGCAGGTAGCACAGGAGAGGTCACAGATCTTCCTGTGAAACATTTTCAGTGAAGAAAATCTGTTTTGTTCCATGCACTTCTCCCATTGAATCCCAATTTTCTCAGAATTTTCTTGGCTGTTCAGTTCCATTTGAAAGGAGTGGGCCTTTTTCCTGCATGATTCAATGCAAAAATAATTTCTCTTGGCTTTTTGTTTGTTTGTTCATTTGTGCTCCTTCCTATCCTGTATGTTGATTCCCTCTGGAAAAAAAAGAAAAAAAAAAGGTAAGGAAAGAGAAGGAACTTAACACTTCTGCTTGGAACAAAAGGGAGGAGCCTGTGTGGGAGATGTCAAATGCAGCAGAAAATCCCTGGACTTTTTCCAGAAACCCCCATCCACTTGAGCTGTGGATACAATCAGTTTATCAAAACACCCTCTGGTGCATTGCGGTGAGGGAGTGGAGACGTCCCTCTGTTGGGAAAGGTTTTTAAATGGTCCCGTGGGTTCCTACAGCAGAGGTGAGGTTCTCATCTCTGTCACAGCCCCTGCATGCAAAGCAGAAAGGTGCAAGGGCAGACAGGGACCAGCTGGCACGCTCTGATGTGCCCCAGTGCAGCTGGGAGGAGATTTGGGTGTGGTGGCACTGGTGGCACTGGTGGCACTGGTGACACTGGGGGCGCTGGCACTGCTGCTGTTTGCTGACCCTCTGTGGAGATGGAGCCCTGCTGCTGCCCCTCACAAACCCACCCACTCCAAAACTCACCATGCCCAAGCCCTCATGGTGTTTCCTCTCCTCTCCCCTCTGCTCCCCAGCCAGGAGCTGTCCGAGGGGGGAGGCCCAGAGCTCTCTTGGTCACTGATAATTTGCTCTCATCAGCACTGAGGGGCAGCCTGCAGCCCGTCCTCCCATCCTCAGTGCTGACCTGGGCTCTGCAGTGAGGATTTGGGGGGCACTGGAGACATGAAATCCTCACTGGGAGCTGCTCTGCACCCCAGACTTCCCTGCAGCTCCACTGCCTGGAGGGGGGGAGGCACACCAGCAACATTTGGGCAAGATCTGCAGACGTAGCCAGAGCTGAGGAATTCCTTCTTTCTTCCATTCACCCTTTGATTTGCTGAGCACGACTGGGGGCACAGATTTTACAACCCTGCTCCTGACAGGCCAGCCCATGAATGTGTCACACACATGCTCTCAGACGTGTCCAGGCTTAAACACTTTTGTCTTCAGCAAACTCCTTTTTTTCCCCCCTTTCTTTCTCTTCTCTTCCTTCTCTTCCCAGACATAACTTAGCCCAACCGACCAGAAACCCTGTGACTACCATGATGTAGGAAAGAAACAATCCCTGGATGGAGCAGCAGGCTCCAAACAGCTTTTCCAGCAGATGCACGAGCAGGAAATGCAGCCTCATGTCCAATTTCTCATACCTTCTCCATGACTGCTGCACTCACAGAACACATGCAGCCCAGCGATACGCCGTGCAGAACGGCTTTGGTGTGAGCCTTTCCTCTTCTGCTCCAAGACAGGCACTTTTTCTGGGAGGGAAGAGGGCTCTGGAGAGGTGCTGATTTGGCTGGGATGGGAAATACCCGTGGGCTTACGTAAAACAGCCCAGGCACTGGGGATGGAGCCGTGCCCACGTTTGCTTTGCTAATTAAGCTTAGCTTGGGCTCAGAGGGACTCGGTTTGGAGGGGTAAGTGAGATGAGATGGAGCAGAGCCCAACCGCTCTGGCTGCTGCCTCTGGGGCTCAGGGAGGTATTTGTCTTATCCTTTTGGACCTGGATGTGGTCTCTCTTTCCCCAGAAGCACCCTGATTCCATCAAGCAGTGCAAACACTTGATGTCACGACTCCCCGAGGCACAAGCAGGACCTCCTGTCCCAGACAGCCCAACCTCTCCCCAGCCAGCCTTATCCTAAAGACAGAGCAAGGAGCAGAGGCCACATTTCCACAGCAGCAAAGCACTTCACTATTCCTGCATTTGTGCAAGGACAATGTTATCTATCCCCATTCCCCATCTCCTGCATGACAGGAGCTTCAGGTCAGGTGCCCAAACTGCATCCTACACAAGCTGTTCCCCTGCTTTGCAAGAGGAGATTTTCAAAAAGCAGTAAAAATATTTTGGTTTGTTGGGGACTCTAATGTGGTCTGGACAGAGCAGCATGAGGAAGCACCTTAAGAAACAAACTGGGACCAATTTCCATGCTGGGATCTTGGTGTAAAACACCCTTTAGTGTTGACTCTGAGTTTCCCTGACCTCTCCAATATCCAGTTTCAGCAAAAATCTTTTTATCATCTAATATTTTTTTTTCCTTATTATACTGTGCCATAAAAAAAAAGGATTGACTGACTACTCTAATCCAAATGAAATTCCTCTGGCAGCAAGAGCAGGAGAGCAAGGATTGTGCCCTGAAACACAGCACTGTGCAAGGCTGCAATAATAAAATCATTGAGAGCTGTGGGAAAGATGAGTTCAAAGTTTTAGAGAAATCCCACCTGGGTGTGTTTGTGTGGGAACACCTATTTCTGCATGTCAGCACCAATTGCACAAGAAAAATTTAGCAAGGCTCAGCCGTGACCACTGTTTTAAAACCTTATTTCTGTAGTTTAACCCACATGGTGAGAGGTTTTTTTTTCTGAGTAGAGTTCACGGTGCTTTAAAAAGATGCCCACAAATTTAATAATTATCACGACAAAGTTTCTACATTCTTGCCCAGATTCCAGGGTTTTCCTCTAAGCTGGCTGGCCATACTGTAAAAGTTGGTCATAAATATCTGTCTTTGGTATAATAAAAGCAATGTTTATATTCTTGACAGAATGCATTTGTGAACTTACAGTCATTAGAGATGTAAACTGAAGGCAAGAAGATAACCTCTCTCCCAAATGTTCTATTTATTTCTGTAAAGTAATTTGTATGATTTATCTTATAGACTAAGGTTTATGGTTCACTTTGAACTCCAGGTTCTTAACTCAGCAATTGCCTGTTTGGGCTGAAGCGTATAAGTGATGGCATGACCCAAAGTGCTAGATGAAAGGAAAAAGACAAAAACAAGGCAGGCTTCTGGGATTTTAACCATCATTTCTATATTCCATTGACATCCCTGGGTTAAATATTTTCCTTTGGAGGCCAATATGATCATTCCATCTGCGTGCCATATCTCCCTGTGACAGGGCAGAGCACGGGCAGAGCCATGCCAGGATGTGTCCGGCCGGGAATGCAAGGGGGTCAAACCCTGCTGCCTTCACTCAGAACTCCCAGTTTACAAATATCCACAAGCATGAAAGCAGCATCTAGTTGGTGATTCATAAAAGAAGAATTTGGCGTGGCCCCGTGTGCTGCTGCTGTACTGGGCTGGAAAGCCCACACTTTTTAAAGTCCACACTTTTTAAAGCCCACACTTTAAAAACCCTATTCTTTTTAAAGCCTGTGCTTTTTAAACCCTGCACTTTTTAAACAGACTCCTAAGCCTTGTTTGCAGGAGATAATATTTTATACTAAATAGACACAATCTTCCCGACTTTGCAAAGCCTGAAATGAATCTGTAGGAGCTGTGACCCACCCCATTCATCCTGCTGTAGTAGGAAAGATCTTACAATGCTCAGGTTTGGGGCAGATGGTCCAGAGAAGTGCTGGGGTTCTGCAAAGCTCAGTGCAGAACAGCGCTGAAAAAGTGGGGTCACCCCAAGTTTCTGTTTGATTTTGTGTTTTTATCACCATTTTTAAAGTAATGTCTCGTTCTGACACATTGTAAGAAGGCAGTGGATGTGCTGTGCTAAAATATTTAAGGTTGGTTTAACTCTGCCCACCCCTGAATATCTTTCTGTAAACAGGGGTGACATCCTCAGGGAATTGCTGGAGGCAGTGTAGGACCTGTTCCCACCATGCTGTGGGTGCTGAGTGCAGTTCCTGGGGAAATGTTTGTTTCCATTCAGCCCAAATTTTAGCAGATTCCTGGTAGAAGGATGTAATTAAACACAGCTCGTTTCTCAGCATCTCCACCAGTGCCATCAGAAGGGATGAAGCAATTTCTCTATCACTTAGCCTGGCAAAAATGTAAGAGGCTCAAGTGTAAATCATGACATTTATCTTTGTTGGTTTTTTTTTTTTTTTTTTTTGTTTGTTTGTTTTAAATAAGTGAGAAAATCTGGAGTAGAAGGAAAATTATCATTCCCAGACCTGGCTGGAAGGTGGAGTTTATATTCTGTAGGAAACTTGGATTATTCAAACCATTTTTCATTCCAAATCAGTGTCAAAAAGTCACCTCCCCTCCAAGAACAGCTCATAAACTGGAAATTTTGAACATTTTCCATTGAGAAACATCTGAACAGGTCAATAATAGAATGATATATATCACATATAGATATGAGATATAGATGTGAAATACATACCAAAATAAAACCACGAAAGTCAAACTATTCATTTTGTTGCATTCCTCCTGCCTGTTCTCAGAGCAATGGGGTATCTTCATGTTTTCAAGATGACTAAAAACAAGAGCAGCTGACTTTAGGCAGATTATCGTGCTTTGAAAAACCATCATGTGAGTTTTTAGTTGTTCTGGGCAGCTCTAACATAGGGGAGTGAAACAGCTGTGGGAGTTACAGGTAAATTTAGGAGTTATTTATAGAAGATGCTGGCTCAGCAAGCATGGAAAGTGTTCAGCCACCAAACGCAACCAGAGTGCAGGGACAACCCCATCCTCTCCACAACTCTGCCATAATTTTTGCACCAGCATTTGTTTAGTTGTGATTTTATCTGCTGGCACTGGAACGTAATTCCAGTTGGGAACTGTCAGGGTGCCTGCAGAAATCCCTCCTGGATGCTGCAGGATTTGGCCCCTGGTTTTCACCAGATTAACAGTTAAAGGTGCTCTTTGTACCAGAGAGGCAGCAAGGCTGGAAGTTATTGAGGCCATTTAATCTCCTAATTGTTCTCTTATGAATTACCTGCCCTGCTGGGCACTTCTGCTGTCTAACCCAGCTGAACCTGATTTCTGAGAGCGAGGAAGAGCTGCGTGCTAAGTGCTGCCTATATTTTGGTGCATTTAGTTATCAATATGTGGAATTCTGTCCAGTCCTGGACATGAAAAATCCGTATCTTATCTGGCCTCTGCCAGGTCAACATTACTCACAATTCAGACACCATTTACTCTGCAGGGCTGAGACCCGTGTGATGCCTGGCTCTGACCAGTACTATTATTCACTTACTCTTGAGAACACTATAATTAATCAGAAATACATGTTAACACCCTGTCTTCTCTCCCCTGCCTCCATCAAAAGTCCCCACCAGCCACCCAGCTTCTGAAAACCACCGGATTAAGCCCTTACTGAAGTTAATGGGAAAGAGCTCAGCAGGAATTCATCATGCTGGGGGTCAGCCTTCTGCTTTTTCTTGTCTCCTAAGGTAGGCAGAAAGCCTGGAGAATGGGAGCAGGGTTAGGAGCTACCAGCTGCCCGTGTTTGCTGTGCTGGATGTGAAATGCTTGCTGTGCAGAAGTGAAACAGAAACTTCCCTGCAGTTGGGCTAATTGGAGGCAGAGTTTGATCCTAAAGCTGATGTCATGTCAATAAATTGTTATACAGTACAATAAAAGTTGTGAAGGGAAGGTGGTTAACACAGTTCTTTGCAGGTGTAAAAATTAACTTTTTTTTTGGTGATAGACATCAAAAATCATACTTCAGAATTTTCCAACTGCTGTAGCAGCTAAGATGTTACTCAGTGATTATAGGGCTGGCAAAAATGTGACCTGCAGGCACCCCAGGGGCTCCTGGCTAAAGGACACCCATCCCTGCCCCAGGGATCATCTCCCACCCAATTTCTTCAGCTCTAGCAGGGAAACCATCCAAAAAAATGGGGTGACTGAGGTGCTCCCCCCTCAGGAACACAAGCTGTCCTGCCCACAGTCCTCTCAGCACATGCATTTAACCTGAAACATGGAAAATAAGAGGCAAGACCTGGCCCCAGCACCGGCTTGTTGGGAGCTGGTGCAGGCAGGAGCAGAGTGTACAATGGACCATCTGTTTCCCTCTGTTTTTATTCCCAGATTGGATCAGCTGGGCTAAAGGAAAACAGAGAGAGATGGAGCACCAGCACAGCGGCTCTGACAAGGAGCACGGGCACCAGGGAAGGTGCAGAACTGAAACAGCCTCTTACAGAGCCAAGTGGAATGGAGACAGGTCACCAGAAATCGGGAAAAATGAGAAATTCTCCAAAAAGAGAATGAGAAATTCTCCAAAAAGAGAATGAGAAATTCTCCGAGTGTTGCATTCATTTTAGACAGCTGCTTTACCCCATCTCTGGATGATACTGAGTTTTCTATGAACCCCAGGCTGCTTCTCAGAGATGGGGTTGTTTCTCCTAAAATTGTGCCCTCTTGCCCCAAAATATCTGATTAGGGCTGCACAGGGGCTCTGTCTGGGTCCCAACACAGCAGGCTGTGACTTGGTGCCCCACATGGGAAAAATTTCTTCAGTGTCAGGGAAACGACATTATTAAATGCTTTGTTCTTTTAAGCCTTGAATACATAAATAGTCGCAGGTTGCAAGGTGCATGAGAATAAAAACGGGCAGGATTTGGAGCCTTCTCTAGGGTTATCCTGTGCCTCAGCAAAGCTTCGCTCTCTCCTGGGTCAGACATGAAAATTGACGTCATTCTGGCTGGAAAAGCACCTTTTTTGGGTGGGGCAGGTACTTGCCCTCTCTCAGTGTATATTGGCTTTATTTCAGAGCTGTAACCATGTGGGAGCAGGGCACCAAACGGGATTAATCTGCCTGGGGCTCTCGTTCCCCCATCAGAGCTGCTGGGTGGTCACCCAGGGGTGACCCCCGGGCCATCCCCGCGGCCCTGCCCCTGCTCCCACCCCACAGGTGTCCCTCCAGCCGCCCCGAGCGCTGATAAGCGGGAGGCGATCGCTGTTTTCTCTCTTTGGGGCTGACCCGCAGCTGACCCCGCTCCTGACAGGTCACGCTGAGAGGCTGGCGGGGACAGCGGGTCCCTGTGCTGGCACCGGGGGGACAGAGGGACAGGGGCATGGTGGGGCTGCCCCAGGCTCGGGGATTTCAGTGTGTTCGCTGTGCGGCACCTGGGGGTGGTTTGGGAAGCTGGGGATTGTTTGGGATAGTTTGGGACGTTTTGGGAAGCTGGGGATGGTTTGGGAAGCTGGGGATGGTTTGGGATAGTTTGGGATGGTTTGGGATAGTTTGGGGTGGTTTAGGAAGCTCGGGGATGATTTGGGATAGTTTGGGATGATTTGGGACCCTGGGGATGATTTGGGAAGCTGGGGATGGTTTGGGATAGTTTGGGATAGTTTGGGATGGTCTAGGAAGCTGGGGATGGTTTGGGAAGCTGGGGTGGTTTTGGGAAGCTGAGAATGGTTTTGGGAAGCTGGGGATGGTTTGGAATAGTTTGGGATGATTTGGGAAGCTGGATGTGGTTTGGGAAGCTGGGGGTGGTTTGGGAAGCTGGGATGGTTTGGGAAGCTGGGAATGGTTTGGGAAGCTGGGGATGGTTTGGGAATCTGGGGATGGTTTGGGAAGCTGCGGCTGCTCACTCCTGATGTGTCTCACAGCGACACCAGCCAGCTCTTGCATTTCAGGATGAATCCCACCAGGGCACACAGACAGGGATCCAGCTGGAGAAGGAAGTTCAGAGTCAGCTGGGAGTCTGTCATTCTCACAGCCATTGCCTTTGGGGCTCCCAGAGCCTGTAACTGGTGTTGAAGACCTTAGTGAAGAAAGCATCAAACATCTCTGCTTTGTTTGTGTCCCTGTTTGCACTTTCCCCATCCCTGTCTGTACATTACTGGCATCCTGCAGCCTCCCCCAAGCACTCACCCCTCTTTGAGGGGTATTTTAAGCTAAAAAAACCCCACTGGTTCACATCTTGGCAGAAGCCACTAATTCTGGATCTCAGTGGGTATCTGACTGCGCTCAGAGGGTGAGGATGGGTGAGAGGCAGCCTGTGGGGCACAAGGCTGGACCCCACAGCANCACAGCGACACCAGCCAGCTCTTGCATTTCAGGATGAATCCCACCAGGGCACACAGACAGGGATCCAGCTGGAGAAGGAAGTTCAGAGTCAGCTGGGAGTCTGTCATTCTCACAGCCATTGCCTTTGGGGCTCCCAGAGCCTGTAACTGGTGTTGAAGACCTAAGTGAAGAAAGCATCAAACATCTCTGCTTTGTTTGTGTCCCTGTTTGCACTTTCCCCATCCCTGTCTGTACATTACTGGCATCCTGCAGCCTCCCCCAAGCACTCACCCCTCTTTGAGGGGTATTTTAAGCAAAAAAAAACCCCAAAAAACCAACAACCCTACTGGTTCACATCTTGGCAGANTTCACATCTTGGCAGAAGCCACTAATTCTGGATCTCAGTGGACATCTGGCTGCACTCAGAGGGTGAGGATGGGTGAGAGGCAGCCTGTGGGGCACAAGGCTGGACCCCACAGCAAATTCCTGCCCAAACTGGAGACAGGACCCCCCAGTATTGTAGGAGAACCCCAACACCTCCCCTGGGAGCAGGGAGAAGGGCCCCTCACTCTGTCTCAGCCCCATGAACCCTGCCTTGGGACCTCCCCCTTCTCAACACCTTCGAATGCCTGAAACATCAGAGTTCGCCATTTCAAGCTCTTCTTGGCAGCCACAAGGTATGAAAGATGATAACAAATAAAAGCGGAGATAATTGCACAATCACACAACTCCAGGAGTAGTGTAAAAGAAAAAAAAATAAAGAGATAAATACTTGTTGCAAGATGTGGGGTTTTATCATCAGAGCTGGAATCGTTATCATTAAAAGCAAATATTGCAGAGCAGAAATATCTCTGTTATAAAGTCAGATGGGAATTTTGGCCTAAAAATACCTGGCATTTCTCTTAGCTGTGGCATAGGAGATCCTCTGGACCTGAGCTGTAAATGTGTGAGGTGCCCTATAGACAAATAATATCAATATCTCCTTTGTGGTGTTTATACCCTGCATAATACAACAGAAATTAAAGTCTTGGTAAAAGAGGGTGAGGAAGCATAAAGAGATTATAAAACGTGCAGAAGAACTCACTGGGAGAGACATGAGTGAATACAGAGTGTTTTATCATTATTATCGTTCCTCTTAGAGACACAGACTATTTAAATATGTATTTTGAATGCAGCCAAGATATACAAAGGTGGCATAGCAAAGTGATTTTAAATAAACAAGTAATAAGAAATAGCTTGAATATATCAACAATGAAAGCACAACAAAAAAGGCTCATATAAATGAAGGTATTGATGGCAGAAATGCATTTTGCCCAAGGGTAAATATAATAGAAACGCTAACACTTATTAATAGCATAGAAAGATTTGCAGGAATGCTGTTGAGGGGCCAGAAGGTTATTCATTTCAGAGCTTTTGATTGTCAAACTCCTTCAGAAAAATTACCACTTTCATTTCAGCTCCTGAAAATTACATACATTCTTTTTTTTTTCCCCTAAAAAATAATCTCGTTCGTGTTTTCAGAAATGGTTTTCTCCTGTAAGTGCTTCAAACAAACGTTCACAAATAATCCCTCACTTTGGCTTGTATTGCTCTGATAAATCACTGAAACAACACTCTAAATTATTAGAATCAGTTGACTCAAGGAGTTCAACATTTAGAATTGAGATAAGAACCAAAAAGTCACCGAAGGCAACTTTGAGCCCAAGAGCAGAACCAAGGAAAAGCTGTAAAGGGAGTGTGGAGTTAATGGAAACACCACCTGAAATATTTACCTTGTCACTTAACAGCATATTCCCTATAGGTTTTTTGCATGTCCAGATAAATACCCACCTCTCTGGCTAACGACCTTTTCCAGAGCTTATCTCCTCCAGCAACCCTGTGTCCTTGGCTCTCTGATCCTGGTGCTTTTAGACCTCCTGTGCACACTTGTGTGTGCTGAGGGAGGGCAGGGCACTGTCCTGCCTCTCCCAGGGTCGCATCCATGGGACCCCAGCTCTTGGAGATGGGATCATGGGGGCAGCTGGGCAGAGGAACCATGGAGTGACCCCGGGGTCTGGCTGCTCCTTGCTCCCCTGCATCCCTGGGCTGCCTCTGGAGGGAGGAGAAGCTGTGTCAGGCAGCTGCTGGCAGCGTGGCTGCTCTCCTCTCCTGCTGAGCCACCCCATGTGAGCTCCAGGCGGGTGCTCAGCCCTGGATTTTGCCCGATGAGAGGTTTCTCCCAGCCATATCCTTTCATGACCCCGTTTCCAAGGCTTCCCCCGCACCCAGGAACATGTGCATCCCTGCTTGGGGCTCAGGAGAAACCCACAGACTTATTTGAACCAGATCGAGAGGGTGTGAGTGGATTAGGGGAGGATGTAAAGAGGCTCTGCTCAGGCTGCAGCTGTCCTTCGTATGGGACCCTGTGCAAAATGCAAGAGCTGCTGCCTGTTCCTGCCTGACCCATCCCAAAAACGATTCAGCTGGAGGCACCCATGGGAACCTCACAGCCCACGGGGTGGTAGGTACCCATCAATACCCTCTGCACTGCTCTGACTCCAAGAAAACCTAACCTAACATCATCTCCTGGCATCTGGGAAGCCTGAACCCCTATCTATTCCTGCCCTTTGCTTTTTATAAATTAGTTCCCAGCAGCAAAATACGTTTTCAGAACTTTCCAAGCACTTTATTTATCCAAAGGATCATGCAGGAATAATCAATCCCCTGAGCATCTGGTTTCTTTTGATTTCTTTTCAGTATTTCCCCCGCCTTCTAATCTGGAAACCTGCTGGGGAACCAGCAGGAGATGTGTATGATACTGAGCAACTTCATTTATGGGGCTTATTCAGTAAAAGCTCTTCCAAATGCATCCTGCTGGTAGAGGCCAAGCAAGGAGAGATAGGGAAGGGAAGGAGGCTGGGCAGGGAAGAGATGCTCTGAGATGGTGGGTTGAGAACAGGCATGGACATAGAGGAGAAATTGTGGCCATCAAATGTGGCTGAGGACACGGGTTGTGCACAGGCAAGGAGAGGGTGAAAGGTGAGCACAGGCAGAAGGGTGGGGAGGAAATCACTGAGTCATAACAGGTTTTCCATTACAATCCTGGTGCACACAGTGTGGGGTGAAATGGTTCTTAAAGCATTGGAGACTCCATGGACTGGGCAGGTCTTTGGTCCACAGCAAACGTGGCTGCTCGTGCTGGGTGAGCTCATGCAATTTTTCTGCCAAAGTTGTACAAACCCAGCTCCATTTGGATGGCAGCACCTGTTCTCAAATTTAACTGGTTTTACTTCGAAAGTGGATTAGGATAAACCAGGAAAATGCCATGGAATGATCATCCATATCAGGTGTTTGTCATTTCAGATGATATAAACATCAGGGCTTATGCTGGGATGGGGTTAAAAAAAAGTCCCTTCTTAGGACTGTGGGTTGTGCTCTTTCCACCTTGAGGAGATGGAAATGCTTCATAAAATCTTGTCCCAGCTGAGCCACTGGGTGTCTGACCCAGTGCCACCCTAGGCAATGGAACTGCACACACACCCTGCTCCAGCTCATCATCCTGCCTCATCCTGTCTCATTACCTGGGCAGGATCCACCAGCCCAACACATTTGAAGGTTAAAAAGCAAAAGTCCCACCCGCCCTCTCCAGCTCAAGGGCTTTCACCCCGTTTTCTTGGAAGGTCGATCTCGGTGAAACCAGTCCCATTCAGCCGTAAAATAAATACGTGTGTAAATCGCCGGGGCACACTTCAGACTTTGAACCGCAGAGCCGGGGAGCCCGCACCGGTGTTTTCACAAGCTCACGATTGAGCTCTAGCCCTTTGTAAACTTTTAGTGGATTGCCTTGGACGTGGCAGGAGCAAACAGTCTGCCTCAGCAATTGCAAACACGCGGGGAGGCTGCGGCGGCGGCCGGGGAGCCGTGCATGGCACCGCCAGACACGGGCCCGGTGACTCACGCCCTCCCCCGGCCATAAACCCCGAGGGACTGGTAGGAATTGCATCCTGGAGGGGCTGGGACGGCGATTGGAGCCTTCGGAGCAGCTCCACCGAGAGGGCATCTGGGCGACGCTGCTGCTCCCCGCTGCCTTATTGACCGCTTAAATCCTCTGCAGATCAAAGCGGGGCTGAGAGTTTCTTCCTAATGCTGCTTGAACTACACTGACCTTTTCCTCTGGAACCGCTGTTAACTCCTGCCCATTACTCATTGTAAACAAAAGCGAGATCCAAAGGGTTTCCAGCGGCCGAGATGGATGGGAAATGTTAGGAAGCTGGTGAAGGATGCTCAGGCAGATGACATGATTTAGGGAAAGCAAGGAATTCAGACCCACACGGGGCTGGCAGCTCCACTCCCCATTGTGGCACCTTTAACTTTGTCCGTGTCTCATGCAGAAATGGCTTAGAAACCGTGATGAGCTAAAATGCTGGAGTGGCTCAAATTTGAACTTTATAACTCGGTCGTGGGTCAGGCTGAAGGCGATCCCAGCCCTGCTGAGCACATGCCAGTGCCCATGGCATGGTTTGCAGCTCTAGCTGACAAAATCATGCCATCACGAGGGAGGGGCCTTGAACTCTGGAGCTGCTCTGCTTGGAGCTTTGAACTTTGTGGCTTGTCTCTGCTTCCAACACAAATGTTGTGCTGCCATATGGATACTTGGCACCGTGGTTTATCCTCTCCTTTCATATCTTATCCTCTTTGGGAAGTGCTCTGGTAATACCTCACATGCTCTTTTCATTGGGAAGACCATGTGTACAGGCTTGCAACGACATTAAACCCCATCATGATCCATTACTCTTGTCGTAAAAATGTCTTTTTTCACATAATGCATCAGAAATATCTGTTTAAACTTCAGGGATGTTTCTGCACACGCTGCAGAGAGGAGGAACAGCAATGCACCCAACTCCCCACACTTGAGCCCGTGGTTATCCTGCAGCATGGAGGTGATGGACAGCAGCCACAGCCAGTCCTGGACTGGGACTCGGATTCTCCTGAGCTCTTCCTAGTGGTCAGAAAAGTGCTGGTAACCAGGGTTTTGTGTGCTGTGGCTTCTCAGGTTCATATTCAGAATTGTGGCTTATCTGATCGATTCTTCACCCTCTCCAGTGAGCTGATGTTGATCTGAGCCTGGCAGGCTGGGCTCCTGCCTGCTTATCCTGCCTGCAGTGGAAATCTTGATGCAGGACTGGGGTGATATCCTGGAGCGAGCATCTTTATCCTGGCCGCTTCCAGCAGCCCTGCTTCCCGGCTTGGATTTAAGCAGGCCGTGCCTTTCCCTGGCCATCACCCGCACCCACCGCCTGGCCGAGCCCTTTATTTGCCCTGCCCGGACACTTTTGTGCTCTGGGTGTGACCCGGTACCAGCCATGGCCGGTGATAACGCGGAGCGCTCCCGCCGCTCTCACTCGCCTCCAGCCGGGTGGCACCGGCCGGGCACGCTGCCCCCACCGGGCCCCTCGTGGACAAAGATCAATTAATCTCTGACTTTTCCTCATTCCCTCCCTGTTACATCCTGGCCCCTGGCCCAGGAATTCCCCCCTGGCTGCCCATGGGGTCTGCTGGAAACCCTCAGGAAAGCGCTTTTGAAACATCTCCGCCTGGGCACCCTCAGGGCTGTGGGGATTTTGGGCATTAATGCCTGGGGATTTAGATTATTTGGGAGCCGCAGTTCTTGTTCTGGTACAGTGGGAAGAAGACGATTCGCGGTGTGAGGCTGGGGAGTTTGGTAACTCCTTCCTGTTGTGGTTTGTTTTAATGCTGCTACACGCATGGGATAGGGAAGGAGAAGAGAGGGAATTACCATCCCACTGTGAAATGAGAGGGTTTGAGGTCATTCGTCACTGCAACTGCCCCCTGTGAGCTTCTGCGGTGCCATTTATGGGGGAAACTAAAATTGCTGCTGCAGGATCACCAAGTCAGGGGCAAGGCGGATGAAACTCACGGACACGAAAAGCAAGAGCCCGATTTTGCTTTGGGAAGCCCGAGTTTTGCAGGGAACAGGGAGAGCTCAGCTTTCTCCCCAGGATTTGGGGTTTGTGTCCGTCGGGCACACAGTGACCTCTGCTGTCCTTGCCCCCAGCAGACCCCAACCCGGCAGGGGACAGCAGATGGACACGCATTTTATGGGGAACAGAAGCCGGGATTGTTGGCTGGTCAGTGCCGGATTAATCGCACGCTCGCCCCAGCCATTCTGTAGTGCCATCTTCAGGCAAAGCCTCACTATTGCTGAGATAAAGCGCCGAGCGTGGCACCGGCCCGGCAGCGCTGCCTCCCTCCGCCCTGCCCGGCTCCGCAAGGACTTTGGGGTCCGCACAGGGGAGTGCTCAAGGTCAGCGGGGACTTTGCAAGGGCCTGGTGATGGGCACAGTGTCTCTTGCTTGAGATTAGATGAGAAGCTTTTTCAGGAGCTGGATCCCCCAGCAAGTTGGAAGCTCAAGTAATGTCATTATTATTATTATTATTATTATTATTATTATTATTATTATTGGTATTAGTATCGGTATTGGTATCATTATTATCATTCCCTTATCAGAACTGGGGTTTTAGCAACCAAAGCTGCCTTTAGGGTCCTGTTTAGAAAGAGGATGGCAGACAGGGCTGAGGATTCCCACTCTGCTGCCTCCGTTCTGCTGAGCGGGATCCCAGGGGTGGGATGGGGGGCAGGGGAGGATACAGCCCTGCATGGGCCCCAAGGACAGCAGCCCTCAATCCTTGAAACACTTTCTTGCACCTCGCTTTGCTCAGGCTGCTCCCAGGAATATTTGCTGTCGTGGTTTAGTGCTGCAGGCCTGGCTGCACCACCTGGATGGCCGGGAATGATCTCTGCTCCCTCAGGGACCTCCGAGGCTCTGGAGCAGGCAGAGGCTCTGTGCAGCACCCATGCAACAGCCTGGCATGCACATGCAGGGAGCAGCATCCCCGCTGTGCATGGAAGCAGCACACGGAGCTGAAGATTCCACCCCAATCCAGAGCTTGCAGCAGCTCCTGGGGGGCTCCCCAAAGTCTCCAGGGCTCTGCTATGCTCGTGTCTTAAAGCTGTGACCGGTTTTGCAGGCTTAGGGATGTGGGATGAGGAAGGCTCCAGCCTGCCCTGCGCACATCTGGCACAGACATGGAGCCGGTCCTGCAAACTGCTGCTCGCGTCCCTCTTCCGCTCGGGGGTTTTTCAAAGACCAGGCTTCCTCCAGCTGATTTACAGCGCTTTTTAGAGCAAAGGGGCGACTCCAGAGAAGCCACCAATTATGTTGATGAAGAGCCTGACAGTAAACAGTGTCTTTTCTCCCTCTAAAAGAAAAAGACACGGAGGGAATTCAGCATCTTCCCAACATCAAAGCTAATAACAGAAGTGAAGTGAGACTCTGACCTTTAACAGCCTGCCTGTTAGTGTGGATTATATCATGTCAGCAGCCATCTGCAATATAAACTATACCTGGCTTTGATGAGACCTCTTATAGACCTTTAAAGGGGTGGAAATACTGCACAGCTTTCTGCAGAGAGGAAACCACTGGAATACCAAGGCTTTAGCTCTGCGGCACATGAGCTGAGTGTGTCCTGCTGAACTGCTGGATCATCGGGGCTGCTGGGATCCTCACACAAATCTGTCTGGGGTGCTGGAGCCAGAGCAGGTTGTGGCTATGCCTGCCAGTCCCAAGGTTTAGATATTATGGAGTTTTGGGGCCTCTATCTTCTCCTGGGCCTTTTCCTGAGAGCAGAATGAGGTTTTGTCCCTGCTCTCATATGGAGAGATTGGATATCTGAAGGCTGTAAGGGTTTGTCAACTCTTTTGACAAATAAGTCTGTTTGCCAGCCAGCAGCCTTCATCCCTATTTGTTTGGGGTTTTTTTGTTTGTTTGTTTGGGGTTTTTTTTTGGTTTTTTTGTATTTCTTTTCTTTCCACCCAAAATGCCACCCTTCAGATGCTTCGGGGACGGGCAGACACCTGAGATTCTGCATCCATCTCCCTGCAGTGATGAGTCTGAATCCATCAGGTGCTGCAGTAAACCTCATGTCCAAACCCAGCATTGTCCCCCACCCTGTTCCTTCTGGGCTCTGGTTTGTGATGCTGGCAGCACTGGGCTCAGTGATGGGGCATCCTGGCACGGCTCCAGTGCAGCAAGCAGGGTGTAAAAGCTCTGAATTGAAGCCTGGGGGTACATAAGGCAGGGATTGCAGGAGAGGGTGGCAGGAACTTTCCTTCCACACAGAAGCATCTCAGTGCTTTGGAAGGTGATAGCCATTGCTCCCCAAAGAGGATCCAGAAATAATAGCAGGTCTGATGGAGCCGTAGAACATCACTGAGAGGATGATCTAATTTCCTAATACGTTGAAATATCTCATGAACTGCTCAGGAGACTTATCCCTAGAAAGGAAGTTTTCTTAGCCATATCAGGTAGAAAAGAAAAATGGAGGAATGAACAAAGTCATCATTACCCTGACACCTGGAGATAACATTCAAAGCTAAGTGTTGGGCAGGATAACTCTGCTCCTAAACAAAGCTGATTTATGGGGAAAACTCATCCGTTTACAGTCCATAAGTTAAGGGCTCAGGCTCTGTGCACAGAGGTGCTTCAGTCATCAAGGAATATGGTAATAATGTTTTATGGAAATGTCTAAGACTTCCTCTCCACAGGGCCCTGGCCGTGGCTGGTATGAAATACACAATGCTTTAGCATCTCCATGTCCTACACATTGAGCCATAAAGACAAACATGAGTGATCTTGTATCTTCTGGGGCTTTATGGCGTTATAAAATATGTTTTATGTTCCAATCAGCAGCGACAATTTATGAACAGAGAGGCTTGAAAAGATGTAACATCAGACTATGTATTTTAATATAGTTTGAGAGAACTGTAATGCCTTGAATGACATTTGCTCTCAGCACACACGGAAAATGAATAGTAATGCAGGGGAGATTGATGGTTTATTTCATCACGAAGGGTCTTCTGTGCAAAGAGTTTTATGAACGTTATAGACAATAACTAGTTGGCTTAAGGAAGAGGATTTATTGGCCGTGTGGCCACTTTCTCCTGGAGCACTCACATTTTCTCAGTGTCTTGTTTGTGGAATTTGTTAGCATCACTTCCAGGAGGTTGGTTGGTTTTAGGTTTTTTTTTTTTTCCCCTGACTGTAAGTATTCAAATTAGAGCCAGAGATAGACACCAACCATTTTTATTAATGTTTCGTTTTATTTACACAATGTATCAGTCATAAGAAGGTATTATGGAGTAACGCTAAAATGATCTATTTTATATGCAACTCCTCTGGGGAATGAAAATAAAGCTGCTCAGAAGTGGAAGCAACGTCAGACAGGAGTTAGAACATGCTCTTTGTGGAGTATTGGTCACATTTAAACATCCTGTTCTTAAGATTATGCTGAGAATTTATTGCTAGCGCTGGATTTTTTGTGAGTTCAGCATGTTTTGGTAAAAAAAAAACCCCTTGACTCTTCTGTTGTAATTCATCTTTGGGTATGCTTTGCTGCAAAGGATGATGTCCAAAAGGATGTGCAGGCTGGCAGTGGCTTGGGGGATTGACTCTGCCAATAAAAGGCAGCTGTTGAGCCTGCAGTGACCAGCCTGTGCTTCTACTCCTGCGCCCAAAATCTGGGATTTTTTACCCAGGTGTGGGGAAATTTTTCCATCTCACACCTGTTCATGTTTTTCCTGCCATTTACTTGTGCCCAGCACACTAACTAAAACTGTTTCCAAGACTCCTGTGACAAAAGAAGCCATCCTCATCCCCAGTCTCATATTAAATTGCATCCTCTAGCAGGGGAAAATTTGGAAAATGTATTTCTTTTAAGCCTCCTTGTGAGAAAGCACAGAGAAAGGTGACAGCATTGAAGTTTTGGGGATCCTCTGAAAGGACCAGCTGTGATTTGTGGAATGCTGGGTACCCAGATCTAATTTTTCAGTCTGCAGAGGAGAAGGTGACTGGTTTCCATGGAGGAGAGAGGGTTTGGATGCTGGTGAGCCATTGCACGGGCAGGGATGGAGGGAGCAGCGTGGTTTTTGTCTCCTCCTGCTGCTGGAACAACAAGCTGAGGATGGCCAGGACCTGCCCCATCACAGACCTGCCCTGGTTATCACCTCTGATGCATTTACATGAAACTTTCAGACTGATTCTTCCAAATCAGTGAGAAATTGTGTCAGGAATTAATAAAGAGAATCCCAGCCCTGTGGTAAGGGCAACATTTGAGGCATTTGAGGGATTTTAGACAACAATGGGCTGGGTCAGCAACATCTTCACAGGAGAAAGGTGTCCATGAAACACTGGAGGGCTGAGATGTCACAGTGGGACCCTGGTGTCCCCTCAAGGCAAAGCCAGAGGTGAACATTTCACTCCTTAACGTCCCCCTTGTTGTGCCTCCTGATTTATTTTTACTCTCAGAGTTTTATTAATGCTGTTGACTCTCCTGTGCTTCCTACCGGCCCCTCCACAGTAATTAAGCATTAGCTAATATCTGCTCATTGAAAACCATAAGAGAGCTTTATTATCGGGCAGGAAAAGGCTTCATTGATTTAGAAGACAGTTCAGGTGGTAATTTCCATGCCACCTTAAAAATCACTGCAAAGTGATCTCTAGAAGGTAATAAACAAGATGCAAAATCACCATGATAACATAAATCACCTTGAACTCACTGGATGAGGGCCGTGCCATGGATCCATCCAAGGGAATTGCTTTGTAATGCAGTATTTTAAAGTGTTACTGAAGTTATAGGGAAAATGGGATTCTTTGTAGGATATGTGGGATTTTATTAAGCTCTTGTGTGTGGAGAGGAGTGGGAGTGCATGGGTGGAGGTAGCACTGATGACATCTGTCAAGGGTGATCAGTTTGTCCTTCCAAACCTCTGTCCCCTGAGTCTTCCCCATAAAACAGCCTGTTCTAAAAAGCTGAACCAGAGAAAATAATCCTGGACATCAACCTTCAGCACTGAGAGGGAAAGGCTTGTGGAGGTTCTTCCTTTCCTGCTGCCTGCCTCAGGTCTCACAGTGCAGCCCCAGCTCCTGGGATGTCACGAGGAGTTAGGAGCAGAGGAGATGGATTAGGCCCTTCTGGCTGGCATGCCATGAATTATGTGTTAGCTCTACATCCAGCCATTCATTAGAGATTTACCAGCTGCTTTTTTGCCTAAATATTTGCTTAAAACCCTCGGCGTATTTCATTCCATAGATTATTTTTTCCTACCAGTTATGAATCAGGGCTAAAAGCGTTTTAGAAAGAAAACACACTTTGCTGCAGTCAGATATTGCATTCAGTCAAAGTCCATGAGAAATGTGAGACCAGTTGGAAATATGAAGGGGACTGTTTCAAATTTTGACTGGGACCAGTGACTGGGACAGAGTCAGCTGGGACAGATATAGAGGGAGTAGAGATGAGCTCATTTCTGCAATTTTCAGGCTCTTCTACTTCAGCCCAATCAATAAGAAAAAAATTAATTATAATTTTTATTTTCACTATATAATTTTTCCTTTTCAGTGGTCTAAGCCAATTTTTCTGCCATTCCTCCACAAGGGTTTAGTAAATTCTGTTGTCAGTCTGGGAACCTTTCTCCAGCAGCACTGGAGCTCTCAGCTGATGCCCATCTTTCCTCGAGAAGGGTCTGTTGAAGGCAGTTGTATTGACCCAAATTGTGGTTGGAATCACTGTAATCAAGGATATGGGAAGGCTACTCCTTTTTTATGTCTATTTGATTTTGTTTCTGCTACAAAGTCAAAATTTCAAACTTGTACTGAAGTCCTTAATTCTGCCCAGCCGTGGCAAACAAACTTGTAAGAGGTTGAAAAACCTGTGCATTTATCTCAACTGTCCTTGGAAATTTCTGAACAGAACAAAGTTTGCAGCAACGTTTAGTTTAATCTGATTTTAAATTATTTCAGGATAATTAGATGAGTAAATAGAAGTTTTTCTTTTTAGTGCAGCCTGAATTTTTATGTCATTCCTGCAGTGTGAAAAGAAATGGAGACAATTCAGAGAAACTCCAAATTCCCAATAAAAACTTCTAGAATTTGCATCCAAAGTCAGGAGTGGTTTCCAGACTCGATGAGGAACCAGACTTTCCTCCCATGTAAGTCAACACAACCATCAGGCAATGAACCTGGAGGAATTAATTTTTGGAGCAATGCCAATCCTCCTGCAGTAAAGGAACTGGTACCAGCGTGTGCTGCAGGAGCTTTCTCAACTCAAACCAGCTGCAAATCTGCTCTAAATGTGTTGTGGTGGTGGTTTTTTGGTTTTTTTTTGTTTGTTTTTTTGGGGGGGGTTTTTTGGGTTTGTTTTTTTTTTTTTTTCCCTTACAGGTCCTTAATCCACTGGGTTAAAGCTTTACAGTGAACAGAGTACTGAGCAGGACAGACCAGCACTCCAGATTGCAGCTGCTAAAGGCAGTCATCCCACTCATCCCAGTGTTTGAAATAAATCCTTACATGGGGATCTTAAAGAGCTGGACTAACTCCCCAAAGCATTAATGGGTGTTAAGTGGTGTGCTGAGATAAGAGTACATCCCATTGTTAGGAGTGACCGATAGAGCTCAGGGGTCAAGTGAAATTGGGCTTATCTGCTGGCAATTCAGCCTTTTTTCTTCCTGTGTTTGCTGTCTAGAAGTTTCTTCTGGGGGAGAAAAAAAAAGGAAAAGGAAAGTGTAAAGCAGCTCATATTTTAATCGGGAGTCAAGCGGAAGATTCTTCAGGGCAGATGAAAGACAGACACAGCACTTTGTGTGGAAAAGCCAGGAGATGCCTGCCCTGCATTGAGAAATCCTTGGGACCATCGAATATCCCAGGGAAGGCAGAGCTCCTTTCATGAAGGCAACAGTGCAGGAGAAATCCTTTTTGCACTAAACACGAGCAGACAGAAGTCTCCTCATTACTTTTTTTAGTGATCAGGAGCTGGCACCTGAACCTGCCAACTTTCCTGGTGCCTCCTGCATGGCTGAACCTCCCAAGGATGGTGTGGTCAGCCTCTGGACATGGCTTCAGCTCTGGAAAAGCAAGGACAGTGCAGCAATCCAAAGAAAAGCTCCATTTTCCCACACTTTGCTGGACTCAAAGGGTTTTGTAGCTGTTGCCAACTTGTTTTGGAGTGAACTGGGTGAGATTGAGTCCCTGGTTCTGGAATGGACTCACTGTTCTTGGCACAGCAAAATCCATTCTTGCCACCTGGGATATTCGCCCAAGGTTTGATTCAAAGGTTGATGTAACCAGGGAGAGGTGACATTCTTATGTACTGGGATAGGGCCCAGCACATCCATTTCGAGGGGCTGGCATTCAGAGTGAGCAGTGGGAATGGTCTGGGTCTGCCTTACCCAAGGGCACCTTCACTGCCATTGCAGGAGCACCTCATCACTGAGGTGACATCAGAAAAAAAACCCATTAAAAGCAAATATCTGTAACTTCTGCTTTTGTGGAAAGAGATCAACTTTTTTTAAATGAGGAACTTGAAGTCACAAGTGGAACCAGCAGCTGAACTCTTTATTGTGGTTCTCATGACAAAAGCCTGAGGGGTTTTGATCACTGTGAAATGGTTCAGACTGCTGGGCTGCACACAAACTCTTTTAAATAATCCTCCCTGGTTTCCCAAGATTTGCAGTCTTTATGAAACCTAAATCAGCATTTAGCTGGCTGGGCAAACTCCCAATCCCACTGAGGTCAAGGGATGCTGTGCACTCACCTGCAGCAGTACCAGGATCTCACCTCCCTGTATTCTGCTCTCTTTCCCTGCTGGTCACCAAACCAGAAGGTTCCTAGATTTGTCATGACCACAGAAATGCATTTTTAACATGAGTGGTCTAATTCCACACTACCAGAGCTGAGTTTTGAGATGTAAATGCAACCCTCTGAGCTCTTGACTCTGACCCACTTTCTGCCTAGAGCACAGCAGGAAGGCAACAGCTCCAACCCTCCCTCACTGGAATCAGATGGATGTCTATAAAATATTATTGGAAGGCTAGAACCATTCAGTGTGCTCTTCCCTGTTCATTAAAACACAATATCCGTATACAGTGGCAAAGAAAAGGTCTCTCTGTGTGTTAAAACAAATTGTTTATAAATCTGAAGGAGCCCAGGATTTCCCTGCATCTCTCTAATTTCAGCAGTGAGGGAACCCTGGAGTGTTGCAAAGCTGAGTAGGGAGGCTTTTACTGAGCTATCAAGTCTGAGAGCAGGAATAAAAATGTATATTTTCCTTCCTTCTGATTAATAGTTCCAGTCAACATCAGCTAACTTATTCCTATTGACAGATCTATGAAATACTTGCAGAATCAACAGCCATAAAGTGGATGGCAAAGCACTGGCACCATAAAGCCGTAACGTCCGTGTCTATTGCAATCAAGGCTTTTAAAACCTAATTACTTCTGGGTGACATCAGTCATATATTTTCGTGTGAAATTACAGTGGCATGCAAGTGCCCAGCAAAATAAAAGAAAACAAATGATGTCCTATAATAACAGAGAAGTGAACTGTCATTTTTAATCTGGCATGAAAGCTCCTACTGATGAAGCTTAATACAACTTGTTAAAACACCTAACAAGTGAGGAAGTGATTAAGTGTTGTCCTTTTGCCTCTGGGAAATGGGATCTGCTCTCAGCAAGCACGGAGTGACTGAGATAGCCCTTTGGAGCTGATTGAGCTGCACATAAAGTAACTTCTAATGATCTCAGTCCACTTTGAGCCATAAAGATTTAGAAGGGACAATATTTTAGAAATGATCAAGTTCCACTCTTTTTATTAGTGAGGATAAAACACCTTTGTGGAGGAAATTAAACAGAATAAATTGCTGAAGCCTTCTGCAGCTTCCCTCGTTTAGTGGTGTCAGAAGAGCGCAGCAGACACCAGCCTGGAGCAGGAGCTCATCCTCAGCAGAGGGCACTGAGGAGGGAAATTGCCTTTTGCTTCCAAAGTTTCCAGGCTCTTTGTGTGCTAAAATCCTTTGGAACAACTCCACTCATCCGATGATTTTAGAGCAGGGAGTGAAGACACCTGGCAGCCTCCAGCTCCATCACTTCACTGCGTGCCTGTGTTGTCTCCATCCCTGCGGGGAAATGAGGGAGTGGGGAACAGCCCTGGGGTTTGGGGCTGAGCAGGGCAGACAGAGCCCGTGGCTGCCCAGGATCCCTCTGCAGCCCTGGTGATGGAGCAGCATCCTTTGGAGCAGCACTGAGAGCTCCAGGGATGCTCTGCTCTGCTCTCCAAATTCCTGCCTTTCTGCCAAGTCACCTCCAGCACTAATCCCTCCTCAGGGACAAACCCGCTGAAGTTCCCAGTTCCTGCAATGGACCATGGCAGAACCCGCTACAGTTTGTGCTTCTGGTTTTTATTAAGGACACGTTTTTCAGGAGATGTTTCTTTTATGGTGCTTAAATTAAGTTTTCAAGGTTAATTGTCCAATTTGATGACTTTGGTTCAATAAATAATTCAGAGACAGTTTACGTCCTCCCATGTAAAGATGCCTACTGAGGTTACAGTCGCAGCCAGGCACTTCCTCTGATGTGCTATTAGCTAATGTGCTAGAGGTTTTTCCACTTCAGTTTGGAAGCATTTATGCTCTTTGAGAGGAAATTTGAATGGAACTGAAGTTCAGTGGAAGGGATAATAGTGAAGACAGCCAAAGTCACCAAGCTATCGATAAAATCATTGCCAGTGCCCATTGTCCAGCGATTTTCCTGTTGTCGTCCACCAAACAGCAATAGCACAGCAATAATTTTAGGTCTTAATAACAACTTCAGTTCAGCAGGCCAAATTCAGAAGTCTTTACGTGCTCTTTGGGGACTCATCCTAGAGCAGCTAACTCAGACAAACCTTTTCTCTGAGGCTCTGAATCTGTGAGACTCTGAGCTGATAGAGGTGCCATTAGAAGTTTCCCTGCTAAACTGCTGTGTGGGATAGATGAAGTTGCTTCTCTTAGTCACATTTTTATAGCTCTCTTGCAAACCATCTACAAGACTGGTTTTCCTATTGCCTGTGTATAATGGGATCATAACCCTGCTGGGAGTCCCAGGTATCAATACAAAAAACCCCTATAAATCATAAATATTCCTGTGGTTGTTAGTGTGAGTTCCAGGGCTGGGAAGTCCCAAGGGAGTGTTGCTGGGAATGGTGTTTGCTCCTACCCCAGGGACCTGGAACTGACAAAAGAGAGGAATACTGCTTCTGTTACCAACATTGGAGGAATCTTAGGGGATCAATCAATTAATATCCCAACCATGCTACCGATAAATAAAGCAAAAGATTTGCAGTGCTTACTAAACACCATTTCCTCCCTGTTAGTCGAACTCCACAGTGAGTTAGCAGCATCAGATTTTCAGCAAACCCACACCCCCAGTGCCTATAGGTGCCTGGCACTCTCCAAACCCACTGTCCCCCTCCAGCACCAGTGCAGGGCTCCCCAAAGTGTCAGTGGGTCACGGTGGATTCAGGTGAGAGCTGGAGCCGGAGCAGCCCTGCAGCTGACACTGCAATGCAGCTCCAATGCAGAGCTCCTGGCAGAGGGACATTGATTCAATGGTACAGTTGCTGTCCTTTAAGCAAAGGTCACTTTGCAGGGCTGGCTCTGCCTGTGTGTACCCGGAGAGGGTGGCTGGACCAGGAGTTGGAGTTAGAGCGAGATGCTGTGCCCGGTGTTGGTGCCAGGGTTGGGGACGTGTGCTGGGATGGAGCCCGTGCTCCATTCACCCCGTGCTGAGGATGCAGAGCTCTCCCAGGGCACAGAGGGCACAGCTATGCCCTCGCTCTGTGAGGACTGGGGGCTCAGCACAGCAAAATCTGGTACCTAGAGGATGCTATTTCCACAGCTGTCTGGTTACCCCACCACCTATTTTCGTACTCAGTGAGTAAAAATATAATCTGAACTTCGCCTGCTAGAGCAAATTGTGGCTACAAATATTCTCACTTAAAAAAAAAAAAGATAAAAAGCAGTTATTGGCAACCTGGCTCAGAGCTGAGCAGGGCTTGCAGAGCAGCAGACTGTGAGGTTTGTTACCGGCAATGTATTCAGAAGGCATCTGATCAAAGCTATAAAAGGGGGAAAAAAAAAATCATCAAGGCAACATTGTAAAAGATGATAGTTGTTAAATCTAATTTCAATACTCTGTGTGCATAACCTCTAACTCGGAGGCATCTAAGCATTCCAGACATGGCCGGTGCATTGTAATTTTTGCATCGTTTCACATTACTCACAAGGTGCATTAGATGGACACTGAAGGATGAATTATTCTTTTCAGCAAAACATTTTTGTGGAGTAAGTAAATTTATCTTGCGGGGAGAGTAAAAGGAAGAAATATGGCATTAAAATGTGCAGATCTGAGTTGAACACATCTCTCTTTTACAGGGAAACCATGATTTAAGTGCACTCTATTACTAATGTTTAATAAAAGCCATAATTCAGAATGTCAGGCTGAGGCTGTGTGCATTGAAACTATGATTTGGGGAAAAAATGACACGGCCATTTTTCAGTACAGTAGCTCTTCTTTAAGCCATTTGTCTGCAGGCCTAAATTAGCTTTGAAGTGTACTTTATCTTTTCTAAAAAAGGCATTGATACAGCGATTATGCTTTATCAATTAATTTTACACTCAGCCCTGGAGAGGACAGAGGTTTTTAGGGCTGGGTGTGCCTGTCACCTCCTCATTTCAGTGCAGGGTCATGTCACCTGCATCCTGCATCACTCTGCACTTCCAGGGAGCTTGGGAGAGTCTGTGAGTGCACAGGCTGGACCTCCACCTTTCTGTGAGATGTTGTCCCCAAATATTTGCTGTTCAGTGGGTGCCTCCCCACATTCCCAAGGTGGAGACCCCCTGTGCTGTCCTTAGAGTTGGCAGCAGGCTGTCCATTGCTCCATCAGTGCTGGCTCTGAGGGGAATGTGGAATTGACTGATGGATGATGTCTCTTCCTTTGACTTCACAGACCTCCAGCTGACCACCAGCTGGTCTCCACTTGCTGTGTAGTTGATATCCATTCTTCTGAAAAATGTGAAGATTTTGGTGCAGAGCAAACCCCCAGAAGTACCTGAGAAACTGCAGAGCAGCAATGCTGAGCTCAGAGCTGCGTGGTGGAGTTGCAGCAGCTCGGTGGGAACACAACTGGAGAGTTCTGTGCTCCAAGCACACCACAGCCTCTGAGAGGGCAGTTCAGCTGGAGGTCCTCCTGCAGCTCCATCAGACACGTCACTGCTGTCTGCATGTCCCTGCAGGGGTCAGTCAGGGTTATCAGGGCCTCAGGGCTCATCAGATGGTTGTCAAGTGGGACTTTGTTGCACCCAGGCTGCAAACAGGCTGGGAAAGTCAAACTGGGGCCCCTGGGTGTTCATGGATGAGTTTTTGTTAAAAGCATTCTGGATTTTGCTCTGCTTTCTTTTACTCTACTTGCCCTCAATGACAACATCTAGATTAAATAAAAGTAATAAACAAAGCTGCTTGTTTGATCCCTGCTCTGCACCATCATGTGTGCAGCTGTCACTGAGCCTGCCCAGCTCCTGCTTCTGGATGCTTTGCTGAGTCCCACTGCCTTAGCAAGGCTGGGCACAGCTCTCTCTTGCTGCCTGTGACATCCCCAAGGGCAGCCACTGCTGCCCAGCACAGCCCTCCTGGGGCACTCTACCAGCTCTGCAGATGGCCACAGGTTCATCTGGTTTGATCTGCACGACTAAAAGTCACATCATGAGGAGAGAAAAAAAAAAAAATAAAGCTCCGCTTCCGTCTCTTCTATTTTCCTTTTCCCAGGGTGCTGGGACCTGCCTTGGGGTGAGCAGGGAGACACTGAGGGGTTCTTGTGCACCCCCTCAGGGTGCTCTGAACCCGGAGGGAGCGGCTCCTTGCAGCTACTCCGTCCTTGGGAGTGCAATAAACCAGCACCAGGCTCCAAAGAACTTCCCAAAGTCATGCCCACAGGTCAGTAATACCTGGATTTAAACCAAGCCCGAGCAGCAGCGCACAGGGCTGGTTTACACCAGTGGAAGATTTGGGCCATTAAATATCACTTTCATTTACAATCTGACCTGCAGCTGGGACATTTATTAGCACAAACCAATTCCCCTCGGGGCGGGCAAAGCCTCAGAGCTCGATGCTGAGCCTGGCCCTTGCTGAGTGTCTCCCGGGGAAACACTACCTGTGCTCGGGGCTGCTCCCAGGCACCCCAGCGCCCGCAATTAAACTCTCCTTAAACTTTAAAGGCACACTTAAATGTGTGTTTATGGCCCCATTATTTTCTCTTTATAGCCCGAGGTGAAGGCTGGAATCCTGTCCGAGACGTCTTAAAGGTTATATGTACAATTAGCCGGTTCTCATCACGTCCTTTAATATTTCACTTCATAAGCCAAAACAAACCCGGGTAAATCAGCTGGTGGCCCCACGGAGCTCGGGGGCACGGCTGGGACCAGGGCAGTGTCCCCCATCCCTCCCAGGTACCCAAGGGTGACACAGCTACAGAGCAAACGATGCTGGGTGAGAGCTGGAGCAGCCTCATCGGAATTTTAGCCTCCCCTCTGCCGCTCCCTGACCTGCCTGTGATGTCGGGGCAGAGTCATTAATGACAGATGTGTAAACTTTTGCATGGAGGGATGCCAATATTTTGCATACTTACACAGCGCTGCCATAAATATTAATGCGGTGCTAATATGGGAAGTTCCACCAGCTGTGTCCATTCTCGGGGGATACTTCAACTATTTATATTCGGGGTAATGAGCAAGCTGTTATTATATAATCAGGCTGTTGGAGAAGCCTTTGGAATAAAAGTCGCACTGAGAATTAGCCAGCAGCAGGAGCGTGTTTGGAGCCACGAGACAATCACAGTGAGTGATGGAAGGTTTGACAGAGCAGAGGCAGGACAGGAGAAAAACAGGACAGGAGGAGAAAGGTGCTGAGATTGAAGTTCCTGAGGAATTAATGCTGACTGAGACGAGGGGTTTTTTTTGCACCCAAACACTGAAATTCTCTACCTGCAAAGTAATCCCAGATCTCTTGTATGAAAGATTAAGTCACCAAAGGAGGCAAAAATGAGCAATGTTTGCTCAGTGCTGAAAAGCACAAGCAAGAACAAACTTTGTTATGGTCTCCTCTCTACAAGCACAACCTGCTTGCTTTAATCAGAGCTGGAACGATGCTGCTTTCATCTGACTCGAGAATCAGCCTCTCTTCTCATCCTGAAGTTGGATTTGTGTTGATTTTATTACTGTTTTGGACTCCCATAGCACAAATGACTGATGAGCCAAATCTGTGCAGCATCCCTGGACGTATTAGGCTCCTATTGTCTTTTTTTTGCATCAAATCTATGCTTTTTATAAGGCAGACTTATTCTTCTTTAAAAAAAAAAATCTGGAGAATAGTTTGGAAGTGATTTAAATCCTCTCCCCCCCTTTTTTGGGGAACGATGAATATTTAATTGAGTTGAAGGTGGATAAATGATCATTTTCTTCATCCTATATGGTAGTGAGTAGTAAATTATTTTACCGGGAAACCCAGTTATAATTGCAAAATTGATAACAGAGGTGTGAAAATTTACACCTGTGATAATAAAGCCTAGCTTCCCATCGTACATCGACATTATATCTTGTGAGTTATCTCTCGTGCATGATCTAAATATTTCATATAACCCAGCAATCAGAGCCTTCAGCACGCCAAGTAAGAAATAACCTGCTTTTATATTTCATATGCATATATATATATATATATATTACAAATAACAGCACGTTCTGCATGCACCTACACACCTGCACAGCAGTGCTCCAAGGGTGGGTGTTCGTGCTCCTGAAAACTGATGGAGAAACCCAACGTTGTGCTGCAATGCAGGGTTTGGAGGCAGCATGGCAGGGAGGGGTGGGCAGAGCGTCGTAACCTTGGGCAGACCCAGATTAAAAATTGCTATTTGGCATCCTCCAGCTCCGGGCTGGACCCTGGTGAGCTGCTGAACAAGAGGAATCTGCCTCCTCCTCCTCCTCTTCTCTCCATCCTACCCTAGCTTTTCCTCAGGAAACTGCTGAGTAAAGGGAAGCACAAAACTTATGGTCAGTTTTGGCAGGGGTTGCGGTGCTGGGGCAGAATAAGGATCCCCGAGTGCTCTGGGGTCCTACTCAGGGCTCAAGACCCCTCAGGGGCTGGCACCATGCCACCACATGCTAAAGAGATGATATTCAGCTGGTAATTAAGCGCTGCAATCAGTGGAGCTCTCAGCAGAGCCCGCTGAAATGAACCCTGTGCAGATTGAAATTAATACCGAGCATCCTAATGGGCAGGAGTGAGCTCGCCAGGATTAACCGACGAGGAAATCAAACCCTTTAGAGAAAGCTTTTGGCAGCAGGAATCGCCCCCTGAATATCCAGCAAAAGTCTCAGCGTTAATTCTGAATTAATCCGTAATTTGGGAAGAATTTCTCAAGGTCAAGGCTTTTATTTTTCCTTTTTTTCCTAAATCTTGTTGCACTGGAAGCAAAAAGGGTTGGACGTTCCTGGGGATTTCCATGGATTTGGGGTTTGGAAGAAGGCTGTGGCCGTGGCTGGTGGCAGGTACAGTCATTAAAACACAGGGATTAGAGCCTTCAGCCTGAATCTGAGCCTAATCCATTACCCTGTTCACAGCGAATCACAAGGAACGGGAGCTAATTCCCTCCATTTAGGCTAAAAGCGATGGTCTCCTTTAAAAAGTTTGGTCTGGTTAACAGTGTGGTATCCAAGATCTCTGTTACAGAGGTGCCAAAGCCATAAAACACATAAATTGCCTCTTTCTCCTCATTTTAGCATGTCATTTCATGGATATAGATAGGCTTTTATATAGATATATATTTTATTATGCACTATGTGTCTTAAGATATCATTACTTTTATCTTGGCCAGTTTATTAAAGATAATTATATGGAAGTTCCCATGCGCTCTCCAAGATTGCAGTTGGCTGAGCTGGATGAGAACATTATGCTAACAAGAACATATTTTGCTGTACATGAGACAATTCTTTTTTGGGCAGGAAGAAGTGAATCATTTTCCTTCTCTTTTTCTGCCTTCCAATATTTTTCTTGAAGCTCATTTCAGTAGCAAGACATCTCCAGCTTCCCCTAGACTAAAGCAAGAGACAAGATGCAAGAGCCATTGATTCACCTTAGGGAATACTTTGGAGAGATCAAAAAGTGCTTGTGTGCAAGCTGTTTCCTGTGGGAGGAGCATGGCAGTACAATCAATCCATGAATGCATTGTAAAATCAATGCTCTGTATAATTAGGGCACTCCAAGGGTAAAAAAAAAAAAAAAAGGGAAAAAAAAAAAAAAAA
>VWYN01006385.1:53518-110834 GCA_013400075.1 Hippolais icterina
AAAAAAAAAGAAAAAGAAGGGGAATAAAAGGGAAAATTAAAGAGGGAAGATCTTCAGTGTCTACCAGGACTCTTGAATGCTGGAGGAGTCACAAGCACCTGAACAAACAGACTTTAAGCCTGTTTCAGAGGCAGTGAGGGAAGATCTTGGGGGATTGATGCAAAAGCCTTTTGTCTTGGAGCTGGCTGTAAAATGCCAAGAGCTTGGGGATGATGATCACAGGTGAGACATCCTCACCTGGGGCTTCATCTCCCTGACCACCACTTCAGGCTGCCAGTGAGAAACCTTTTTGATGGCAAACCCCTTTGGCAGCAGCCAAAAATGATCTGCCAGGAAAAAAATAGTCCAGAAACCACCATGGCTGTGGGTGGGGTGGCTGGGATCAAAATTCCCCTGCAAATTCAGCCCTCCCCTCTGCACTGGTGGTGAGGATGGTGGAGATCCCTTCTGTCCCACCTCCACACCCAGCAGTGCAGAAAGGCTCTGACCTCAAAAGATTCCTTTGGCATTTAAATATTTTCAATCGTTTCTCAGAGCCCGAACGGTCGTAATTCCCAGCTAAACACAAATGTTAACTATAGATCATGAAATACAGCGGGGTGTAAATAGTTCTCTTTTATAAGGCACTAAATTATAAGCAGAGACAATTAAGTTTGAAGACAAAAATTCCTTTAAATTGGCAGTCACTTTTGCAAGATCTTGGTGAAAGCAATAATGTGTTTCTGCCTGAAAAATTCACTTTTTAGGGTATGTGGAGGCTGTTGCAGACTGCTGACCCTGGTGGAGGCCACTGCAGCTCTTAACAAAGCTTGGCTTGATAAATAAGGCTTTTAAATGTAAAGACTAAACCACCCTTCAGCCTGATTTTTAGTTATCCAACACTAAAAGATCTCTGAAGATCCAACTCATCCCCAAAGATCCTCTCCAGAAATTACACTCCCAAGCAGGGGGCTGCAAAAAACAAACAAACACTCTGCCTGGAATGGCCACAGCGCTGGTTAATGTTCCTCAGATGGGTCATTAGGTCTTTTATGGATTGTCAGCATGGAGAACTGATCCTGGTTCCAGGGCAAAGAAAACTACATCATATTAAAATACATGGCTCTTGTGGGACACAGCACTTTCACAGGGCTGCCTGCGAGTTTGGCAAGAGCCTGAAGTTGAGAAAGACAGATCACCCCGCAAATCAGGAAAGGCAGGTTTTCATCAATAGAAAATTACAGATCCCCGGTGAGAACTCGCATCATTATCTATCACGAAATAAATTGGCCTGAGTTCCTCTTAACTGGTTCATCTGCCGGGATGTCGTGGTGGGAAGGACCTTTGTCTCCTGAGCAGCCACCGGTTCGCTGGGTGCTTTAATTGCTTGCAGGAATAACTATCGATGGGGCCATGGTAAAGGTGCTTATGTCCCAGCTTCAAAGAAAAGGGATTTTTTTAAGGATTCACTGTCCTGGAATGCTTTGACTGGTGACACAGGTAGGAAGGGAGAGGTTCTTACAGGGAAGAGGCGCAAAGAATATCCCAATCCTCATCCATATGGAAACAACTCCAGGAGCAGTGCTCCACATCAGAGCTTCGTTTTCAGAGGAGGATGAGAAACATCCTCAGGGCTGTGAGAAACACCCCGCAGGGCTGCGGGCCAGCTCTGCTGCGGCAGCTCTGAGCCTTTAAATCCAATCTTTTGGAAATCCATGGCTCCATTCCAAATAAAACACCTAGGAACGTGGAATGGAGGTGTCCCTTATCTTTTAGGATACTCGGGGCGTGCTGGATGTCTGACAGCAAGGACAAAATTTGTTGGCCATCACCCAGCTGACAGCACATGGGCAAGGACAACCCTTGTAAAACAGCGTTTGGGCTCCGCTGGCAGGAGAAAGCTGGCACGCCAAAAAGGATTAATTATGCCCCAAAATAAATGTGAGGGTTCGGCTGGAGAGAAGCACCACCGGCAGGATTTCTGGCAGCGGGCAGTGCGCGCACGGGCCAGAGGGAACGGGGAGGGGGAGGAAACGGGAAACTTCACCGCGCTGAAACCTCGGCATCCTCCGTCATTGTGTCCGGGGCGGGCACGCGTGGAGAGGAGCCTTTTCCAGGAGAGGGCACTCGTGGGAAACAGCAGCTCCAGCCGCTCCGGCCCCGGGCAGCGGGAGCGCTTCCCCGGCATCCCGCATCCCTCCGAGCCCGGCGGCGGCATCCCCCTTCCCCGCTCCGCCGGAACCCTCCGGGCGGGGAGAGCCCCTCCATCCCCCGCATCCCCGTGCAGCGGGGATCCCCTGCATCCCTCTGCTCCGGGCTGAGCGGGATCCTCCGCCCCCCGCATCCCTCAGCCACCGGGAAGGGGAATCTCCCGGTCCCCGCCTCCTTCCGGGCAGCGGGATCCCCCCGGTTCCCCGCATCCCTCTGAGCCACTGAGGGATTCATCAGGAGAACATGAATCCTCGCTGATCCATTTGGATCCTCTCCCATTCCCCGTCTATGCTGGGAGGATGCCGCTGTGTGCTTCAACAGCTATCAGCCCTGAAAAATAAAAAAAAAAAAAAAAAAAAAAAAAAAAAAGGAAAAAATATTAAAAAAACGGGGAAAAATGTAAAGAAAAAAAAAAAGGAAAAAAAAAAAAGGCGCCCTTAGGCCAGTGGTGCACTACGTGAGAGGGAAACATCTTGTATGCTAATTGGCTTTAGGTACTTAAAGCAAGATTGAGACTTGTAGCATTGCCACAGATTGTTGGAAATTCCTCCGATAAGCTGACAGATGAATGTGTCTCTCTCATGGAGAGGTGAGAGAGCAGCAAAATACTTCCAAGAGCACAGGCAGTGAAGCAGAGATATTTCTGGCATGTCAACACGCCGGGGCGGTGAGAACGCTGACCACTCGCTGCGGGAAGGATGAGGGGAGACAGGGAAGAGAAGGGGGAAGCAGCGGGCAGGCACGAAATGCTGATCTGCTGGCCACGTCCTGCCACCTGCACACTGAGAGGCAGCTTTGTGTGTGAAGAGCTCCATCAACTTGAATTACTGCTTGTAAAGCAAGGTGGGAGTGAGCAGGAGTAACTCAGCCAGGACCCGGCCCGCAGCGTTTCGTACACAGGAGCAGGGCCAGGAGAGGTGCAGGCTGAGATTGATGTCCCAGCACATTGTTGGACCTGTCTAACCATGAACCACGCTTATTTCTTTGGCTGAGATTTTGAGATTTTTTTCTCACAAGTTCCAGAATTAACCTTGCCCTTTAGCCATGGGCAGGGCTCGTTTCTCTTGGGTTCCCAGCTCTGCTGTTTGGGTGGTGCTGGGGGAGCTCTCTGGCTGCTGGAGCAGAAGTGGGCAAGGCAGAGCTGTGCTGAGGTTTCCCCACAAGCATCCACCCTTCAGGCAAACCTCCACCTCCTCTCTGTGTTGTAAAAATGAGGAAAAAAAGAGAAAGCCTTGAGGCCCATGATCATAATGCCTCTTGCACCACAGCCTTACACAATCACAGTTTGGTCCTGAAAATGCACCAGACCCCATGGTTCACTCTGCCTATTCCAAAACATTGGGAATAAACCCCACAGGAGTGTGAAGCTGGTGTCACATATACACCCCATGCCTCTGTCCCGCTCCAGCTCCCTCCAGTGGCCCCCACCAGTTCTTGGTTCTCCCTCTGCTTGCAAAGTGTGAAAAGTAATTTCCGATGGTTGAGATGGGAGTTGCAGTTCAAGGCTTTTTGCAGGGTATTTAGAGCTGTTTCTGAAGATTTTAAATTGACTCTTTGGGTGTCTTTAAGTGTGGACCCTTTGCTGAAGCAGTGTGCACTCCTGGCCATGGGCCGTGCCTGGTGCTGGCTGTGGCTCCCTCCTCCCCATCTGTACCAGACTGAGCCCTGCTCATTGCTCAGGTCAAACAATGCTGCTGCTTCTCTCCAGCCACCTGAAAGCATTTGCACAGGTGATTTCCTGTCAGTTCTGAGTGTACAAGGAGCAGAAATGTTCCTGTGGCAATTTGCAGACCCCCAGCTTTTAGGCTTGGGTTGAGTTTCTCAATCTTTGAGACAATTCTGCCTCTGACCTTGAGCAAGGTCACTTTCAGCTTCCGTGCCTCAGTTCTCCCAGCAATGAAACAGGCTTAATAACGTTTCCTTTGTCCAAATTTAAGTTTTCCTCACCGTGTCCTGCCCACAACTGCACACTGTGAATCCAAAGGGACCCCTAATTTAATAAGCACAAGGGAGCCTATTATTATAACCTTCATGCCACAGCTCTGTCTTTATCTCTGCCTGCTATTTGCTGTAGGAAATATCACCGCTTTCTCTTTTCAATTGCCATTAGCAATTGCAGCAGCTGTGGTACAGGACCCGGGGATTTTCAGCTGAAGTCTAAATGCAGTTGACAACTGTATGAATCTCAGAGCCAGGGTAAGTAGCTAATGCAAATATCAACATTGTAGTAAGAAACACTCAGGAGCAGTAAGTGACTGATAGAAAAGTGATTATATGGACTTTATGTTGAAAAGTAAATATTTACTCTTCACCATTGACAGATGCTTCAAGCACCATAGATCTAAAAAAGACATTGATTTGCTCTCCTCCAGCTTCTCTTATCTCCCACTTATGAAAATATCTGGTGAATAGTACATCATCTGCTTGCTCCACAGCCTAAGTGCCTCGGAGCAGCCACTCAGGTAATTTATTTGGCACCCAACAGTGCAATAGTTAATTGTAGTGCTTGTGGAATTGCGTGTGGGCTCTGCCGTAGCCTCCTGAAATGCAGACACCCAGCGCTGCTCCTGCTTGCCTGATTCAGAGCTTGGACACTGGGCCAGCTCCTGCCCTCCTCGGCAGCCACCCAGGCATTAAAAATAAGGGAAAACCCCCCCCAAAACCAACCAGAAAAGAAAAAGGTTTCATTCTGCAAGAATTTTGATTCCTTGAAGAAGAAGTAGAAAAGAGAACGACCTCAGAAAATGTGGCTGTGCTCTTTAAGAGCAGGCTGGCCGTCGGTGGCTCCCTGTGCCGCTCTCCTCTTTGCCCTCCTGGAATTGCCTTGAAATAACTTAAATGAAGTTGAGCCACTCGGAGGCTGTCAGGTTTGCTGGACCTCCTTGGCAATCAATTTAACCTCCTGGAATGATTTTTTTTCTGCCGCCTGAAGTTGCTGAGTCAGTGATGGGTGTCTGGGGGCTGCCTGCAAAGCTGGTCCTGGTCCCTCTCCCCCAGGGAGCCACCCAGGACATGCCTGTGGGCAGATAAGGTGCTGTTCCTCTGATCTGCTATTTTTGGAAGGGACACTTATGGATGGTGTGTTTTACAGCGACCTGTGTGTGACCGTGCTTTCACCAGCTGGGACCCTTTTTGAGGACAGCTGTGGCTGTGTACATCAAATATAAACTGCCTCAGTCTTCCTGCTCCACTCAAGGGGCAGGGAAAGTCCTTTGGGAATCTCCAGCATCCCTGCCCCTAGGGTGGAGCAGCATTTTAGCCTCCCATTGGCTCTGAAGGAGAGAAACAAGCTGTGCTCGCTCACTTTTGTCCCATTTTGGGGCTCGCCTGTCTTTAGAAGAACCCTTGTGGCTGCAGCTGGCCTTGGTTGACATTGGCAGGGCACGTCCATCAGAACTTCACTGCACCTCACACTGCAGCAGCTTTCTCTCTACAGCTGGTAATTGCTCACCTCAGAAATAAATAATCACAAAGTGGAGGGTACAGAGGATTGTTCCCAGAAGAAGAGAACAAAAAACTTTGTCTGTTTCTCCTACGGAGCCTCTGCATCGGCCAGAGGGATCTGCCCAAGCTGCTCCCTGAATGTTGTGCTCAGTAATTACTGACTGCATAAACATTTCTCTTTTATTTAATTTTGCCTGATGATAATTAGGTGTGAGAGCCTTGTTTAGCAGCCTCTCAGTGCTTCCTGCTCCCAGTTGTTTTCAAACCTGGAGCAGAGGATGGAACCTGCCTCAAACGATGTTACCCATTAAGATGCCATCCAGCACGAGCTCTATACCCTGGGAAAAGCAACCCAGCCTGAAAAATCCTCTAGGTGAATCCCAAAATTCAGCTGCAGTGTAAGGCTGCCTCCCAGGGCTGCCACCAGAAAGGTGTTCAAAAGAAAAGGAATAAGAAACACATTTGCCAAGTTCATAAAACTGTGACCTTGAGACAAAGGTCACCAAAGCATCGCTGGCTTTTGGTGGGTCATGGCACGAAGGGACAACCACAGTGACCTGGAGAGGGACCTTTGGTGACATCAGACATTTCAAGGAGAGATTTACTGATAACAGGGGGTTAGAGCACTCAAAGAGTGTTTGCAGTGCTTGGATTCTGCTTTTGCTTTCCCGGAGCCTCTGAAGGCAGAGAAGCAAAGGAAGTTAAAGGTGTTCTGCACCCATGTGAGTGCCCCAGTGCATCCCAGTCCTGCAGTGGCTCGGGGCTGGCTCTCCACACGTCCTGCACCCACATCATTTGCAGGCTGCCTGTCCTCATTGCTCTCCTCCTCCATCAAGTCCCTCTGCCTGCGTGCAGGAAAATAACTCCAGGGACTTTGATAAGATTGTTCCTGCGAAGGAGACAGGTGAAAAGGAACCCCCCTCTTGCCAATCTTCTTTCCTCTTTTTTCTGTGGGTGCTCTGGTGCCTGCAATCCTGCTGGAAGTCTCTGGGCCAACACCAACACGTGTGTAAAGTCTCATTGTCACCATAGCAGAGGTGTGTGGATGGAGAATATTTTCCTCACACATTTAACATTCAGGTTTCTTTTATTTCTTTTTTTTTCCCCCCACTCTTCGTGCGATGCCAGCAGCTCAGAGAGCTGCAGCCTGCAGCCTTAGGTGTGCATTAGCTTCCATTTGATTGCTGTACAGCAACTCTTCTTATCTTTGAAAATTAACCATTTCATAAGCAGAGAGGAGGTGTCTCACAGAGGGAGCGTAATGCACCATGCATTGCACCAAAGACTGCAGAGTGCACCACTCTTTCAGTCAATGCTGAAGCTTTGACACCTAAAAAAAAAATATATTCCAGCCCTGTCAGATGTACAGAGCAATTATGCAAAACTGTCTTTAAGAAGATATTATTCTTAGGACATTTTCTTTTTTTTTTTTCCNATCACCAACATCTTTCTTTTCCTTTCCCTTTTCCCTTCCTTTCCTTTCTTTTTTTTTTTTTTTTTTCTTTTTTGTGACAAGCAGTATTTCACAAAAACCCTCACCTTTTCTTACTTACATAATTCAGTGCCACTTCCAGTAAATCACATTTGTGCAGTTTCATTATCACACCTATGTAAATTCTTCTAATAAAGTATCTGCAGACTTTAAGATGCAAAACAATTTTGTTAAGATAAGATAAAACAAAGTATAAGATAAAACAAAGTATAAGATAAAACAAAGTATAAGATAAAACAAAGTATAAGATAAAACAAAGTATAAGATAAAACAAAGTATAAGATAAAACAAAGTATAAGATAAAACAAAGTATAAGATAAAACAAAGTATAAGATAAAACAAAGTATAAGATAAAACAAAGTATAAGATAAAACAAAGGAAAATAAGCAAGGTGGTTCCTTTTTTCTGCATTGACTGCATGGATGTTAATGAGAGTCATCTCCATGTACAGGTCTAGCATCTGGTTGCTATATTTATTTTAATTATGTGGGTTTTTTTTTTTTTTTAGGGAGAAATCCAAATCCCATATGTGCTCTCTTATGACACAAACCCTTGAAAAATCAGAATAAATCTATAGATGTAACATCCGTGTGCTTTTTAATTGCTTTCTTCTCACTTACTAAATATTGTGGGATTTTTCAGGGCGAGATATTAACTTCCCAGCTTCATCTCTTTTCCACTCCTGTGCTGTCCTAGCTGCCTGCTGTTGACTCCTTGTAGGTCATTTCCAGCAACATAAGCAAGACAAGCAAACAGCAAAATTGCAAGATGCAAATGCCCTTCGTTTTTGGCTCTGAGTCAAAAAATAATAAGTTGACAATAACCCTGCCAGAATATGCAGCAAGGGTGACTGCATATTTCTTCCTGTTAGCGTGACAGTACAAGGGAGCTGGTCACCAGGAAGAGATGAGCTTGTGTTCCCCTGGTTGCTGCAGCATGTGCCTTGTCTCAGGTTTTAAAGGTTTTTCTGGGTAAAGCATCAAGAATTCCACTCAACCAGCAGCTCATTTCCACTTCTTCAGCAGAAAAAGCATGGTGGGGGTGGGGGGAAGAAAGAAGGGGGGAAGAAAAAGAAGAGGAAAAAAGGCAAATGATTTAAAGTTATGTTAAAATAATACTAAATGAAGCACAGCTTGTTTTATAAAAGCTGCTGTGGGTGTAGGGAAAAAAATGCTTTTCTGGGTGTTGCTCATGGTGGAGATGGGAGGGCAGGTGAGGACCCACAGGGATGGGGATGAGAGCCTGAACCTGCCCTGAGCTCTGACAGGAGCCTGAACCTGCCCTGAGCTCTGAAATACCACCCTGTCACCTCATGGGCTCTCAAACAACAGTAGTCCTCTGTTTTAAAAAATTTAAGAAGTTGCATCAGCATCTTTGGAGTCAAAGGGTTTAAGGTGGCTCCTCTGGTGTTCTCCCTTCCGTCCAGGGAGCTCCTGCCAGTGCCTTGGCACAGGTGTCCACAGAGCCTGCAATGCTGATGGGGACAGCCTCGTGCTGGCAACAAACCCAACAATTGCATGAACTCCTGACCCCTTTGGAGGTCAAGATTTGGAGCTCAGCAACTGTCTCAAGACCTTGAGTTGAAAGTATCAGGGTGCTGCTGTGATACTGCACGCAAGGGGAAGAAGCAGTGAAGTCTGGCCATGGAGGGATGCTCAGCTTCCAGAATTCCTTTTTCTCCCAGCTAAGCCTGTCTCTGTTTAGCTGAGGTTCAGCTCCAGCACCAGAGGATCTTTATCTCCAGCCAGGAGGAGACAGTGGAGGAGAATCCTGCAGTGAGCAGCACTTTGGGAGTTTGTGATAGATGCCGTCTACCTCATTACTGAACAATGAAACTTTATTTTTCCCTCTCTTCTATTGATTTTTATGTCTCCAAAGCATGCTGGCAAACTCTGAAATGAGTATCTGTCAGAGGAGGACTGCTGCTGCTGATCTGCATCTTTGAAGAGAACGTCCATGGATCAAATCCTGGATCACGTCCTGCAGCCGTGTCTGCGGGAGAGGAGGGCTTCCCCTGGGCTCAGAGTGCTGAGGGTTTGTCCTTGCAGGGCACCCAGCCTGAGAGAGGGCTGGATACCCACACATCCAGTGCACCAGGACCTCTCTGCTGGGAAAAAGCAGAATTTTGGCCAACATCCATGCAACTCAGCACAGACCTTCCCAAATCAGCTTGGCTTGGAGCGTGAGGCTCCATCAGTGGGGACTTCACTGTAAACTCCAGCCTGGAGAAGTGCTGAGCCTGGCAGCCGTGGGCTGAGCATTGGAGGGGACCCCAAATCCCTGTGACATTCTTTGATGTGCTGCCACCCTGCCTGCCAACCCCAGAGTAAATCTATGCATTATTTGTTTTGGGTTTGTATACAGCCCTCGAGCGAGGAAACATTTGCCCTGCAGTCCCTACACAGATACCCGCGAACTTCGCAAGTAGTTAATATTTTATGCATAATTCATAAAATTATACTACATTTTCTGGGAGTAATTAGCTGACTCTGTACCTCTAATGAACTGCAGGTTCAGCTATGACAAATACATCGGGCGACTCCGAGGGATAGTAACACGCAGGCGCCTTTAAGCAAAGTTCAAGCAGCTCCTAAATTAACCGGAGCGAATCCCCAAAGATGCAGTATTTATGCACTGAAGCAGGAAGGGAGGGCTCTCATCTCACCACTCTCATCAGCCATCACAGCCCAGGAAGCAAGAGAGAGAAAATAAGAGTTATTTACCTTTTGCTAATTGGGAGCTGGGCAGCTCAGGTGAGACTTTCCTCCTTTTCCTTTATTTGGTTGATTGCGTGGAGTTGTCATGGAAGTGATCCCCAGTGTGGAAATGGATGTAATTGGCTCTAAGAATTTTCAGGCTTAAATTGCAAATTTTTCTTAAAATTCTGTTCTCAGTTGGAGGAAAGTGAAATCCATTTGAGCTGTTCTGGTTCTTAAAATAGAAACTGAGCAATTTAATCAAAATTCTTATTTCCAGAGCTTCAGCTCTGCCTCTGTGGATACAGGGCTGCCTTTTCCCAGGGCTCAGCCCCAGCCCCTTTAGAGTTGCCCACTGAGGCAAAGCCATACACCCAAAAAGTGGAAAATTTGGGTGCTGGGTGAGCAATGACTTTGGAGACACAGGGCACAGCCTTTTCCTCTCAGGTCTGCAGCCTCTCATTTTGGGCTGAATAACTGGAGCAGCACCAGCATCAGGCCACTCCCTGCTCCCAGGCTGGGACCCCTGCTCCTCTGGCATCTCCTCATGGCATTAAAACAGCACAGTGATCCCAAAGCAGGAGAGCAGCTCCTGCTGCCCTGTCCTGCCCTGCCCTGCCCTGCCCGGCTGCTCCATCTGACCCAGCTGCAGTGCCACTACTGGGTGGCATCACATGGGACACCAGCAGCATCTCCAGGGCACACACTTCTCCTCCCAGCTCCCAGCTGCTCATGAGTGTGGGCAAAAGGAAGCTGCTCACTGAGAGTGACCTCAGAAACCTGGAGATCTAATACACTGCTACCAGCAGTCCTAAATATTAAATTTTCCCTCCACAGCGTGCTCCCTAAATGGGAGAGCTCATCCCTCCACAGACATTCCCACTGCTGGGACACACGGATCCACTGCCAGGAATTGACTTTAAGTGCAGGGCTGCAAACTGGTAAATGTATTAACTTCAGGTGCCTCTCTGACATTTTTTTAAAAAATTAAATTTTCAGCTCTGTCGCAGGTACAAAGGGAGCCACAGAGAAGAGCTGCACGTGTCAGGGGGTGAGCACATCAAGGCAGACGATGGTGACACCTGTCTGGTTGAGTTTAGGCTGACAAAATTCATCAGAGAGAGACCTCCGTGGAGGGAAGAGGATGCTCGGGAGAAGCAGTGCTGCGGGGCCCTCCTCAGAAGCAGACCTCATTTTTTTTAATTAGGCTATAACTTAATTACGGATGCAAGGCTTCTCATTCCTGACAAGTTTTCCATAATCTTAACTTGATCTCATGTCAGAAGGGTCCCATCCTCTGATAACGAAGCCCAGCTAGGAGTTTAACTAGAATAATAGCTGATTAAAAGGGGTTAATAGATACACCTCAAACAGAAGTAAATTAACGGGAGACGCTGTCTCTTGGCTAATGGGATCAGAACAGTATTTGTTTAGTTTATGAATGATTAATCTCCCTCTCTCGGCATTCCTCGGATGCTAATTGCACTTAGGGAGCCCGTGTTTGTTTTTACAAGAGTTGGAGGTGGCAGAAGGAAGGCGATGGTTGGCCCAAAGGGGAGTTCATTCACCCGGGTAATGGGATCCTGGCACAGCCGCGGGGAATACCGGGAAAAAATATTCCAAAGGCACTCACTGGGATCGGAGATATTGTTAAAGTCAAATTAAAGATTGTGCTGAAGTCACTTTGGTGTGTTTTATGAGCAAACCTGTGAAGTTCACAAAGGCGCCGGGTGCCCGGGCTCATCTCACCCTGCCACCTGGGGAATTTCCACCACAAAAACGCTGGGATTTTTCCCTGTGGAAATGCTCCAAACGGATCACAGCAAAGCTAAAAGGAAGGTGAGAGGAGGGGAACCACTTCTCATGGCAACTTTTGCGTTTGACAGTTCAAAGCAGGAGAGCAGCAGCATTTGTCAGGAGCGCTGGGAGGGAAGCAGTAATTGCCTGGAAGCAGCCGCAGATGCAGGGCTCACTCCAGCTGCTGCTGCATTGCTAAGAGGTAACCAAATCATTTTCCTCTCTACACACTTGTCAGCATTTTAATCCTCCATTATCTTTGTACCTAACAACACAAATGTGCTACCTCAGCCGTACTGTGAATTTACTAGCAAACAAACCGTTTCAAACCAAAAAAAAAAAAAAAAAAGGGTTTTCATCCCAGGCTTAGCAAGTGTGAGGCGTGTGGACTATCTCCCTGCTCGTTGCAGGTGGATTGGACTATGAGACCTTTAAAGGACCTCTCCAACCCTAAAATGTTTTATGGTTTTATGATTTTCTAAATAAAGCCCTTCCAAGTGGGGGCTCTGATTCAGCAAGGTACCATCAAAGTCAGCTGGCAGCACTCAGCTCAAACTTTTAGCACATTTGCAAAGGACTTAATGAATTTGGAGGCAGGAGGAGCAGTTTTGAAAGGCAGGTGCCCACCCTGAGCACAAGATCCTTGCAGTGATGGGTCAAATTGTCTTTGGACCTTTGGTAGCTGTTTGCAAGGACCAGAATTTGGGCTTATCTAATTACTGAGTTGTGATAAAGGCCAGTTCTTCGTTCAGTTTAGTTTTCAGTGTCCCAGAGGATGGTGGGGTGTGACTTTATGGATGATTAGGGCTCACTGAGGAGAAAATATGTGTAGAGGAGAGAACAGCTGGTGTGCTCAGTCTGTGTTCGTGGTCTTCCAGTCTTTACCAAGGGATGGATGTTTGAAAGACGTGAGGAACATTGGGAAGACCAAGAGAACACTTCTGCACTAGACCTGTTTCTAAGTCTGGGATGAAATTAGGTGAGAGGAATCTAATTCAGATCTTGAAATTCTGCTGTTACCAAAAGTGCATGCAAGAAAGGGGATGCTTTTTTACTATTCTCCATAAATAATGTTACTTTGTGCTGTTTCCAGGTATTTCATTTATCACAGGATGGTATAGAAAGCCTGAGCTGAATAAAACCTTCTGAAAAAGATGAGGAGACACACTCTGCCTTGTAGATTATTTTACAGCTACTGAAGCCATTTGTTTCCTCTGCCTGTTTTCCACAAACTTGGAAAATTAACCATGCACCAGGAGGGGTGACTTCTACTTTTCGCCAAATAGCATGGAAATAAATTCTTTATAAAGGGAGCTACCTAAGAATATTTGGTTTAAGAATAAATTACTGGATGATCTGCTGGAGGAGCTCCAGCAAGGCAGGTTTGGGCTGAGATCTGAGGGGGGCTCAGAGCAGGTACAAATCTGGGAGAACCTTTTCAATTGCTGGAATATGGGACCATCAGAGCATTTATGAAACTCCCTCACCCATCCCCTTCCTGAGCCAATCGATCCCCCAAGCTACAAGTGTTTGTTATCCAAACCCTGCTCCAGCTCTCCTGAGAGCCTTTGTAAACCCAAGGAGATGTTTATGGGCACGTGAAGGATGTCCAGACATGGCATCCAGCCAGCTCATCCCTGCAGCCTCCATCTGCAGGGATCACTGCTGAGTGAAGTGAGCCTTGTGCCAGGGGGTACAAGAGGTATGAGCAGATACGGGCACAGGTGTGGAGTGGTTGTGCAAAAGGGACGGAGACTTTGCTAAACTCTTCTTCAAAAACTGTTAAACTCACCCAAGGGCAGTGTTGGAGGAGCAGATGGGATGTGGTGACAGCTCAGCGTGCAGCTGCCGAGCTCGGGGACCCCGTGGGTGGTGGCCAGGGGGAAGCTCAGGGCCATGGGTGTTCCTTGTAAGGGGTTGGTTGACACGTGGTGCCCTCCAGCCCTTCTCTCCCTTGCCGAAGACCCAGGTCTGCAGCCAAAACAGCCTTTTGTGCAGCCCAGGGCAGCCTCCCAGGCAGCAGTCTGAAAACACTCCGGCTTTTGCAGACGCTTACAGCTGCAGGTAGGTGCCTTGTGGGATTTTCAGAGGTGCCGAGGCATGTAAAGCACCTCATTCCCAGTGCAAATGCCACCAGGTGTCTGCCTGCATCATTAGGCACCTAATGGCCTCTGAAACCTGGCTCCTGGGAGCTGGGATGCTCCTGCCAGCGGCACCCTGGAGCTGGGCAGAGCCGAGCTGGCTGCTCTGCAGCACAGCTCCCATGGGAGACACAGCCCTTGGCCCCATCCCAACACCCTGGGTCCTGGCAGCTTCTCCCTGCCTCAGTTTCCTCGTGCAACAGCTGAATTATTCACACACATCAGGAAACACTTTGTTTCTCCCACATCTCCCTCAGATGAGCCACAGTGTGAGAGTGAGGGGGTGCCAAAGGGCTGATTATTGCTAAAAAAGTTATTAAAAACCCTTTTACCTGCAAATCAGAGCACAGCATGGCACTGACTCCAGAGAAGTGGGAGCAGGATTAAAACACATCCCAGCCTGTCTGTATTTCTACCTTGTCCTTGCACAGAGGGGCTACAAGGTGGGGAAGTTTTCTCTTCTTGTGCGGTGACGAATGGTCTGGCCAGGTAACAAATTCCAGGCTGGAATATGCCTCCTCAGCAGCCCAACCTGTGATTGCAGTGGGCATTGCATTAATTCCTGAAATGTCTTTTTTAAATTGGTTTTACAGTTCACTGGGAGTGGGAGGCTGCAGCCTTTATAGCCAGTGCTGCTCACACACAACTGGGGGAAATAATACAAAAAACTGATCCCTGCTGCTGACCCACATGGCTGGGCCTGGCAGCACAGAGCAGGGACCAAGCCAGGTGTGAATTAATAAATACATTTATTTGTCAGCAGGGAGCACATTGTATGCAAACATGAAAAAATACACAAGTGCATGCAGTGTGGCTGAAAAGGACTCCTGCTAAAGCCTTTGCTCTGGTTTCGTGAATCCCACGTGCCTGCAATGCTGCAAGATGGGGCTCTGTTCCCAAAAGTGCAGGCAGAAACTGCCCAGGGCAGAAAGAGTGATTAAGGGATGATGAATTGTTGTGCCCAGCACTGGTGGGGACAGCTCCTGCTCTCAGACCAGCTCAGGGGTTCAGTGGGATCTGGGAATTGCAGGGATCATACAGAATTCAAGGACCTGAAGCAAAGCCATAAAAAAATCCTTCTGTTTTAGAGGAGTTGAGCATCACTCCTGAACAACCTAATCAAAGAAATGACCCAAACAGCCCAAACTCTGTGATTCTTATGCACAAAGCCTGAAAACTCTCATTAACTCCTCTCCTGTCTGGAGGAAAGGCTCTTTCCCTGCTGAGCAGGTTCTTGTCTGCTCTGGGAAAGTGTTAATGCAGGTTTGTGCCATCAGCATCCGCTGCAAATGCCCACAGAAGAGCTGGTGCCTGCCACGTCCTGCTGTTGAACCCAATCAGGTTAAAGTGTGGTCACACATCAAAGGTGCCCTCAAAACCAACAGCTTCCTACAGATCTGCGTGTTCATCCTCAGATCTGCTGACTTCAGGGATAAAATATATCTCTTACTACCTCCTGCCCCTGTAAGCAGGGCACAGCTACCCAGCAGTGATTTCAGGATTGCCTCCCTTCCCATCACTGTCCCACTGATGGGAAGAGTTCTGGCTCCTCTTCACCCCCAGAGCCTGGGGTGACTTTACTGAGCTTCCAGCCAGGAAACAACCAAGCAAAATTAAAAAAAAAAAAAAGAAAAAAAAAATCTAAACAAACAAAAGAAAGAAACAAAACCCCTTCGTGCTTTTCATGTGGTTTTTTATTAATGTGGAAAATTAACTAGAGCCTATAAGCCCAGAATCCCACAAGGGTAGTAATGGTAAGTCACTTTTTGGAGTGTAATCACACTGGGAGAGACAAATATCTGCAGCACGTCTGCATGGGCAGGATTCATGCTCGGGAGCCTCCTCCAGCTCCTTCAAACCACCCAAAGGCTTTGAGAGGCCTCAGCACCAGAGTCCTGATCCCCCTTGCTTGTGGTTTATTTTATTTTTTTTTTCCCCTCAATCAGACAATGCCTTTGGGAACCGTTTGCACTCTATTCTAATGTGCCTCTGACCAGGCAGGAGGCTGTGCTGACCTCCATGCAATGTGTCTATCATCCTCGTCCAGGCATTTTAATTTACACTGCAGTAAAAAATTTGGCACCCAACGTTTTCTACATCGAGCCACAACGGAGAGGCTGTTCCAAAGGTTTGACTGTGCTGGTTTCCCTCCTCCATTCAGGGGGTGCATGTGTGGAGGGAAAGACATTGGAAAGAAAACCCCCCAAACCTGGGATGACAGATTTAATCCCATCAGCCTGGGATCTCATTGCTGGAATGACTCTGCCAGATGAGCATCTCTTTTTCTGTCCAGAGGAGCTTTGCAGCACGCAGAAATACAGATGATCCTAAATAAATATATATCTATATCCTACAACGTTGACAGAGACTGTCTCACTCCAGGACTGGTAGAGAAATACGGAGCTCTTTACTCGATGAGGTCACTTTGGTGCACAGGGGCTTCCCTACGCCCTTGCACAGCCTCCAGAGCTGGGATGGGGAAACCTCTGCTGGAGACACGAGGCTCTGGGAGCCCTGGGACCTTTCCCTGCCTTTTCCCCCCGTGTCAGAGCGAGCTGCAGGTGGGTGCAGCCCCCGCTGAGCTGCGGGAGCCGCGCAGTGAGGGGACTGCTCTGCTGCTGCAATGCAGGGCTCAGTGCAGGTTGCAGAAAACGAAGGACACACAGACACTGCAGAACCAGGTCCAGAGGCTGGAGGGGAGGATCAGAGCCCAGCCTGGTGCTGTGTTCTCCTCCCCATCTGCCTGCCTTTGGCTCTGTCCATTTTAAGCCAACACCATCCATACCCAAGCAGCTGGCAAAGGGCACCTCAGGCACTGGCAAATTTAGGAGGTGAAGGGGCACAAATGCAACCAGGAATAGGCAGGGCTGATTTGTACGGTCCCACACTGCTTATCTAATGCTCTGGCAAGAAGCTGGAGCCAATTCATCATTGTTTATCCCCAAAACAGCCTCTGCCTTTGCCAGATAATGTCTGGGGAGAGTCACCTCTCCTCCTTCCTGCTTTGCTTTTCAGGGAGGTACCAGTAATTCTGCTGGGCACGGGGAAAATGCACCAACGGGAACAGACTGAGCCAAAATTCTTAAAAAAATTTCTAAAAAGAAAAAAAAAAAAAAAAAAAAAGAGAAAAGAGTAAAGCAGTTTTCTTTCTCTTTCTTATTTATCACCCCCACTGTTTTCAATATAAAACAAGGAGAGGAAAAAAAAAGAGACACTGTAAGTGAGGAATCAGCAGCCTTTCCATTTCTTTTATGCACATGAATTGTCCTAATGAATTAGGATATTTTTGTTTTGGACAAGTTCCCTAAAATTATGAGGGGTGAAAGATCAAAAAGAACTTCTTGGATCAAATTTCACAAGCACGAAGCACTTTTCCTGCTCCTCTTTCCTTAACCTTACCCTGGATCCTTACAGTTACCTGCTGGCTTCATTTACTTCTGTACATTTACAGAGCAAACCTCCCTGACATTAACTAACCCCAGCTTTTTTTTTCCTGCAGACCACCTTCAAAACCAGCATAAATGGGAATTTAAAAGCGAACACACTTTCAGGAGACAGAGTGGAAGATAAAAGACACGGAGTGAAGCCGTGGCTGACGTGTGTTTGCTGTTGCACAGAGAGATGGGGAAACAACCAGGCACAAGGAAGAGAGTGAAGAATTGGAGCCAGCTCGGCAGGTCACACACCGGCAATGCCTCAAGGACAGGAAACAAATGATCCACTGCTGTGTTTGTAATAGGATGGAGGGGAAGGGATGGCGGGCAGGCAACGCACTCCCGTGGATGGGAGAAGTAGGAGGGAGATGCTGGTGGAGGCAGGAAAATCCACCCGCTAAGTTACCCTTTGAAGAACATGATTCCTTCATTTTTTCCTGTCTTGTTGCTGTCCTGATGGAGTTGCCAGGGTTCTGGGTATCCACAGAGCAGAACGGAAGGTAATGGAGGAATGGGATGGGAAAATGGGACTGAAGACCCAATGGACAAGCAGAGGAGGCTGCGGAACTGTGGGACATGAGGTTCCTTCTGAAAGCACCTTGGAGTTTCCTGGAAAGAGGGAAGGCTGAGAGCAGGAGGGACAGAAAGCATCAGATGGGGACACAGTGGTTGGGTGATGAGTGTCAGGGAACCTCAGTGTTATGGAGCACAAGGGAAACAAGAAGGATATGGGCAAGAAATAAACAATAATAAATATTTCAGGACCTACACTACTCCTGACAGCTGTAACGGGCGTATATCAAGAGCTCCCACAAACCCTGGAAATTTCATTAAGAAGCCCACAATGCCTGGACACATATGGAATTATGATACTTCTCATCCTTTCCTGTGTCAAAATCCTCCAAGCCTCAGCTGCCTTAAAAAGTTGTTTATAATAAATACATCTTCTTAATGCCACCATATAGGGTATTTGCAGCTGGATAGATTTGACTGATATAGTACATTCTTTATGGCGATCACTCCTTGATTAAAAAAAATATTTTTTCTGTGTCAGGCTCTTTCTGTCACTATCGACCATAAATCAATTTGTCACGTAAATGGTAATAAAACAAGAGGTGTTTGTTCTCTCAAACACCACACAAGTGGGGTTTGCAGCGTGGTTACAGCTCAGCTCGGATGTCAGACTCCCTGGTCCTTGCCCTGATGGTCCTGGGAGGGCAGCACAGCTCCGTGGCACTGGAGGGAGTGGGGGGAAGAGTCACGGACTGTTCCAAGCATCACTGGTGTCACAAGGGTCACAGCTGAGTCCTGGGCCAGTGCTCACTGCAGACCTCCCCAGGCAACCCAGATCCAAAGGGAATTGCTTAAAATTCTGGGTGTCCCATCCTGGTCAATGGTGCTGCAGAGTGTGAGTTTGTACCTGTGAGAGTCTCTGTGTACTTTAATAAGAATAAACATTTTCACTCACTGCAATGAATGTCAGAGCCCCACAAAGTGATGCTGAAGCTGCTTCTCCTTTCTGTGTAAGATTCCCAGAATTACTGCTTTGCAAAAACCACTTTCTCCTAGTGAAATGTTCTTATTTTTTTTTTTTCAAATTTCCTAGCCTGGCAGCACGGCACAAGTGGTCTGTGCTGCAGGGACCCAAGTTGCAGCCTGACTTGCCTGCCATGCATCTGCCACTCCTCGCTTTCCGAGCGTCTCCAATTTCAGCCTGGCATCTCCGATCGTAAGTCTACTTAACCATTTTAATAGCACTAAATGGAGTCTGTGTTGCTGCCCTTATCTGCTCTCTATGTCTTCCGGGTCATACATGCTTAGTTTACTGTCAGAGACAAGTTTTTACTGCTGTCAGCACTGCAGCGTGCGGTACCTGCAGAGCAGCAGGCTGCGGGCTCTGCGCTGCGTCCTCGCTGGCAAGGAAATTACCACCCGCGAGCTGATTCCCCAACATTTGTCTTGTGGTTTCTTAATTGGTACCATCAAGGAAAAAATGCAGGAGAAAAAAAAAAAACCAACAACCCACTACACGGTGCAAAAAGAAAAGGTGATGTTATCTATTTACAATCCTTTTGTGCAGCGGTAATAATAATTAACATAACAACAAGGACTAATAATTAGGATTGCCTGCATTGAGTTAAGGACATGATTTTGTTTTTCTTTGTGCACATGCAAATCTGGACTCATTTTCCTCTTGTCACCAGAGGGGAAAAAAGTGTGAGAGGAGAATAAGTCCACAAGCAGGGAACATGCATTTATCTGGGCATATTTAACTCTGGTTACCCCCAGACCCTAATCCACTGCTGGCAGGGTAACCCCCAGCACATACCCGTGTTCCCATGTAGGATCCTGGGGCTGTGCATGTCCACTCCATCTGTATTTCCCACCTGGAAAACCTAGTCAGCTGTCTTTAAAATCATATCAAACAGAACAATGCAAGTGGAGATGATAAAAGATGCAGAAAAGATGCACACGTGGCTTCATTCTCACCCCCCTTCACTCTGAGCCCTGCAGGCTGGATCTGCAGTTCCAGCAGCTCAAGAAAATCTTTGTCAAATTAATAGATTTAAAAGTAGAAAACCCCAGCCGAGAGTCCGGGCACGCTTCTGAGATCACCTGCTCGGGTTCTGCACCAGCAGCACTGATGGAATTACTTTTGCTTTACACCAGCATAAATAAAAGCAAGATCAGTTCCACTATCTGGAAGGTAAGGATGAAGTTTTACAGCCTCCTTTTTCCTTATCACACCCAGACTTTTTAATACCTTGGGAGTATAATGAGCAAGGTTGTGCCAATGCCTGGCTCTCTGGGCTTGCAGGCACTGCTTGTGCTTGGGCTCTCATCCCCTTTCCCTCTGGAAATTTGGGATGCGAGCAGCAGTGGGGCTGGAAAAATGATCGGTTTTTTATGAACAGATCATTTATTAAATCCCCTTGGCTAAAGTAATTCCTGCCAGTGTGAAGGTACAACGGAGTGAAAATGAATAATCTCTCCTGCAATCCTCAGGGGCGAGGGACCACACTCCCTGTGTGCTCTGTTGCTATATTTAGCACGGATACAGTGAGTGCATTCCTGCATGGAACTGCTCTCCCCAAAGAGCGCTTCTTTGGACCACGAGTGGCTGCAGAGCAGCTGGATCTCCCTGGCTCTGTTACTGGGGTGGGTTCTGCTGCAGGATGGTGAGCACAGAGTTACTGTAAACCGAAACCTGGGGTGCAGGGTTGGAGCCCCTGAGCTGGGATAAATCAAATGGAACAGCTGTGACTTACCCCAGCGGTCACTCCAGCTCTGGAGTTATCTAGTTACAGGCATGTTGCTCCTGCTTCATCCTGGACCTTAATATAACTTTCAAATCGTTGCGAAATGAACTTTTGCATTTTATTTCCTCGGACTGTGAAAGAAATACATCACTGTATGGTGCCCTGGGATGGGGACAGAGACAGCTATTTATATCATTTCCAGCAAAACACCCTATGAAACATGAAGGAAACTGGAAAATCAATAATTATTATTACACTGTCTCCGGGTCTCGGGTGTGTGGGGCACTGCACATCCCTGCTCCAGGATCCAGCCCCCGCTCACAGCATCTGCAGCCACGCTGGCAGTGACGCAGTGCGGGAAGGAAAGGAAGAAACAGGGAAACTGAGGCAGGGAATTATTTCCAAAGAGAAGTTGATGGTGCAGCAGAACTTCTCTGTCCTCACTGCCCAAGAGGCCTGGCAGGGAGCGTGGGTGTCCCAGCCTGGGGGAGCATCTCTGCAGCAGTGCAAGAGGCACAGGGCCAGTGCAAGGCGGTGTGGGGTTGATGTTTTGGGAGGTGTGTGTTTCTGGCAGGGATATAAACCTGCTCAGATGATTCAGCTGTGCTCTGGACCATTTTAGGACAGGCTTATGTGCCATGTTCCCCCAGGGTTAGCTGCTTTAGCCCCATCCTGCTTCCATCCTCTGTACCTGCAGGCAGGACAAGGCAAGGGAGATGGGGTTCCAGCAGGATGTTCACCCCTTGGAGGGGCTGAAGCCTTTTAAAGGGTGGTGGCTTGGGCTGGTTTCACCAGGGTGGGCTTGTGTGCCACACCTGCACAGAACATCCTGACAGAGACACCACAGATCCCACCAAGGCTGGGAGGTGACAAGGACAGCAGTCAGCACTGCTCTGGCTGCACTCATCCTTATCATGCTCTAAAACCACTGAATTATGAAACTCACTCCACCACCCAAGAACCTTCTGGGTGAAAGAAATCACTGAAGTGAAATCCCAAGGGAATTTCAAAGCTGAGGGCATTTACAATGAACTCTTTTGGGGGGCAGCACTGCAGGAAAAACCCCCATTATCTTTTTTTCTTGTGTAACCAGCACCCATGTCCTCACCGTGGCAGAGGGCTCAGGGGGGAGGTGAACTCAGTGGTGGGGAGTCCATGCTCTTCCCTCCCTCCTTCCCCTGCACCCCAGGTGCACCCCAGAGCACAGCAGGGCCCGGCTGGCACCTCCATGGGTCGGGTGTGGAGCTGCCCCCTTGCCTGGCTCTGTCTGGAGTGTGTGCACAGAAGGCACAGATTGGTGATTGATGCTCTGCTTCCTTCAGGTTTAGGTTTCCTGTCAGCTGAGCTGCAGATAAACCATAAACACGAAGAACAAACAAACAATTAGCCTCCCTCGGACCCAGCACACAGACACTCTGCTGAGGTTTATAGCCATTTTCCAGCTTTACTGCCAGGATAAATCTTTCACCACCCACTGCCCAATCAACCTCAATACAAAAAAGTTGTTTGTTCTGTTGGTTTGGGGTTTTGTTTTTTGGTTTTTTTCTTCCTCAGTAGGTATTTGATTTTTATATTTAGGAAACATTAAGACAAGGATGCAGAGAGAGAGGTGGGGACCAACATGTAAATTCTGTATTGATCCAGAGGATGTGCTGGCTTGATTCTTCCTGATGTGGGACCAGATGAGAGGCAGAACAACCTCTGCTTCCTCTGAGCTGTTTTTTCCACCACTGCTGCACCTCCATGTGCAGCATCCTTCGGCCCCACACATCCACATCCACCCTGGTCACACACCAGTGGGTGCATGAGACCAATGGATGCTGCCTTTCAGAAGCCCCATAGTCTGCTTTATTACCCAAATTTATTCTTCAATCTGAAAAAAAATTAAGATAAATCTGTTTGTTTTCCACCCTGCACTTGTATATAGCCCCCAGGAAGGTTGTTTTGTCACTGGGTAGAAATTACCTTCCTGGTGTCACTGGTGCATCACTGGCATAAAAGGCTGATTCAGATTTGGTGGTAAATTACCCGTAGCCTCTTTTTTTTTTTTTTTCACATGACTGTGAATTTTGTCAAAACTTTGTGTGGCAGTTTCATTTTGTGTCTTTATTGTCCAGCGAGGGGGAGCTGGGAGTGCTAAATTAATTTCTGTGGTGAGACCAATAAATTCAGCTCTCCTGCTGTAAAAGATACATTAATTTTGCTACGTTCCCTTTTTTAATAGGCACAAAGCCACCTGGATAAGTACAGGTAGCACAGAGAGAGCAGCCATGGACCAGGGCACAGAGATTGTCAGCTAAAATAAATAAGTCAGACATTAAGAAAACAGAATATGCGGAGAAATTTAACTTTTTTTTTTTTTACTTTGGTTTTAGCTTTTTTTTGTGTGTGTCAGGTAAGGGAAAATGGTTGGCTCCAATAATTTCATCTAACCATAAAGATGTGAAAAGAAGATGAAGAATGTCCTCTGGGTTTAAAATATTTAGAGGTTTTAATGTTTAATGCCAAATACGTTGGTTTTGATAAATACAGTAAAGGAAATATTAATCTCACATGGTGTGCACTTGGACACGGGGCTCATTATAGCTTCACTGCCAGTGGACAAACCTGGGGACACTTCTCATGGATCTTCTTAGGGATAAGCAGGGATACTTGGAATGGTTTTCTGCAGGAGTTCAGGGGTGACTTTTTGTTGAACAGCAGAAATTGGCTGAAGATCACCAACCTGACTGGGAGAATAGACCTCAGATACCCATTAGCAAGTCATATCCAGAGACAGATAAACCAGACACCCAGCCCATCCTGGGAATATGACTGATTATATGGGGAGAATGAGGAATTTATGTTTGGTGTTCCCACGGCATTCCCTGCCCAGGGCTGGGAGAAACTGGAGACACCAACATTGGTGCAGATAACACACAATTTGGTCCTTGTCACACTTTGGGGCTGTGCAAACAGCACTGGCCAGAACTGAGAAATTATTTTGGGAGGGGGGAAACATCTTTTAATGGGCTCATTGCCAATCCTCTTTTTATACTGCAACTGGAAGGTAGCAAATCTCAGGTTGGTGGCTGCTGAGGGACATGCCCCTCCAAGGTCAACTAGTTCAGAGCTCTGGATTGGTAGAAGGTTCTTAGGAAATGCTAATTTTATCATTGGTTTTGAGCCCAGTTCGTGTCTGGAGGTGATCTTGTTATCGCGGATTCAGAAGTCAATCAAAGATACATTGAACAACGTTTTGGATGAGCAGTTGGATGGCTCTTTAGTCCCTGAGTCTGAAAATCAAAGAGGCCTCCAGAGGCTTGCTGAAGTGAGGACAGGCAGTGATGCCAAATGATGTCTGAAAGAGCTCCATGTCCACAAGAACCCTGCTCACGCGTTCCCATTTCTTAGACAGATCTGTGTCCTGTGCTGTCTAGCCAGAGCATAGATTTCCTGCCAAATTCTCCTTGCTGTGCTATTACCTCATCCCTCTGACACACCGTTTGTCCAATTTCACCTTTTTTCCTGCCCTGTCTGGAGGATGAACTCTCTGAGACAAGGACTTTGCATCCCTTGCAGCTCCACGTTGTCCCCAAACACTGTTGGTGGGTTTTCCAGAAGTTCTGCAGTGATTTCTCTGCAAGGACACGAGGGGCTCTTTTCTTGTGTCAGTCTTAGCTGGTTTGGGGTAGGAAGAGTGAGGTGAGGAGCACTGCCAGGCCTTGTCAAATGCAGCAGGAGAAAATCCATAGGACAGAGGGTACAGCCACGTTTCCTTGCAGCTCCTGACACGGCCCCATCATTGCCAAGAAGGAAACAAAGCAGGGAAGTAGAGAAAAAAAAAAAAACCAACCCACAGACCCTGTAGCCTTTGTGTGGCAGAGCAAACATCGCATGTAAATCAGCATGCAAATGAGGCTGGCAAGGCTCTAACGAGAAAAAGTTACCACCAAGCTTCCCGATGCAGCCCCAAGGCTACGAGGAGTATTTCACTGCACACGAGCATCCGGAGCTCAGGCACAAACCACGGCAAGGAGCGGAATAAAAAGGGCAATTTAAGACAAGGGTGGCTGTATGTAGCAGATGAGAAAACACAATAAAAGGGAAGATTTCTTACTCTGCAAGTGAATCCATTTACTTCAAAGGTACTACATTTCTTTGATACAATAGCATAACGTTTTTATTGGGGACTAATTGAGCCAGTGATATAATTACGACAGTAAATTAAGGCCTGAAGTATACTTTGAATTTAGGAATAAATTCGTAAATACTTCCTTATCAGTGGCATGTAGGAAAACGACCAGACTGATTTAGCAAGGAGGGATCCTTATGTATTGGCCATCTCAGGAAAACGATGAGCCCTCTTTCCACATAAAAATGAGTGATACATTAACTGCTTTGACTGCAGCCTTTTAGTCACTGCTTGCTATAATCAGTTTTACTAGTGGGTTAATAAAATTTAATTAATAGTTAATTAAGGCTTACAGTCAAGTATACCCATTTTTGATTACTTTATCATCACAGTGTTTACATGAAGGTGCAAAGCAGAGCCCAAAATTCATCTGTCTCTGAGTGCTGCTCAGGATGAGCAAGGGAGAAAAGTTGCATTGCTTTTGAGGGAAGTGGACAGAGGTGGTCAGAAAAGCTCTTCTTGGCTTGACAGGCTGTGTCTGTGTCTTTTGCTGGAAACTCTGCGGCAGAGTTCTTTAAAACCCCTGCATTTCTCCAGTCTGACTTTCCTTGCTAGTTCCAGCCAGGCCCATCTGATCAGCTACTGCTCAGGAAAACACAAAGGCAAACATCAAAGAGCCAGAAGTGCTCTCAATCAGTTCATCCTTTCCCCATCACTGTTCCAGTTACTGTCCAGATACCCTCAAAGAGGGTTAATAAATCCAACTTTAGCTCCAAAACTGAAGGAAGCTTTCTGCAGTTCAGTGGCAGTCTGGGTGTCTGACATGTTGAAGGAAGCTTCAACCAGATGTACACCCAGCAGAAACTGGATATTGGAAAGGAGAAAAGCCCTTGAATAATGTGTTTAATGCAGAAAAATGCCATCGAACTGTTTTTTATGGAAGTGTATCCCTCAGAAACTGCTGACTTCTCCTTTATTATATTTAGCAATACAAATAGCTGAGAACTGTGTTTGGGCTCATTGCAGATAAAGTGCTGGAGAGATAGTGGTGGAGTGAAGGGACATTTATTTCTCTTACTGAGACCCGCACTGTGCTGCCACAGCTGGTGAATCTTATCTCTAAGGCTTTTCTTGGGAATAAAGCATTTAGCCTTTGTAGCTGGGTCTTGTTACAAGGAGCAGGAGAGAAGATTCAATTATGTGCCCTGGCACAGGGAGAGGGAATGAGCAACAACTGAGTGCTGATGCAAAGGGAAGAAAGTCATGCAGCGATCACCAATGCCCTGAACTGCACACAGGAGACCAGACTGACCACAACAGTGTGATCCCAGAGAGAAAAGGAAAGATGAGAGCCCAGAGTGCCCTCCGAGACAGATATGATCTTGGGAATCTGCAGATGTGCTGTTGCATGCTATCAAGATCTCTCTAGTGTTTCTCCTTGGAAGGGTTTACAGATAGAGAAATATTGCTCTCCCCAGAGATCACACTAGCAAACAAAAGCAAGAGCTCAGTGAACCTCCCCTCCTCGAGTAAAACAGCCTAGCACAGTCCTTGGATGTATTACTGTAATTGCCACAGGAATTACTGATATCCTTGCTGTATCCTCGCTAACCTTGCCTCAAAACCAGTCAAGTATCAACCAGGGGCTGATGCTGCATGAGTGCAGCCCATTAGGCACTTTCACACTCCTGCAGATGGGCCTGACAATCTGAAACCCTGGCCAGGTTTGGCCCAGTGTGCTGCCAGCCCCTCACTGAGCTGGAACCCTGCTCGGAGGATGGTGTTTGCTCCGAGCTGCCAGCGTGCCCCACGCCTGCTGAGCCTCACCTCCACGTCCAGGCAGCACATCCAAGAGCAGGGCAACCTGCTGGGCTTCCATCAAAGGCTCATTTATCTCTTGTGAAAGTACATGACGTATCAAATGTTTCGCCTTGATTAATGATGCTAATTAAGCTAATGGATTTGAGCAATTTTTACAATTGATATTTTTTTATGTAATTTTGTTTTTGCTCTGCGGTAGCCAGAACTTACTGCCCTGTCAGCTTCCCTCCGTCATGTCCAACATTATGCACAGACATCATCTTTAAGGTCATATAAATAAACAAAGCAGGAAAGCTCCTCAGATTTTTCCCAGCTCTCCCCCTGGCACTCGCTGCACACTCCCAGGATGTGCAACAAAGCACATTTCAAAAGCAGGGAGCAGAGTCACCAAAAGCAATAACCCAGCAGAGAAAAAGATTGAATTTGGAGGGTTAAGAGGTTGGATTTGGCTTCTAGAAACCCAGGTCCTTATCTCAAGTCTCCTGTGAGTCCTTGGGGGCCATGAGGAAGCCACTTCCTTCTCCATCAGTAAATTAGATAAACTAGTAGGATGTTGTCTTGCAGGGGAGGAGGCTGTGAACACAAACACAGAATTCTGGACTTGATGACCTTAAGGGTCTTTTCCAATCTAAATGGTTCTACGATTCAATTCTATAGCACAGATGTGTCAGAGAGAGGGATGCTGACCTGAATTTGGGGTCTGAAGGAGCTGCTGTGACACTGACTGAACACCTGAGGTCCAGAGCAGGTAGATCAGGTGGTGCTGCAGGGAGAAGCTGTTTGCATGGCAAACACCAGGAGCAAAGGGCAAGAACAGGGCATGCAGCTTCCTCAGTGCAGCATTGCACACACTGAGGAGGCTTTAAAAATCCTGTCGTTTTTATGGAGTGCCTGAATCCCCACAGGTGGAATTTGTGGGTCTTTATTTGTTTACAGGACACCATCAACCAGAGAGCCATGTAACTACTGACCATGTAATTACACTGTAAGGCAAGTTCCACATGGTGACAGGGTAAATAAAATAGCAGGTTATTTTTTCCTGTCTGCAAGGGAGAGGATTATCATGAGATCTTACAGCTGCAAATTATGTAGTAATTATGGCTTCAATAACCAGGCAACTTCTAATATCATTACCAAGTGACTGCCAGGGAGACTGTCACGTTCTGGGATACATGAATCATGGATACTGGAGAATGAATGACCTGGCAGCTCCAAGCACCAATCCCACCAATTCATTTTCCACTTTTGTCCAGTGTATTTTTAAGCACCTCAGAGGAGGGTTTTCACAACCAGCCCGGGGAGATGCTGCTGCCCATCAGGAGGAGAAATGTTTGCCTTTATCTCTGTAGCTGGCTATTTATGCCCCACACTCCTCATTGCTAACAACCACCCTGGCTCCTGGATCAGCCTCCTGAGGGTGCCTGAGTCTGATGGCTTTGAAGGAGCCAAGAGCAGGAAAAATCTCTGTGGAGCCTTACTCAGTGCCCTGCTGAAGCAATAATTACCTATGCAGAGCTCCAGCTCAGCTGATAGCACTGGGCACTATCTGTAAGCCAAAATCTTTGCCAAAAAACTTTCAGAAATGTATAATCTGTCATGCTGAGCATGCTTGCAGGAAGAGGCACACCTGGAAAATGAGAAGGCTGTGTGTGGGTGAGAAAAAGAAATGAATAATGATTTGTGGGGTTTCATAGACTTTAGGTTTTGTGCCTGGAATGAAACAGTGTTTGGTTACTCGTATGTTTAGTGAACCTAGAAACCAGGTCAATGGGTCAGCAAGGAAATAGCTAAGAGGCATTTGGGCGTGTGCCCTGCTCTGCATTAGGACTCAGAAGAATGAGGCAGGAGTTAAAGCTTTGGCTCTGCCAGAGCTGCAGCAAAATTGCACTGTGGGATGGCGTCCATATTGCTGGAGAGCCCAGTCCCCTTCCCAAGGGAGCTGCCAGTGCAGCACCCGGGGCACCCTGGGGTTTATGGGTGTGCTGGTTTGAAAGCAAAACCAGTGAAGGACTCTAAGTCAGAAACACAATTTAATAAGATGAAAAGAAAATAAAAGAAAGTAAAATAAAATAAAAGCAATAGTACACAAAAAAACCACTGACAGAGTCAGAATACAACCTGACACCCTGTTAGGGTGGTAGTGGCAGTCCAGATGAAATGCTCTTGTTGAAGCAGTGATCTTGTAGAAACATCTGGTAGCTCTTGTCCTCTGGGAGTCCAGTGGGTAAAAGCTGCCTGTGCTGTCCCAAACCCTGGATTTATCCAGGTGGGAATGCTTGGCTCCTCCCCCTGGGCGGAGCATCTCACAATGGGATGATCTCATTCTATGAGTCATGCAGTGGGTCCTTGATGTCCCATTAAACAGAGATAGCTCCCATTGGAAGTTATCTATGAGTCATGTGGCAAGGCATTGTTGGGCTCGTTAACAGAAGATAAGGAAAACACTGCCCCACCTTGGCTCCAGCGACTCATGGGGATAGAATACATGATTTGGGCACAATTTACATTGTAACCTAGGACAAGGGGGTGCCCAGATTTTACAGACTGGGTGAAGGAGGTCTCTGCTGAAGATGATGGAGCAGCACCTCAAATACTGCTCAGGGGCATCACACAGCATCAGACCTACCTCCTGAGTATGTTCCACTTTTGTACAAACAAAGCAACATATTTTTCCTTAAACTCTACAGCCCTCTAATTCAATTTTTAATTATTGTTCCTTATCATGCTCAGTGTGTTTCTGCTGCACTTAGGAAACTGTCTCTTGTGGTTAATTTAACACCTGCAAATTCCCAGAGCTGTTAACCTAAATCTAGTGGATAAAATCTTTGCCATACATTTAAAAGATCACGAGGTCAGGTCTACTTGGGGCTGAACTTTTGTTACCATGCACATAAGTGTCTATTTTACTTCCTCTGTAAGACAGACCACTGTAGGCTTTATACTTATTTATCATCATTATCGGAGACATTCTGCAGTTGACTGAAATGTTATGCAACAGACAAAATCTCAGAAGTGAGTGCTTTTGGGAATATTTCTTTACCATACCCTGCCTGAGAAGGACAAATATTGATTCAGAGACTTTGGGTACATCGATTATCCTTTTAGGGAAAGCATGATAGCATTAATAAATCTTGGAATTTTACTCTTTGTGTTTCTGACTGTATTCTCAACCTGGTCACATGCTGAATAACTGATCAGGGTGTCTTTTATGTGTTTTGGGGTTTTCCCTTTAACAGCACAGTGGCAGCTCTGTTGAAATGAATGGGAGCCTTTTCTCTGCCATTGCATGAATTCCTTCCTTTCCCCCTAAGCACATGTACAAGAGAGAAAGGGTCACTAATCAGAGCTCATAAACCTTTTTCAAATGACAAGCTATTACTTCCCTGGCCTGTAAGAAGAAAGGCTTGGCTGCCCTTTTTCTTAAAAATGGAGGGGAAAAGAAAAACTTTGATGGGTAAACCATGGCCAAGCATTTCAGATGGTTTTGGATGAAAAGAGAGGAAAATTTCAGTGTCCAAGGCCACCACTCATCAAAAATTTCTTGCCACCCTCCTCTTGATTCAAACTAAAGAAGTGGTAAGTTGATTGTCTGAGAAGACCTTACCTGCCCCAATAATTGACTGAGGAGACCCAATATTGTTTCAAACCTGAGGGGAGGAATTGTGAGCTCCCAGTAGGGACCAGAGGAGTGATCCAATCTCCTCCCTGTGAAATGTCAGTTCAACATGCCCTAGACCTTAGCTGGCCAAGAGATTAGCAGGCTTACAAGGATTTAGGAAAAAAACCTCAGCATAATTGCTCAAAAACCTACTCCTTCCACCTTCCCTGAGGGTATGGAAAGCAGATGATGGGTCAGCAGGGTCAGGAGGAGGCTCTGATGTCTCCTGGCAGTGGCCTTAAAGGAGTGGCTGTTTTTCCTCAGATGAGGAGCCAGCAGGACAACCATCACTGTAGCAAATTATGCCGCTCTCCTTGAGCCTAAAGGAAATCTTTCAGAGGACATCTGTGACCCCGAGAGATCAATGGCAGGTCAGATACCACTCAGAAACATGTATGATATTGGCACCTTCCTGGCATGGTGCTCCAAGGAAAACCACCCTTGGCCAATTCCTCCTGAAGACAAGGCAGCTAATTTAGGCTCATAAATCACGGGGCGTGGGGATTCACATTGGAGGACTGGGCTTGCAGTTCATCCTTATCAGTGTTTCTCAGGTCTTTGCTCGCTGTCAATAGTCCTCCACTTGATGTGGCAGAAGGCATTATCATACAGCTGTAATTACAGTCCTCTCATTTTGGAGGCTCCTCAGCAGTTATAAACGTGTGTTTAAATCAAAGGAATTGCGCTGATGTGCAGCCGATGAGGATCTGCCCTTCAGTTTTAGAGGCACCACTTACGATTTGCTTCTATCATTTTCCTGCAGGGGAGCAACATGGCAAATTGTCTGCACACAGATGAGAAGCAAACAGTGTTTTCCCAATTCTGGATAGATTTAAGCATGTTGGTTTAAAGCAAGGGCAAGTTAGGAGGTACAGTCCAACACAAACTTCCCACCAGAGCACAAAGCACAGTCCCTGCTCATGTTTTCTGTTATATGTGGCACTTCACACCCAAAACCAAAGCCAACAGGAGCATTCCACAATACACTTGTCCTCTAAGGAAGTGGGGAAAACAAACTGGCAGGGCAATGTTCAAACCTGTCTCCTCGTGTCCTGCAGAGAGCTGCTTGGATGCCATGACTGAACTCAGAGGAGGAGCAGCACTTGTATCCCCAAACCTTTTCTGCTCAAAACCTCCCACATTTGTAGCCTGTCAGCGCTGGGGCTTTCAGCTGGGGTGACTCTGTGTGATGCCACCATGCCTGTGACAACTGAGGAGATGCCTCATGGTTGGCAGCTCAGCCCCGCAAACAGGGCTGCCCTTCCCCAGCACTCGCTCTGTCCCTCCCCTGGCGAGGAAGGAAACCTGAGAGCACTTTCTGGTGAGAGCAGCGAGCTTGACAGGCTCATAAATATCCCCCCGCGTACCCTTTCCTTTCTGTCCTTTGAAAGAAAAGACTGACACTAAGGAAGCATTTGATCACATTGGATTTGTGCCATTTTGCGGCTTACTTGAATGAGCTGAAGGCAAGAGCTGGGAGCAGCGGAGCCGGGGGAATTTCATGGGTGCAGCAGGTTGTTGATGCTCCGAAAGGGCAGCCAGGACTGAGGGATCAGTGGCTGCATGGCTCAGGCCAGCTGGAAACAGCCCCAGTGCCTGACCAGGAGGTGGAGAGGAGGGAGCAGAGCTGAAGGTGCCTTGGTTTGGAGAGCTCAGTGCTGGTGCTTGTGGCTCCTGGGTCACCCTTTCTGGTGACTTGAAGTGAGAGAGGACAAAGAGACCTCTAAGAAGGGTAAAGAGTGTTTTAAGTCACTTCATGATATTTACAGCATGAAAAACATCTCTCCTTCTCCACTAGCTAGACCTGTGTGTCACTACCATGCACAGGTTGCAAAAACAACATGCAGTGGGATTTATCCCAGTGGCACTGGGCATTCAGTGGCTCTGCCCCACATAATACATTTCCAGCCCCATTGTCCCACCCTATATCTACACATTGAGAGGGATCAATGCTCTGCATTTGCAAACTGGTAAAAGCCAGTGTTAGTTTTATTTTAAATAGCCAAGGCAGTTCTAACAATGTAACTAAATTCTATATCTAATATCTCGTTTTCAGGGTTTGTGGCTGTAAATCTGAGCTCTCGACACAATCTCTAGTTGGGACAGATTGGCCTTTTGAAAGCCATTCCTGCTCTCACTTTGGAGCTCTGCTTTGCCCTAAGATATGGGCTCTTAGTTTGCAAATGCAGTGTAAATTTATAGTGCTATGTAGAAGAGAATAAATGAGTCTTTATACTGGGTTCTTGGATTTTTTACAGCTCCTATGAATAAAATACAAAGCGACTTGAAAAGCTTTATTAAATAAGAAGGTGGGTGTCTTAAGAGCGATCAGTTATAGGCATTGTGTCAGTGGTGCGAATTGTTGGTTTTAAAGCCTTTGGGGCAATCTATAGTTGATCCAAATGATAAAACCTTTGCAGGCTTCAGGGAGCTCTGACAGCTCGCACCAGCTGGGGATCTGTCCTGCATTTCCAATGAGGATTAGTACAGTGCTGCAGTTTTGGCCCCTAACAGCCCAAGGGGAAATGAATTTTGGTGTCAGTAATTGCTTGGGGTGTGAATGCAGCATCATGAGCACTCTGGGTGTGCTGGGCTTGCCCCTCATGTGGGACTGGAGAAGGGTTTGTGTGGACTAGAGGTTTGTTGTTTGTGCCCTGGAATGTGCCAGCAACAAGGCACTGCCTCTCCAGGAATGTGGGATGAAACAGAAGCTTTTTATTCTTTTGGAGGGTCTAGAGCCCATCTTGTCTCCTTCCCAGGTGAGATCAGTTTCACCTATGAAGCTGGTTCCATGGAACAAAGCCTAATCCTGGCACTAATCCTGAGGCAGCCTGTTTGCCTGTTGCCTACACCATGGCACAGCTTCCAGTGTGCTCTCTTCTCCTTTGCCTTCTTTTTCTGTTCAAGGAGAAACTCTTTTTTCCCTTTTCTTTCTCAACTGATATCACTAGCTGGAAGAAAACCAGTTACCCCAGCACCAGTCTGGAGCAGGATCTGCAGCTGAGGGTCCCCACAAGCCTGCTAGGACAGCACAGTGACAAACCCAGCCTGGCAGCTCAGCCCAGAGTGGAGATGAATATCCTTCCTGGCACATCCTGGGATGGGGTGGGACGGGATGAGGGCTCCTCGCTCCACTCCAGCTTGCAGGAATGCATGTCAATGAGAATCTCTCCTGGCTCCTGCAGCTCAGAGCACAGAGCAGCTTTTAATTACCCACGAAGGAGAGAGATCCACAGCTATCCCATACTAATGATGACCGAGTGTCATCCTCCACACCACCTTCCTCTCCGAACCTGAGGGTATCTATGGAGAGGAGCAGGTGGAAGACAGGTAAATATCCTGGCATATGTTGTATAGGTGTGTAAATATATATATCTGTGTATAAATGTATCATATAAATGTTCTGTCTGACAGGGCGATGGTGCAGTCAAGTGACATGAAGAGCTAGCAACAGTAAATAATTTTGTCATTTTTACCACCAAAAAATATTTTCATTAGTAGATGTGGAAACACCATACAAAGACTTCACTGATGCTCCCCCTCCTCTTTTTCTTTTCTTTTTTTTTTTAATAAGTAAAGAAAAAATTGAAGGATAAAGGTAACTTTGCAAACATGGTACCATGGTTGACAGATTCACATCTTACCTGCAGAATAATTCTTCTTTCTTGCTAGGGAAATCCCTAACTAAGCTCTTTCTTACTGTGTTTACCTTCTTGTCCAATATACTTGGGGGTTTTTTTGGTGTTTTTCGCATTAACACTTGCTAAATATATCACAACCCATCATCTACTTTGTTCTGCAGCTCCAAGACCTCCACATGCCTTTCCCTCCTCACAAAATGAATTGCTGGCTCAAATATTTAAATATAAAAAAAAATACCACCATACAGTATACAAGCAATTTGTTATCACAGTGTGCAAACAAGGCAGAGAGGGGAATATGCTTAAGTAAATTTTATGTATAGCTACTGTGTAAATTTGCCTATTTCCCAAGAGCGGTATTGTCACTATTAATCGTAATAGCGTTTCTAATATGGCATATTTCCAATATTTTGCCCTTAATTAGGATTCTGATCATGCAATCCCATTTTATTCCCGTGGTGCTTCCCCTTGGCTTTCTGAAACCTGCCCAGCTCTGGTGTGAGGGGTCACGGTTGGTGGCACAGGGGAGGAGCAGGCAGGGGTTTCTCAGTTTGCTGTGCCCACCCCACCATCCAAGGACAGCCACCCTGTGTCCCTCCTGTGTGTGGAGGCAGCAGAAAAGGGCCCCAGCTCGTTTCTAACACCAGAATGGGAAGTTTTTGTGAGCTGAAGGCTGTCATAGCCCATTTCTAACACCAGAATGGGAAATTTCTGCGAGCTGAAGGCTGTCAGTGTCCTTCGTTGTTTGCTAAAATGTTCTGTACCGGTTTGGGGGAGAACGAGATTGTTTGGAGAGCCACACTAGAGCGATGTGGGAAGGGAAAGGGAATAAGATCACTTCCAAGCGGGCTGGGCTGTGTGAGTGTCCTTGAGCGTGACTGCGAAGGGTTTCTGCCAGCGCTGATGTGGCGCAGCCGCTCCCGTGGGCAGGAGCCTGGGGATTGCTGCTCCAGGTGAGCAGGGCAGGTCAGGGACTCGAGGTGAGTGTTTGCATGAGCCACCCGCCTAAGGGATGAGCAAACTACTGCCTTTAACTGCTTAAAGTGCAATTCTCCTCTTTATGCACACACGGCTTAATACCGGCTGTCCTTTCCCCTGCACAAACCCTGTGGTTCTGAGACCCTGGCCAGGCACTCACCTCAGGCTTTGCTGCTTCAAACACACATTTAAAAGCAGCAGCATCCTTGCACACAGGTCATACAAAGCACATGTGCCTTCCTGCTGCCAGAGTCAGGCACAGGATGCTGATGCTGCACCACTGGAGGGTTTTTTTTTCAGGGGAAATGCAACCAGATCAATAAGCCCCAGTTGAAAGGAGAGGCAAGAAAAGCCAGCAAGTGGCTGTGTGCTGGTAGCACCGAAACAGTTAAAAAAAATAATCTGGTTTTGTTTAAAAGCTGAAGTAAGTGCTGTAGGAAACCTTCACATATTCTCTTGGTGGGAGGGTGATATTTTATAACAAGCTTGGTGAGCTCCTGCTCTATGGTCTAAAGCAAAACCTTTAACCTCCTCCACGTCTGCCTTCTCAGCATAAAGAGAGAACACCAACTCACCCTGCCTTGGTAAAAAACTTCAAATGCCATGGAAGAGGTGTATAAGAGAGCTCCTTGTATCCCCATGAGATGAGAAGGGCAGGGCAAAAGATCTTCACACACGGTGGATCAGGAGAGCTCCCCTGACTTCAGTGGAGCATCACCAGTCTGTCTCTTCTCCCGTTCTATGCCCACCTTGGAAAGGACAGAAAATGGGTCATTCTCAGCTGGGCTTGACCCAGTTCAGCCAGGACTGGGGCTATTCCAGCAGTTCCAGTATTAACCCTCTGGGGTTAGAAACTGTTCTTAGGACAGAGCTAGAGAAGATTATCCTTTTTATATATATATATATGTATTTTTTTTACTCCTGAGAAATGTGTGAATGGAACAATTTACAAGGCTCCAATAATTACCTGCATTCCTTTCAGATACCCAGAAGAACCATTCAGGATCCAGTAAATAAAAAGGAACAGTGTTGCTGTGACCCTTCCCAGCCTCTCTTGGTCTGAGCTCCCCATTAGGCAGTAAATAAATAACTATCTGTTATATGGCTATTTTTTTAATAAAAACACTTCAAACTGCTTTGCTTTCCCTTAATTAAAAACACATCAAGCCATGGATAAAACATTGTGGAATGGCTTGTTGTGGCATTGCCTTTTACAGCTGGGAAGCAAATTTCTAATAAAATGGTTTTTGAAAGGAATATTGCCTTCATTCAAATCTCCTATAAAAACTACCCATCCATTAATTCCAATTAATGACACTACAGCACTTCCACTAACACTGGTAGTAATTCTTGGCTAATGGATGATTTTCAAGAAAATCAGAATCAATGTTATTTTGGACAGGACCCTTGCAGAATTAATTTACTGCCCCAATGTTAGTTAAACCAGCACATAAATCACAGTGGTTTGAACTGGTTTCTCAGTGGCATTGAACACAGCCCATGACATGAGTTTCCTGTGGGCTTTACAAGGAGGATGTATCAAATATTAAAAAAATATATAAAATAAATATATACACCCCATCCCCCAAATATATATATATATAAAATATGTAAGGTTTGTTGTTCAATCACCAAAATGGAAGAGGAGAACCAATTACACACTGAACTGGTCAGGAAATATTGAGTAAAAATGAAGTTTCTGTCTGATAACTTCTAATGAAAACTGAGGAGCAAAGCACAGGAGGCAATGATGGGGACTGCACGGGAATAAAATGTTTTGACAGGCAAGCAAGGAAAATTTCACGCTGCCCCTAATAAGAGGCTTCACACGGTGATGGGAAGGGTTAAGTAATTTCTTCCTCCTCCTAAAGGACTTTAATTAACAGCTGATCATGTTGCTTAATCTATGCATCTCTGCCTACCTGCTGCTGTTCTTTTGTCCTTTTGGAGAAAGGGTGGTAAAACTTAAATTGTTGACCTTGAAAAGCAATCATTCTGCAATCACCTCATTGGAAGAGCTAACAGCATCTCTGGAAGCTCCACATAAACACCAAAAAGGGTGGACAGCAGTAAAATCAGGATGGGCTTGGACCAAGTAATCCCCTTTCCCTCTTCCATATATCATCAGTTTTACACCCTCACCAGCGACCTTGCTGCAAATGGAAACCTTTGTGTGTAAGAGCAGAATAAAGTGCAATTAATGTAAAACTAACTGTTTATGTGGGCAGTTCTGGGTTAATTTAAGTCTGCTCACCAAGCTGCACCCATCACCAGGGCACGAGCAAGGCAGTCCCTGTCCTGAAACCCACTGCCGGCGTGTCAGCCTGGCCCATACCCTTGAAACGCCCCAAAAACATTGAGCACATCCCATAACTGCTCATCTGTGGATGAAAAAAAAAAAATTCCCACAGTACACCTGGAAGAAGACCAAAGAGGTGCCTGATGGGATGACAGCACATCCCGGATGGTGACAGGACAAATTTCCTAAGCTCATTGACCGTCGCTGGCCACTTCCAGGCCAGCGGATGCTGAGAATGGTCTTATCGGCAAGAGGCTCAGGGTGATCTGGGATCGAAGGCTTAAGAATAGAAAAGGGAGGTTATTTATGCTTTATTTCATGTATCAATACTGTGAGAAAAATGCAGAGAGCAGCAACATGAGAGATTTCTGAAAGAGAAAAGACACAAAGGCAAGCTGGGGGATCACTAATGTAATTCTTTTCTTTTTTTTTTTTCTCTCTCTCTCTCTCTCTACCCTAAAGCATTCATTTTCTAATGATTCAGCCGGGCAATTCAAGTCAACTCCCCTTTTGTGTGGTGGATTTAGGTAGAGAACCCAAAGGGTGTTTATTTTGCAGTGTATTACAGAGAAATGACACTAACAGCCAGGGGTACAAGGATGGCATTAGCCGCTCTCGCAGCAGCGCGTTCGAGGGCTCGGCTGGGGCCCACTATCACCATCCCTCCCGCCGCCACCAGACAAGAAGGCAACTTAATAGAAGCAGTTTCCAAATCACAGAGCCCTGTAACCTGTCATTTTCTGGATGGCTTTATTACAGCTTTCCGTATCTGAAAAAACCCCAGGTTGATCCTTCGCCGGGTTAAAGGGATTGCGGGGTTTCCCGGCTGATGGTAATGCCGTGCTGTGCAAGTGCTGCCAGCTGAGGAAATATTATTTCAGCTGATAATAAGGAGCATTAATGAAAAGAGCTACATCTGCTCGGTTGTAGCAGCGTGTCTAAATGCAAACAGGCTCCTGGAAAACTCCACCTTTGCCCCGGGATGGCTCAGCCTCAGATTTTGGGGGCTGTGTGGTGCACATCATCACCCGTCCCCCATGCAGGGGTTTCCCAGGGAATTTATTTTCACACCACATCTGGATGCTGCATTTTGAAGACTTAATTCCAGCTCTCTCTCAGTGGAAAATGTGCTTAACACTGAGCCATTCAATATGACTTAAGCACTTGCTTGAAGCTAAGCAAATGCTCAAGCATTCACCTGGTTAAGGATTCTTCCCTGAACGAGGAGTGAGACATGGTGTTTTTTAAACTGATTGATATATTTGGAGTAAGTCAGTATTAATGATCATGTAAATTAAAATCTGGAAGGCAGCCAACTTTTTAAAAGCTTCGTCTGACACTGCAACTCCTTGCAAATCGACTTTGTGTTCCAAAGACACCGACATGGAAATGCACTTTTACTCACAAATATTTCTGGGCACAGGATGCTTTTTAAAAAAGCTCCAGTAATTACCCTGACGAGGTGATCACGAGGGTTGAGTGACATTAAAACCAGCTCAGAATTTATTCAAAATAACCCAAACATACCCATCATAAATGAATTCTGTTTAAAAAAAAATGATAATATACATTGATGTTCTTAGCCTTGTTTGATTACTCCTTCTTAGTGTAGCATGAACTGGGCTACAAGGAGAGGTGAGGATCTGCTCTGAATGTGTTGAATGAAAATAGAGCCAGGGAAAACAAATCTGATGTGAAGGAAGACCTATAATTCTGTGTCACATGTTAATCTCAGTGAAAAATAATGCTGTCAGGTTTTACCCTCACTGATTCCCATTTGGTACTCATCCAGGGAAGTCCAGCATGCCAGGAATGAGCACGTTGCATTAGTCAGGGCTTGTTGATCAACTCCACTGAAGGACACAGAGTTGCCCTTATGTCTCACAGCATATTCAGATTAATTCACCTTAATAACATCCTAAGAGCAGAACAGAGTCCTGCCAGTGCAGCGGGGAAATGAATGCTGCCAGTGATCACCCAGCTCAGAAATTCAGTTTGCTGGTGACTGGGTGTGTTTCAGGCTCCACCTTTCCTGCAGTCGATGTGACGTTTGCTGTGTTTCCTTTTCCTAAAGGGAAGGAGTGACTCATGTGGCACAGGGATGGACAGACAGGGGGATGGCATGGACTGCCTCACATCAGAGGCTGGGATGGCACCTTCCAGAACATGAAGGGGCTCCAGGAGAGCTGGAGAGGGACTTTTTACAAGGGCATGGAGGGATAGGACAACGGGGAATGGCTTCAAACTGACAGAGGGCAGGGTTGGATCAAATGTCAGGAAGGAATTCCTGGCTGTGAGGGTGGTGAGGCCCTGGCACNGAATTCTTGGCTGTGAGGGTGGTGGGGCCCTGGCACAGGTTGCCCAAAGAATCTGTGGCTGTCCCATCTCTGAAAGTGTTCAAACCAGGTTGGATGGGGTTTGGAACAACCTGGGATAGTGGAAGGTGTCCCTGCCCATGGCAGGGGATGGAATGAGATGACCATTACGGTCCCTTTCACCCCAAATAGCTGCTGCTGTGATCTGCTCAGGGCAGGAGGGTTTGGGGTGTATCAGGAGGGCAGACACAGAGGGATGCACAAGAAAGCCACCCTGCCATGGCCAAGGCTTTGTGCTGGCTATGGCAGTGGCCACCCCAGAGCGACAAAAATGTCAGGATTTGGAGCATTCCACTCCTTTCCTGCATCTTTGCTGTTGACTCTATCAAAATCCTGGATGCCCCACTGCTGCCAGAGCCACCAGCCCTTTCCCCTGCAGCTCATCCACATGCCAGGGCATTGCACCCAAGGGCACCCGAGAGCCCCAAATACACCCCCCAGTGCAGGTACTTTTTACATCATCTCTGTCCTTCAGTGATGTCCCCTTGGCTCCATCTAAAGCTTTTCCAGGAGAGAGATCCCGGGGCTGCTGCGTAAACTAATCTTGTAAACGCTCCTCATTTTTGCCCAGGCTATCAGAGCAAAATGTCTCTACAGTGCAGTACATTTATTAAAGCCCTAATGGAATTAGAGTCCTCCCACCAAAAAGCCAGATGGTTGGTGTTTTTATGTTATTAGTTAATGCAATTTAGTATTAAAGTTTTGAGTTAAAAACAGTCTGTGTTGTTTTCTTTATGACATCTGCTTATATTCTGCCAGCAAGATGAAGTTATGTTTAAACAGGGCCTTTCCTTTATTAATGAAGTCAATTAAAAGAATGACCCAAAGGAAGGGGATATTCAGTTTTGGAAGCAATCACCTTTTATTACTGCGGGCAGTGCTGGCTCTGGGAGCTGCAATGCTGAGCGTGCACTGGAAAAAGCCCTCAATGTCCATCGTGTTTAACAGGCAGGGGGAATAAAACCTGCAGAGCATCGCCAGGGACTTCATACTTTTGAGGCCGTAAAACATCTCCCTCACAGTGACTGGCAGCTGCCAGCAGCGTGCGTGGGCTTGAGGAGGGATGTCCTTGGGCTAAGAGCACTCTGATGGCCACAGGTTTGCTCAGTCCTCATCCCTCATTTCCAAACCCATCACACTGGGTGCAAAGGCAAATCCAGGACTATTTCTCAGATGGGCAAAAGGCTCGATTGCACACAATGCCCCTTTCTGCATTTTATTCTCTCTTCCTTCTTCATTTTATAGACGTGTTTTATGATATAGCAGCAAGGATGGGTCCCTCTCACTGATTTTAGCACGGTATTGGGAATGGAGAGGTGTTTCTGGTCATGCCAGGCTGCCCTGATGGTGGCAAAGAGAAGCTCTGAGGGGGCAGCAGGATCCTGTGCAGGAGGACCCAGGCACTGCCTCCATTCCCAGGCTCAGGCTGCACCAGGACCAAGCCCAGGCTTCCCTGGCAGTCAGGGGTGATGGCCTTCCCCTCAGGCTGGCGTCACCTAATTCCCTGTGCTGGAGCTGCAGCCTTATGGAAAACTGCTGAAATTTACTGATAGTCTCCTCTATATCAACCCCACAGCCTTTCCCATTTCATAGTGCTGCCCTTGCTGACCTTTCACATTTAGATCCCTCCCACCCCAAACCATTGCTGCTGCTGTGATCTAGTCCTTCACATTTAGGACTAGGCAGAATGAAAGATAAAATCGTCATTCAATTCAGATAAATTTTTATTTTCTTTTTACTCTCTCTAATTTCTTTCTTTCTTTCTTTCTTTCTTTCTTTCTTTCTTTCTTTCTTTCTTTCTTTCTTTCTTTCTTTCTTTCTTTCTTTCTTTCTTTCTTTCTTTCTTTCTTTCTTTCTTTCTTTCTTTCTTTCTTTCTTTCTTTCTTTCTTTCCTTTTTCTCACATCCCCAAAAGTCATCCAAGCAGAAGCAATGCCATCAAGCAAAGGCTCTCAGCAGTCATCATAGCTGTTCTGGAATGTGAAATTGTGAAATAACCACAGCTATACACTGGAAATATTACCATAGCATTTATGGACAGACACTGCCAAGAGAGCTGGGTCAGATTTTGGCTGGGTTAGTCTCTAATCTCACTGAAGCCAGTGAGAAAAATCAAATTAAACCAGTGAGCACTTCAACTGTAACTTGGTTGCTCTTTCCTGCATATTAACATTGGTACTAAGTCAGCAACTATCTATTAATTAGAAAACTAAGAAAAATATTCAGATCCATCTCAGGCAAAATGAATCCTCAAAATAAAATGAAATGAGGTTTGTTTCATCTGCCTAAACATCAACCCTCTCCTGGCACATACAGAGTGGATTTCATGGCTGCTGTTCTTAGAACAGAAAATAGGGTGTGCTTAAAAATGGGGACGTATCTGTAAAGCTGCAAAGCACAGCTTGATACACAGTAAGTACACAGAATGTTTTCTATTCTGTGCTGTTCTATTCTGTTCTATTCTATTCTATTCTATTCTATTCTATTCTATTCTATTCTATTCTATTCTATTCTATTCTAATTTCGTTCCCCACCCCTGGCAGTGCTCCTTGCCACGTGTGCACTAAGTGGTGCAGCTCACATCTGTCATGCATGGCAGGTTTCCTCTCCTGCCTCCTCTCCTCAGGCCTGGAGCTGGTTTGTGGCTCGGTGCTTTGCATTGCTAATGATCAGCTCGTTAGATTTGATGTCTGTACAGGAGAGGAGCTCCCTGTGACTGAGGGCTGGGGGTTGTTGGACACTGGGGTGGTCTTGCAGAGGGTCCCTCTCACAGTGCTCTGAGAAGAGCATGGAAAAGCTCACAGCAGCCAAAACTGCCTGTCCCTGGCTCTTGTGGGCTGCTCAGCCCTTGCCAAAGCAAAAGGTGACTGGTGGTTTTAGCAAAGCATTTGGTCTAAGAAAGGTGGGGATGGTTGTGTCTACAGAGTTTCTGCATCTGGGAATCTCAAGCAGCTTGGTGCAACTGAGATTCACCAGTGCAGAAAAAAAGCAGAGCTTAACTTATGGTTTGCGTGCCAGAAAAGCTTCAGCTTGGTTTTTCTTGCCTGTTTTCATGTTCTGCAGTAGCTCACCTTGGACAGGGCCTTGGGGGAGTGGTGGGGTGGCCCTGGGGCAGGGGGCACAGGGGTTGGGGTGATGCTCAGGGTCACAGGACAGTGTTCCCCTCCATGTAGCCCTCACTCCACCCAATACTCATCTCCACGAATCCCCTGGCTCCTCATTCCAACAGCAAAGGCTCTCCGTGAACCTCCAGTTAGCTGAGAGTCAGGGTGGGGAGCCTTGGCTGTCTTGGGCTCCTGCACCCTTCAGGGGCTGCATCTTGGCAAGAAGAATCTGGTTGAGCTCCCTGAGATGCCCACACCAAGGTATGGGCCCCAGGTATTGCTCCTCAGTGCCCCTGCAGCAGGGAATCTCATCTGCACCAGCCAGGCTGCCTTCCTGGTCAATAAAATGGAGCCTGGCCAGACGTTCAGCTGGAGATGAAACTCCCTTCCCCTCTCTGCTCCGTGAAAAGCATTCTTTTTCTTTTTTTTTTTTTTTTTTTTTCTCCCTTCACTTGAAGCACTTCCTGTAAACCAGAAGATATATGGCTGTTTCAAAGAGTTTTAGTACTTTTACCAGTAACTCCACGGCGCTGCTCTGAAGGAGCGAGGCGCTGTGGGTGAAGGAGTGCTTGGCAATTTAGAAGATTTAATAGAAGTCGATTTTACACTTACACACATTAACATTCACACGGACTTGATAAGGGAAAAAAAAAAGCACTGTCCAGTGTTCTCGCAGCTACATGATGCTGTTTGCCAAAGTCTTTAGTTATAATTAGTCAGATTAAACCCCATCCATAGATAGCTTCAACTCCATCCAGAAAAGCCACCTCACTTTCTATTTTTACAAGCCCTGCTGACAATAAGTACTCTCACATCTGACAGGATATATTGTCTTTGCCCATTGCCTCTTATAACCTGACAGTGAAAAATGTACACTTCAGCATCCAGGGAGTCGTTTGTTACTTCTCCACTTCCTTCTAATTAATGAAAACATAAGGGAAGAAACAATAACTGGGTCTACTGTTCAGGCAGAAAATGATTATTGCTCGGATGAAATAAAAAAAAATATTTTTGGCACCTGATTGCCTCAGCAATGACATAATCAGCAGGGATTTTTACTGACTGTGCAATAAAGCTGCATATAACTATAAATGCAAAATGCTTAAAGGGTTTCCCCCCCTCCTTCCTTTGCATGGAGTTACACCTACCATAAAGGCTATCTTAAAGATGATAAAAATGAGGTGCTTTATAGACAAATGGTCTTGTTACAGAGAAGTGAGAGATTGGACCCAAAAAGCAGTCTAGCCTGGCTTCACTCAGGGAGATGTGTGGTTTGGCATGCATCACTTAGATTGCTGTATTTGGGCCAGGGAGCATATTTTTTGTACTGGTACATGGGAAAATGATTGATACAGATGAAGCCTGGAATTCAGCAGGGCACTTCCCAGGCTTTTACTCCAGCACTAGTCAATGGAGGGGCTGGGGGCCATGGGAGCTGGGGAATGCACACTCACTGACACAAAATAAGTTTCCCCAGTGGCTCTGGGGTTTCTGCTGTGAAAGGTGGGGGATTTCTTAGCCTTTTTTGGAATTTTGTTGCTTTTCATGAGCACTAAACCTGGCCAGGGCATTTCTGCTTGAGATCTACCTGTAAAACATCTCTGTGGTATCCAATCTTGTTTCAGAAATCTGATTTTTCCATTCATCATCCATTCCTTGAGACTTTTCACAGAAATGTCCTGAGTATAATGACTGTCCTGACCTCCATAAATACAGGGCAGTATTTTCTCAGTTGATCAAAATTGCTGAAGTGCTGCTATTCCATTTCCCAGGAAGCAAGTTGCAGAGAGCTATTGGGATGAGAACAGATGTCTTCATTACCCACCAGAAGTAAATGGAAAACCAGTGCAACCAAGGGAAAAGAAAGGGAACGGCAGTGATATGTTGATATTCTGGTGGTTGCTGAGTGGTGCTTTATTGCCTACTCTTGGAGGAGACTATGAACAGTGCAAGATGCTTTAGGACACCCAGGTGCTAAACCCAGGCCTCAAGTAACCTGTGACTGTGTTTCATCTTCACTGTAAATCCAATCTTTGGCTTGCACCAAAGTTTAAGCAACATATCAAACTGGAAAAGTGTGATTATTGGCTGGGGAGAGTGGCCTGCGAGGATGGATGCATGGCTACCTGTGAGTAACTCACCCAGAAGAGGTTGAAAGTCTTTTATCCTGTTAGGAAGAGGGTGGATACTCAAGTTAATAATTGTGATGCACAGCCAGAAATAATTAGAGACTGCAAGACTGGCAATCATAAATTACTTTTCTTTTAATAACATAACGAAGGCAGAGTTGCAGAGGTAATAGAAAAGTGCAGCTCAAGCAGAGAAGTTCAAATGAAAAAATCAAGGCCAAATCCATTTCTTTAATTCCTTTCTCTCACAAAGGACAATAAAATATTCACGGTTTCCAATTAACTAACTTTAACTATAGGTGATTTTTTCCACAGCTAACTCGTCCAAGGGAGAGGAAGCAATAAAATCTTAAAGGGGAGCTCCACTGCTTATTTAAATCTATTGAATATGGCACTGGAAGGATTTCCTCCACATCTGCAGGAGGATGCTCTGACCAGGTGATGGTGGTTGTAAGGCAGGAGTGGCTCTGGTCTAGCAAGCTGGTTTAGGTTTGAAATTCCAGGAGGAATTCTGGATACTGGCCAGGGATGCTATTGGGAGCACCAAAATCATTATTGTCCCGTGGGATTTCCTTGGGACACATCAAAGGGGTAGTTCTGGTGTTGCTGCAGACACTCTGCCAGCCTCCTGCCCAGTCTGCTCCCAGAGCTGGTGCAGGAGATATTAACAGGCTGAACACAGGTGGCTAAACTGGCATGGGCCAAATTATCCTGCAGGGAGGCTCTGGCTGATTTAGTGCCCGTGTTTAGAAGCTGGATTTGGGAGAGATGAACCCTGAGAGCAGCAGCCTGGAGACTGCTGCTGGTTTAGTTCAGTATGCAAAGAGCAGCAGAGTTTGGAGTGCTGAAAGCAAGATCATTGGAATCTGCTGGGTTGATGTTATCCATTGCAGTGATTTTCTTTAATTACAGCAGAAGCTGAACATCCTTTTGTCTGTACAGTATGACAGACTTATTAAAATATAATGTAAAGCTTGAAATGTAACAAAAGAAGGTGAAATGATTCCTAAATCACTGAGATTCCTTTGGAAAAGAGGAAAAGCTTTGCTTCTGTGCCCAGACCTATATTGCAGAGATAATATCAGTATTTGAATTACAGTAGTATCTTAAAGTCCTGAACTCAAGGTTCAGTTATCTTGGGTGGCATCAAGAAAAAAAAATAAATTATACAACCCTTCTCATGGATATAATTAAATACAGTTTAATATATTTTCCAATATGAATGTAAACATGTCTGAGCCAAAAATGGGCTCAATTTGAAGTTTACAAATAATGTAGGCTGGTGGTTCCTATGTGACTTTTAAGTAGGAGTCTGCAATTTGTTCTACTTTAATTTGAACCATCCATCTTGATGGGTAGTCTCATTAATGCAGCACAGTTTTACATCAGAAATATCCCCTTTGAATGATATCAAGCCTAATGCATTCCTCCCACACTGGAATAAACATAATATGTGGTAAATATTACATCTAGTGATCCTTAGCATAACTGATCGATCATCAATTTTCAAAAAGGGAAACCATCATTGGGTAGAAAACAGATCAGCTATTGAGCCAGGCAATTATCTCCCTCCTGAATGAGATGCTTCCTGCCAAACCAGAAAGAAATAGCTATTTGGCAGACCAGTAAATGTAACTAATACCTCCAGGACATGTTGGACAAAATTCCCTGTTAATAGTGCTCCAAGGGCTGGAAAAGGCTCCAGGACCAAGGTACATGTCACATTACTGGCATGAAAATCACTTCATGGTGGTGCAGGGCCCTGCTCTGTCGCTGCTCGGAGTGGTATCTGTCAACTTCAAGACTTCTGGGAGGACCAACAACGTCCTCCAGTCCTTCTGCCTCCATCTGGCACCTTCCTGCATGGGGAACACAGTGTCAAGACACATTGCTCACGGTGGCACTGGGAAGAGAGAGAGATGGGTGGCAGGAGCAGGCAGGAGTGGAATTTCCATCGGGAGCTCATCATGCCCACTTGGCCACCTACAGCACAAGCACCACCCTATCCTGGATGGGCCTGTGATGAGAGGGAAGGGAGTTTCACCTGCCTGGGTTTCTTTTGCAGAAAGAAATGAACCCAGTCTTAGCTGAGTTGGCTGTGACTCTCTCGAGGTGCTGTTCTCACCTTAACATAATAAAATAAGGGTAAGGAATATTTTTCCCAGTTGGGACACCCTTACTGGACAAGATTGCAATATGGAGAATTATGCAAGAGAAGAATTAATGCTCTGACGTGGGTGACAGGTTGACTCTCTCTGCAGGAATTACAAATGTATGGCTACATTCTCCTGCCCCTCGAGATGTGGCTGCTGGGTTTGGCAACCTGCTGCTGCCTCCAGCTCCTGCTGGAGACCTCAATCTCCAGCTAAAGGCAACATGTAAGAAGTCCTTCACCAAAATGAGATTATCAGCTGTCACAATCCAGGTTGCTCTTTTATGGGATGTATGTCTGTTTACATCAAACCCTTTGCTGGCTACTCAAATCTATCAAAGGGACACTGCCAAGGGTTTTTGGGCCATGGGTTTGACCTACCTTAAAATAGCTCTTATTAAATGTGGTTCCTCTTTAAAATCAAGATGGTTTGGTTGGGGGGGGTTTTGAGTAAACTTGCTCTTGTAAATGTGATGCCTGCAATTAAAGAAGCATGAGGGGGGTTGGAAAAAAGTCCTGATTGAAATAGAAAGAAAAACGTTGGGTTATTTTGTTAGGGTGCACAGCAAGGCAGGCATTTCTCTTGACTAGCTGGAGCAGCCTGTTGCAGGAGCTGCACTGTCATCGCTGCTGAGCCTGATACACACGCAGAGAGATTCTGGCATGAAGCTTGCTTCCATTAACATATTTTTTCTATGAATGGCACTGTTTGTCCTGCAGAGTGGAAAATCCCTCTGCCTGAAAAAATGGTCTCGAGGGACCATCTCTAAAAAGGGAGGGAAGAAATTTATTCATCCAGGCTCACACGGGCTCGGTCCCTCTGCTGAGAATGACAACTAGCGCGGCTCTGTGTGTCAGCAGAGGTCCTGGTGCAGGAACTGGGCTGAGAAATATGGGGTAATTTGAAGTTGACATTAAAACCTGTCACCATCTAAAACAGCAGGGAGGGAAAAAAAAAAAAAAAAGAAAAAACCTCACACGCACAACAATATTTGCTAAAAGGCAGGAGATAAAATCACTAGATGAAATTGCTGCTTCGGAATGACCTTCTAAAAATACCTGCGGTGATCCGTCTGGGTGGCTGGAGAGCTGCGAAGCGGAGAGGTGGCGACTCCGCTCTGAAGCCGGGTCCTCCCTGGAGGAAGGCAATTTGCACATTACAAAAACAGTGTCCCCAAATAAATTAAGGCCATAACGAGCCACAAAGGCACCAGACAAAAGGAGCCCTTTCCTTGTAAACAAAGTAGCGGGAGGGAAAGCTCCAGCTCCAGCCTCAGCCAAGAGTCTGGTCGTTATCTCTCATTAGCACAAAGGTTAACGAAGAAAATAATAGGCTGGGGCTGCAGTTTGGGCAGACCCAGGCAGTTTCTCTTCCAGTGTGTGTCCCAGACATCTTCCCTACAAACCAGGCAATGATTCAGCTGCTGCTCCACTTTTCCTGCATCCAGTGACACCTACTTGAGTTTTCCCTGGGAGCTCCGTGCCGCAGGAACTTGTTTGCACTTCCCACTGCCTCCCAACAAGGGTGACATTCCTGATGGACTCATGGCAGGGCTGCACTTCCTATTCCTCGACTAAAATCCCTTTTGATTTCGCAGCCTCTTTGCTTTAGGAGCACAAATATGCGGCTGGGTGCAGATCACCCCACGGCCCACGTACACTCCTCATTTCCAATGCATTAGCAGCACACTCCAAAAACTCCATTCCAAGACACAGACAATAAAAATGAATTAACTGAACAGTCATTAGGATATAATCTGGTAGCGTTAAGGTGAGTCACAATATAATTACCATTATTTCTAATGGAGTTACCATCCCATTACTGCAGAACAACACACCTCACCCCTGCCATCTAATGGGCACACACCTCACTGCACACTCGCTGTGGGACACACTCAATTCCAGGGCAAAAATCAAGGAGAGATCCAGGACTTGCTTGGAAAGTTGTAGCCTCAAGTCAGCTACGTGCAAAACCCACAGATGCTTTCAGAGGCTGGACTTAGAAAATCTGGGTCTGTGCCACTGGCATCAAAATGAGCCATTTATTGACTGCAGTGAGTTTTGGATGATGACCCTCAGGCTTCTTGGCATGGATTCCTAAAGGAAGGTGGATTGGGCATTCACAATCTGGACATTTCACTAAATTTTGAATGTGAAAGCTGAATTTAATCACATTCATGGGAGGAAAAGCAGAAGGACTTTGACTTCTATCTGTGCAGCAAAACGTGGCTGAGGAAAAGGCTCAGACTCCTGATGGCCCCAGAAGGAGAAGGTTGGGGCATTTGCTCTCTGCTTCAAGGAGATCTTTGGTTTAAGCATTGTCCTTCACAGGTCTGGGGTTTGTTTCTCTCGGGACTCCTGGTTAACAAAGTGGTCAGTGAACTCCTCAAAATATTCATTTTGCTTCCAGTTTTGGGGCCTGTTGGCTGGTTCTTGAGGGATTCTCAGGAATAAGGAACTGGCAAAACCAGGAAATATGGAAAGTGACACAAATGTATTCTGCTAATGCTGTAAATTACTCATCTCAAATATGTATTTAATATAATAAATTTGGAAGGCAGCTTCTGTAGGTTAAGTGGCAAGTGGCAGCACTTTTAATGAGGATTAATATACATACAGGTCCTACAGATTTGTTAAAATTCAATAAATATTTATTATAATCCACCGGTTCTTAGCTTACACTTGAATAAATTGGTTAATGTTAAATAAACAGAGAAGCATGACCGAAAGGAGTGGACAAAATCTTATCGGTGCCACTGTAAGTTAATGGCTCGTGAGGGCTGTGTCCTAACTAAACCTGGTTTACTTAGGTTTCTTGGATCTTTCAGAAGAACTTTTGCCCATATTTAGTGATAAATTACTTTCTCCTTCCAGTGCAATGTGGTGCACACTCTGCTGTGGCGCTGCTGTTCAGTCCCATCCTTCATGGATCAACTCGTCGGCTTCTTCTCCCATCATGATATCTTTGCCCATGATAACCTTTGCCATGACACTGTCTCACTGATATTTTCTTAGCCTTCCTGGACCTTTTTCCTACTGCTGTCACGCACAGGTTTGCAGGGAATATTTCCTCATTCCCATGTGACAGATAATAATGCTTTTCTTAATTGCTAATCACGTCTATTAGTGAGTAACTTGCAGGAGAACAGTTAATTCCAGATCGCTTAGAAATTCTGCAGCAGGGCTGAGGGTACGTGCTGTGCTCCCCAGGTGACTCCCAAACCTCGAGCCCTGTGAGCTGGTGAACCCTGCACCACCAACACTGTGTCTAGAAGTTCTGTGGTTTCATTCCCAGCCCTGCAATGGGACAAAAGAGGAGAAGATATTATTTGTATGGGTGAGGCTGAGCCCCAGTCATAGCCACACATACAAATCCTGTATAATGCATTTTGGGTGGGAACACAGGCCCTGTAGGAAAGGTTTGATCTGAGCACTGGGCACAAAGCTGCTGTCACGGGTCCCTCAGAGATGCCTCACTTGCTCCTGGGCAAGCAGCAAAGCCTCACAATGCCCCTGGCTGTGGTGGGTGGCTTGTTTTTAACGCCACAGCGCTGCTGGAGTTCCATGGCTCAGACACTGTGAGAAACTCAGAAATAGTCTCCTAGATTAGATAACAGTGGTGAGGTGACCCTCAGAGCCAGGCAGTCCCAAGAACTTCAGGAAATTGAAGCGAAGGCAGAGGTAAGGGCTGAGTGAGAGCCTGAGGCATCCGCAGCACAGCCCGACGGTGAGATAACGGCAGGGGAGCGAGAGGCAGGGAGGGGGTAAAATGAAGCAGTGAGCATTTGTAAATGGGACTCCTCGGGAACTGAACATGATTGCCTAAAAACTCCTGCACTGCCTCTGAACAGCTGCTTTCCCTGTGCTAAATAAATCATGCATCTTGTTACCTTAGCCTGTGCTCACGGAAAAGATGTGTTTGAGCAATAAAGCGCGGAGCCCTTCCAGCGCTCTGCTTTTCCCACCAGCCTGAGCATCTCCCGTGTCAGCTCCTGAGATGGTTTCTCCCCATCCTCCCCCAGTTCCTCTGCTCCCAAACCAGTCTGCACAGCCCAGGCTCTGGCCAGCCACCAGCAGTGACCCCAGGCACTCCTGGTGTGAGATTTGCAGTGGAGGAGGAGCCTGGTTAAAGAACCGAGTGCAGGTTTGTGCTCAGTGGGTGGTGTGGAGATGCTCAAGGGGATCTGGACCCTCACCACTAGTGTGTCCCTGCTGCAGCCCTCATCCCTCCAAGGATGCTCTTCTTGCTGCTTTAAAACCTCTCTGAGGGCAGTGCCCTGCACCAGGCTGCACCTGGGGGTGCAAAGGGCACCACTGCGTTTCAGGAATGAGTTATTATTTACGGCAGTGGATCTTCTCAGAGGAATGTTGCAGAGCTCCACAACCACCAGGAGATATTTCTGTAGAATGCACCAAGCCATGAGTGTCTTTTTTTTGCTGTTAAGCAGCACCAGAGTTAATCTGGGAGGGGCAGGAGGCATGCTTGCTCAAGGAAGATGCGGGAAGCCAATTACGAGTCCTTATACAAATCCAAATGTGTCTTCCTAAATATGCTGCCTCTCAAAATGAGACTGAGATTTAGTCTGCACAATAAGCCTGAACTGTGAACTTTTTAATTTGCACATGGTTTCAGGAAATCTAACTCATTCTATCAAAAAAAACCAAAAAAACAAACCCCCACTTTGGAAGAAAAAAAAAGCAACAGTGCTCTTTAGCTTGTTTCTTTATTCCAGGAGCAGAGTAATTTATGTACTCATTTAATTTTGTTCTGCCACAAACAAAACCACAGTATATAATGCAATCCCTGCTGCTGGAACACGTATTGTTGGAAGGACATTGGAGAAGACATAAATGTCCCTGACACAAAAGAAGATCCCAGGTTTCAGAGACATCAGACAGATTGGAAAATATGGGGAGCTGGGTTAAATTTATGAGTGGTCCTTTGTTCTTTCCTGCAGAGTATGATGGCATAATCTTTTAAAACTACAGTAAGAGTCAAGTATCTAAGAGATGGGTACTTTAAAAGCAAGCAGAGCACTATGAAAATATTTTGTTCTGTATTTTTGCCCACCGTTCATTTCGCTCCAGCAATGAAGGGAAAAAAACCGCTCCAATAATTAAAAAACATTTGTGTTGGGAGGTGAGGTAGATAGTGTCTTCAGGGAAATACCTTCCAAAACAAGAGTATTATATTACACATGCAAACTGCAGGCACAACATGCTGGATTTGCATATATGTGCATACAGAGAGAGCCAAAGCCTCCCAGCCAGCCCCTCAAACAGCCGTAATTCATCCTTGCCAGAGCACCCGACAGCTGGATTCCACAGCTTCTGAAAAGTCCAGGAAAAACCCAACCCTCACTTCTTGCTGAGCAAAAAAAACCACCCCAACATGTGAATGAACTCAAGTCAGCTGTGGGTAATTGGCTCAGTTATCTCCAATGTCACTGTTTCATCTGCCAACAGTGAGAGGCTGATAAGCCCTGGAGGTGGCTGAACTGGGGAACAGCCCCAGCACCCCTGGGGTGTTCCTGTCCCTCCCAGGCAAAGCAGCTCCTGCCTCAGTCTCCCAAATTAAAGAAAGGAGACCAACACAACACTGCCTCCCTCATTAGGATATTGGGGGAAAAGGTGTCACCACTGCGCTGTCAATGAACACCACTTCCATTTGTCATTAGTTTGGAAAACAATTTTATTTTCCTTCTCTTGTTAGAAACACCAAATGAAAGGAAAAAAAAGCACGGGGAAAAAACCCCTAGCGCACCTTTTTTCATTATAAGGCATGAATTGTGTGTGTCACACAGATGGGTTATGTCTGTGTGCAGCAGAGGAGGTTGGAGCTGGCCTCTGGGAGAAGTTATGAGATGTGTTTTTAAGCACTGTTATGTTGCAAAATGGTGATGCAATTGCTGCTTTCATCTGGTGGCAGAGCTGTAGGCAGCGTCTTCCCTCCATCCTTCCTCACCAGTGGGGCTGAGATTTTTTTAAGTAATGGGAAATTTTGCAACGGGCTCTGTTACTGGAGAGGTGGGACACTGCAAAAAAGAAGTGATTTTTATTCAAAAAATAGAACTTAAATGACCAGAAAAAGGAAGAAAATTAGCTCCAGGGAGATGAAATTGAAATAAACCCTTTTCTTTTGGNTAATGGGAAATTTTGCAACGGGCTCTGTTACTGGAGAGGTGGGACACTGCAAAAAAGAAGTGATTTTTATTCAAAAAATAGAACTTAAATGACCAGAAAAAGGAAGAAAATTAGCTCCAGGGAGATGAAATTGAAATAAACCCTTTTCTTTTGGGATAAACTGTGAATTGTATGATGTAAAAGCCTGATCTCATGCTGACTTCAGGGACTTTGCAGGCAGCTCCAAAGTCCAGAGTTGGTCTTTCCAAGTTATTAATAAAAGACAAAGCAAAGCAAAAAAAAAAAAGAGATTGCTGTTATAAAATAAAGAATAACTCATTTTTCACTTAGTGTTTGGAGTATTTTTTGGTAAGAACATGCCAAATTGTCAGAAGCTTAATTTTTTTGAAAGAATTTATCTGTGTTGAGACAACTGCCATTGGCAAAAGCTAATTCCACCTACTGATGGAATTTCGTGTCGAAGTAGGAAAAAAAACAGACGAGAAAGGGAGAAGGCACATCCCCAGCAACCTTATCAGCTTGGAACAGGACAGAGCCACACTCAGGCTTCTGTGCCAATAAAAAATTAATTATTCATACAAGTTCTTGTGGAGAACAGAGGAAGACCAAGCACTGGGTGACCGAGAGCCTCCTCAGCACCAACGAGGTGGGAAGGTGGCTGGGCCAGCAGGTTGCTGGGAGGTGCAATGGGAATTCCAGCAGCTCCCTTGAGCCAGAGGTGCTTGAGGTGCTGGAAAGGGGAATGGGGTGCACGGTTCAGTCAGTTTGGCTTCATCCCAGGACAGTGCAGCATCTTCTGCAGGATGTGAAAACCGGACTGACCTGACTCATTCCACAGGGTATTGGCCAGTCTTATGGTTTGAGATCAGATTTTGGCCCCAAGAAAAGGAGAAATCAATTTAAAAAAATGCTCCAATCAAGCCAATAATCTGCATTTTTAGTTTTTATTATTGGAAATATTTATATTACAGTAGCTTGGTATTTTAGAAGGCTATAAATGCTTTTTTATATAATCAGCATTTTTAAAAGTCTATAAACATCCACTATGTTTGCCTAATGCACTATAAAAACTTCCAAAGGAGCTGTTATTATCCAACTTGTCACCTCACACAGGCTCCGAGGAGGAATTTTTTTTTTCTTGTCTGCTGTTAATAAAATGAAGCAAACCATTAACAGCTTTGGAGCTGAAGGGAGAAGCAAAGGGGCTTGTAATCTTGGGCTCCAAAGGAAACGTCTGCAGCTTTGCTCCTCACCTCTTTGAGATTCCCAACACGCAACAACAATTTTAAACAGACAAAATCAGTTTAGGTTACATAAATTCAAAAGCCCAAGCCTGGTTCTTTTAAAGTAACATCTTGCATTTTGTTTGGAGTGTTGCAATCTCTCACATATCACTTTGAACTGGCTCAGTTTTACAGGCTGCTGTGCAGCTTCTTCAAGTTTCTTCGTTTAGAGGGGTTTTAATGCAGAATTATTATGTGCACACATGAATATATTATTAGGTATATGTGTATACATGTATGCAAATATATAAATATAAATATATTTATATATATATAAAGCCTATCTGATGGTGGTGGCTGCACATCCAGGCCCCATATCTCTCTGCATCCCAAACTCCCAGCTTTATCAGCCCATGGAAAAAGCCCCAAACCAAGTCCTGATAAAAAGATGCCGCAGACTTTGGAGAGAACACAGATATTTTAGTCCCATTAGGAGCTCAAGGGTGAGTGTGTTTTTTAAAGCAATTAGTGAAGAGGAGAAATCTGTGTGCAAAACCCAGGTTTGCATTTTGAACTATCGCTTAATTCGCATCTCAGAGATTTGCTGTTGGTTCATATCCCTTTATAGTTTGCTCTTGTTCCCAACATATCTCGGTGTCGGGATGGATTCTCAACCCCGGGGAACCTGTCAGGGATGTGATAACGACTCACTCAACCCAAAGAAGGGCATGGTTGTGCCTATGAGAGTGAGTGGTTCTTTAAGAGCTCCCCTGTGGCTGGGGCAGGGTCCTGCTGGGGCACAGGGAGCCACACACCCCGGGCACTTTGTGATTTCAGATGTGCCCCAAAACAGCATGGGAACCTGTTACACCTGGCACTCGGGTTCTCAAAAGCCCCAGGTGCTCTCCAGGGAGTGCCAGGCAATGTTCCCCTGTGCTGGCTGGGCTGGTGTTTTGGGTAAAGGCCTTCCTGAGGTGAGAGAAGGGTGGAGAAGGGTTTCCATGGCTTCAGTTATTGAACGGGCACAGGCTGGGAAAGCACTGACAGTCCTGACTTGGTGTCCAGGGAGGAGCAGCTTGGACATCCCTGCAACAATGAAAAAAAGGAGGAGAAAAACCCAACAGTGGTTTATGTCATTGTGGAGAAGTTTGCAGCTGCTCCATGGGGAAATGAGCTGAGGGTGAAGAGGGGACAGTGGTGGTCACAAGGACCATGTTGGTGCAGAGGAGTGGGGATGGGGGAGAGGCTCTCCTACAATTTCTGCCAGTCCCATGAGGGGTGGCAGGTTTGGTTCTTGGGGTCAGAGCTGCCTGAGGGCTCCTCTCTGTTGTGGTCACTGCAGAGATGGCTCTGGCACAACAGGGACACCAGACTATGTGGTTTTGCTGCCACACACCTGTCTGAACAGTGACAATGTGGAACAGCCTGTCCTCGGGAGTGGAGGGCAGCAGAGGGGAACCCAGGTTCCCAGCACAGGCTCAGGCTGAGACAGAAAAAACAAAGCAGTCCAGGACAGAGAGCAGACACATCACCAGCAGTGGCTATTTTTGGCATTGTCCTCAGAGCTGGGGACCTCCAGAAGCACAGGGAAACACCTCTGGGACCTCCTGGGAGCCCTTCCCACCTCGTGGCACTATGGGGTGGTTCCTGCAGGCATTTCCTATCCTTAGATGTCTTGCTATCAGCCCCCAATAAGTCCAACAGCCTCACACGAGTTGCCAGATGGTCTCACATGGATGTCCTAAGTGGAGGTGTCCGTTGGGATCACAGTGACAGATCTCTGTGGGTGGCTGTCCCTGTCACACGCCACTCCACATCCATGGATCACTTCAGTGAGCAGAGGGTGTTGGGCACCTCACCAGGCTCATGCAAGCTTCCCAACACAGATCCACATCCAGCCACTTGAGCATCCATTGCCAGGTGCTGGTCCCTCCAGCCCTGATCCCCCNACTTCCCAACCCAGATCCACATCCAGCCACCCCCACCCGAGCATCCATTTCCAGGTGCTGGTCCCTCCAGCCCTGATCCCCCAAAGCCCACCCACCACGCTGGTCTGTCAGCAGCATGAGGTGCCCTTGGGTTCTGGAGTGTCACTGTCCTTCTGGGGAGCCTCAGTGAGGTGTAGAGACCTGGAGCAATCTTGCCAGGGAGGGACATGGGGCTGGGGAGGTGCTCCAGAATGGGGCTCTGTTGCAAGCACGCAGGACAGGCTGGCTGAGTGCAGACACTGCTATGTCTGTCACCATTCTTCTGCTCTCCCGAGGTGATCTCCCCAGGGCCCTGGACATCTTCACTTTGGAGCTGGGTGTAGCTCAGGTTTCTGGAGATGTTCACCTGCTTCTCTGGGCACAAGCCAAGGGCAGTGCCCGTGCTGCCAAAATCTCCCCTCCTTGCTGGGCCGCTGGATGAAACTTTGGAGGTTGGGAAGATCCTGTGGCCTCACAACCCAGGAGACCCTGCTGTGCTGGGGATCCACATAAACCCACCCTGACAGGGGGGATTCCCTGCCTGGCAATGAGGCTCCTCAGTGCCCTCCACGTAGGGCAGAAAGTCCAACACCTTCCCAGCTTTCAGCACCTCTGGAAACACAGGAGGACAGACGTGGCCGGACAATGAGGTGCCCAGGACATTGTGGTGAAGGACTTGGCCTTAGCATGAGGTTTTTGAAGCGCAGTTCTTCCTTCTGTAAGGTGAAAATCAGGATCTTTTGAGCTTCTTCCCCACCTTCTCACCTGGAAACCTTTCTACCATGCAGGAAGAAATACAGATGAAAGAAAGAAAAGGAGAAGAAAAGAACCAAAGCGGGAGACAGCCTAAGGTTTTCCAGCATGGACAAGGTCTCCGCTCCGTGTCTCTCCACGCTGGCACTTACCAAACATAGCCAGAGCCCCGTGAAACCTCGGGCCGGCACAGAGTAGTAAGATGAGCTCCCTCTTTATTTGGCCTAGCTAAAAATAGCAGAGGGGAAAAAAAAGGCAGAGTCAGGACCCTGCAGGACCAGTAGTCAATGGGCTGCGAGGAGCGATTGAACTCCAAGCCCTGCTCGGCAGGCTCCAGCTGACGGGCTATTTTTTGCCGTGGTTGACTAAATATGGTCAGGGAGGGAAGAGCAGGAGCAGGGGCCGCGCGCCCGGGGGTGCGTGTTTGGGATGCTTCGTTGGGTATATAAGCACTGGAAAGGTGGACTCGCGTCCTGACCAGAGCTCCCCCCTCCCTCCACCAGCC
>VWYN01006387.1:0-17568 GCA_013400075.1 Hippolais icterina
GAGAAGTTGTGGATGCCCCTTCCTGGAAGTTTTCAAGGACAGGCAGGATGCGGCTCTGAGAAACCTGGTCTAGTGGCAAGCATCCATGCCCGTGGTAGAAGGGTGACATCATTTCACCTTGAAATGATCTTCAAGGTCCCCTTCCAAAGCAAATAATTCTATGATTCTATGGCTCTATGATAAAATCGTGTAAAAAAAAAAAAAAAAAAAAAAAAATTACACATGTCATTTTGCAATCAGAACACAAATAACTGTTTTTCCTCATTCCATGTGGTTAGGCACTACTAGTAAAAGCATTAATTTGCAAATATTACTGTAAACACACATGGTCAATTTCATATTCCTCCCAAACAGTATACTTAAAATTTGCTAATGGCAGTCCAACACAAATCCTTTAGTAGATGCTTTATGGTTAAATAATGAAACAATATTAATTACATTGTTTGCTTATGAAAGCATTTAATGTTTTCCTTCCAAAGCTCCCACAACCAATTTGGACCAGCTAATATTCCCTAGTTCTGAAAAGCACTTCACCGCCTAGGGTCCCAATGAAAGGCAGCTCAAACTGACATTAAATTAAGAATAAATTCCCACTGTATCCAGCATGCCAATACCTATTCCTTTTTGCTACATTTTTCAAAAAGCTGCTAATCTTTTTTGGACATTTGTGTTGAGAATAGAACATTTATGAAAGTTTTCAATTCTGCTTGGATTTAAGCTACTGGTCTTAGCTTACATCATCCAGTGAAACCTTTGTACATCAAAAACCCTTTGTAGATCAGAACCAAAATTTACCATAAGACCTCTCTTAACAAGAAATCGTTTGACTGTACACCTAGTGTGCCAAAAATGGAGTACAACTCTACACATTCCTTTTTGCTCTCAATACAACTGAAATACAGTCATTGACTTCAACAGATCAAACACAAATGTCCAGACATAAAAGTCACTCAGTCATGTGATGCTCTGCCTTTCAAATAAGACATAATGAAAGTAGAAGTTAAACAAGTTAGGTCATGCATGAATTAAGTGGGAAAATTCACTGTGAAAAATGGGTCCCTAGGTTAGGGCTCTTAACATCTAACTCTTAGAGATGAATTCTGAATAAGAATCTCTAATTTAACCATTTAGACACGAAGATATCTCTCAGTATTTATAACAGTGACAGGCTTGTTTATTATTTAGCAGGTATATTTGAAGCTTTGTTAGAAAAAAATTAGATAATTTAGATTTTGTCTCTGCCTACACAGGAAAGGAAACCTTTTGATATGTTTTAGTGTTATAAAATTTCTAAATCTATCTCAAGATGGGGTTTTTTTGCAATCTAGTATTTTGCAGAAAGACTGAATATGGTAAATTTTGATATTAGCATGGATATTAGAGTACCACTGTTCCTCTGTTAAGAATTACATTAACAAAGCAGTCGAGGCAGTGGAGATGGCTCCACCCACTGCACTGAGCAGCTCCGGAGGAGAGGTGGAAGCCATCCCTTTAGCACTTTCATAGCGTATAGCAAACTCTTTCCTTCAAAAAAGCATCCAGATAAGGCGAGTTTTGTGAGGTGGAACCTGAACCTTAGATGTTCAGCTGCTTTAAGTGTGACAACTTTTTTTTGTAATTGAAATTGCACCAAGAAACAATATTGTTGCAAGTGACAGAAAGCAGCTAGACTTAGGAGCAAACCTTGTATCTCACAGCTCTGTCCAGCTCCCATTCATCAGCTTAATTATATTTACTTTGTGCAAGCTCCCTGGCACGGAAATAGCAGCATCCCTGCACTGCAGATTAACAGCACAGAGATCACCTTTAATGTTGGCTGCAGCTAAAGAGTTAATTGTGTATGGATGTCAATCATCATCAGCCAGTCAATCATGCAACTAATTCCTTCAGGGGTCACAGTTGTAACAAGGACAGCAGTTGACAGGAGAGCTGACAGACTGAAAATCCTACCACCTAGGTAACAGTTTATGCATACCAAGTCACTCATTACACAAACAGATGGCATAGTCCATTCAGCACAGGGTAAGCCCTTGGGCATTTTTGACATTTTACCCAAAACAATCCTTTGAAGAACAGGGTGAAAAAAAAAGTCTCAATTTTTGTACTGCCACTGCATTCAATCTACCACAGCAAAATGCTTTTGTCTTCCTACCTCTCTTTCCTCCCTCCATCACAAGTGACTTTTTCCAGCAAGAAATGAGAATAAAATGAAAGCAATTCAGATCTTTTAAAATGTTATTTATTTAATTGGCATATGAATTTATGCAAGGATACATACAAATTACCTGCATTCTGTCACTCCTTTAGAAGAGATAAATATTTTTGCACAGCTACAAGTTATTTGTTAATGCTTTGAAGACAATTCCTGAATAGACAGACAATCACCTGCTTTCATAAGAATGATAATTTTTACTTAAGATTATGTCTTATTATAAAATGAGCTTAAAATTCATAGTAGAACCAGATAATTCCAAATATTTTTGTTTACTTCCCAAGGGAAAAAAAAACCCTAAGTGAGAAATCATTGGAAAAAGGTATTAACTAAAGAAACATTGAAGACTAAGTAGCAACAAACCTTTTGAAGATCCTAGTGCAAAATCGAGAAGTCCACAGGATGGTGAGAAATAAACGCCCTTGTGTATATTTAGGAACTCATTGGCAGAAGGCACATAGCCATTACCTGGATCATTGAATTAATTTCTTTCCTTTCCTGCTAACTCAAAGGCATCAGTATGCAAGCTACAAGGGAAATAAACACTTAGTGTACAATACCACAGGACAGTTTCCAACAGGTCAGTAATTCTCTTCAACAACTGGCATTATATCCAAACCAACAAACCAAAGCAGTAAAAGGAAGAGGAAGGACCCTGCTGTCCTAAGCCTTGCAATATCTAGGCTTTTCTGGGAATGAGAGCATATGACTCACAAACCAGCCAGAGAAATTAATGAATATCCAGTAGTCCCTACAAATTTCAGCCAGCTTTGAATCTATCCATTTTTCTAAATTTGAAGATAGAAGGAAGACATGTTGCTTGGTTGGTTTTGGGTTTTTCTTCTGCTGAGTGGAAGCTGTTGCTCAATTAAAACTTTGGCCTATCCCAGATACTTCCGGGAAAAGTGTAAACATCTGCAGGAGTCAATAAATGTCTTTAGAGAAGGAGAATTTCTATGCTACTTCTGTAGTTGACCTCAGAAGGTCCAAAGCAAGAAAATAGCATTAAGATAGTGCCAAAAATGTAATCAAGAAGAATAGATGATGTTACTTTTTTTTTCTTTTCCACCATTAGCTTGATATCAGGACTGTTTCAAAGTGCTTTTGTTGGCTGTTGAAATGGTGATTTCAGAAATAGTTCAAATCATTCATTAGCTTCATATTGTGCCACTACTGAAAAAAAAACTCTTCAAATTTACTTGGATTACTCCTCATATTTTCATCATATCCATCAGATTAATTATAGCCATGGAGTTTTTTTAATATTCCTTCTTCTGCCATACCAGCTAGAGATAAAAGACCAAACTGCATTCACGGACTTTCTACCTTCAGAAGGCTATATACAAATACCAGTTCCAGCCAACAGGACTGAAGCATAATGTGAACTAAAGGCAGGTGCTTAGCTGCCCAGTATTATAATCTTGTCACCTTAAAATGAGGCTTTTATAGCAGTCTGCAAGTGAAGGACTGATCTTAGAACTGTTAAAATTTCTATAAAGGTTATATATATGATTCAGATAAAGCGTTAATAAATGTCTAATCAAGTTATATAAGCAAGTGGCAGATATACCTTAAACAAGCATAATATCTAATTAAAAGTTTGCTAATAGCATGATATCAGCAGTGATTCATACATGGAATAGTGATATTGAAGGTTTGTGTTCAGAAAGATTTAAAGTCTTTACTTCTAATTGTTTGAACTTAAATGTTCAAAGAGTGAAAATAAATTCTAAAGAAAACAGACAAAAAATCTACTAAAATTCCAAAATGAAATAAGATATCCCAGATTAAATGCAAATTATGGGCTACAGTTGTTACCAAAAATGAAAAGGACGACATATTGAACCATGGCATTAGTTTTTATCAGCCAGTGCTTATATACACTAAATAATATGCAGAGCATTGAAACTTTCTTCTGGAAATTCAGCCGAGAAAACCCCCTACAAGAAGAATATTTTTGATTGTTAAAAATTACACTTTTCTTCTTGTGCAGTTTTGATCTGATTTAGATACATAACAGATATTAAAAAAGAAAAATAAAAATTCTGAAGAATCAGAAACCCTCAGAACACTTCAGGTGTAAAGTTGTTGATAAAATTGATGATCCCATCACGTCCCCTAACAGTACCCATGAAAAATTGAAGAAAACTTTGAATTTACAGATCATCTGCTGAAGGTTCCCACAGACAGTTCCAGCAGCAGATTGCCTCAGACAAGGAACAGAATATTTCTCACTTCTGTTGCCACAGGGTGGGCCCTCCAGGTCATTACCCCAGAGCCAGTGATATGACAAATAACAGATAAATGAACAGCAGCACCCCTTCAGATACTCAAAGCAACAACAACAAAAAGCCTTCCAAGCTTTCAGCACTCAAAGTAGACAAATAAAATTGAAAAAATTATCTGTTTCAAAAGAAAGATCAAATCTCCAGATAAAGATGCTCTTCAATAGGTTCAGTCCTGTCTCCTTGAAGCATAATTGCCCAATCTTATCTCCAAAATAGCACAAAGAGCTTCTGATTAATCTATACGCAATACTGTTCTGCCTTTCCAAAAGTATTTCAAAGATAATCCCCTCTTTAAAGAAATTTGAGGAATTATTCCAGCATGTCCCTAATTTAAGACACCTCCTGACTGATTTTTCCAAGTATAGTTCTTAGTCAGGTTGCACCTGCATTGGTGCTGAATCCACATTTAAAAAGGAGAAAAAGTGGGGGTTTTTGTTGATATACAATACCTTAAATAAATTATTAAAAACATGAGGGCTTTTTCTTATCCAAACTTTCAGATATTTATTTTTGAATCCTGTTCTGTCACCTTCCCTCTTACTCACTTCTAATGCAGCTTTTTCGTGCTGGGGTACCCTGGTATAGCCTCCTGGAGGGAGGCATAAGGAGATATATGTGGTGTGGTTATGTTTGCATACTTTACGCTTACCTTTGCCAAGGCACATTAATGTGAGGATAGATGTGGCTCTAGATCCACCTTGATATGCTTCCTGTGTATTTTGTGTGCCATGATAATAAAGCAGGAATGCTCAAATATACATCAGATACAAATATAGCAATTGTCAGGTAGACCAAGGAAGTGTCTTGGCAGAAAACATCAACTAGTAGTAAACCAAAAGATCTGTCCAATCACTGACTTTTCCATTTGATTTGTTTTAAAACAAGAAGCAATATGTCCTTAAGAGGTAAGAGTCACTAGAAAAGAGGTCCTCAGAAAAAAATTGAGAAAAGGCATCTAGAGAATATTTTTCAGTCTTTGGAAACCTGGTCAAGATGGGAGGCTAAAGTAAGATATATTCTACGGTTCTACCTCTAAGGTATTGTTTTAATTCAAAATTGTGGGTATACAAGAAATGACAACCTTATAAAAAAGGAAAAAGTTTTGCTTTAAATCTTTCAACATGTAACATTTTTTCACAAGAAATGTTTAATTAAACAGCAGCTTGCTATCTTTGAAGTTTGCGAAATGATTTCACTTTTGCAAATTTTAGAATTCAACAAGGGAGTGGAGGAAGGAAAACAAACTATGCAGTGCTATCTGTAGTAAATTCACACCCAACACTAGACATAAAAAGGGAAAGCAGTTTAGCTAGTAGAAAAGAGAAGTGCAGTTGGAACCCAAAAGAAGCTTTCATAATTGCGGGGATGATATTTGCTTTTCAGAATGGGAAAATAAATCAAGCGAAAAAATATAGAAAGAAGAGAAAAAAGAGAATAGAAAAAACAAGTTCTGCTGGATTCATTTTGATATGCTAACCTTGCCAATAAAAATGTTTAAACCTCAGTTACAACTCCCTGGGGAATGGCAGCTATTATCCCCTATTGAGTTGGTGCTTACCATACAGAGTCTGAACAATTCATACAGAAAAATAAACCATAACGTTCCTGTTTATTATTACTTTAGCTGAGAGCTGCTGACATTAAACAGTTCTGCACTGCTGCTATAAATCGGCATGCTGTGGATGTTCTCAGCATGAGACTAGGGTTCCCTGGTAACAGCTCTCATCAAGGAAACCAGCTGTCAGAATTCTTCAAATTAAACTGTTATTACTGCAGTATTCATTAGTCAGTTACTGACTATTAAGATATTTTTATATCTGAGCCATTGACATTGGATATTGCTTTTTAATATGCAAGTTATATATAAACATGATTAAGTGGTTCATGTGGGGTTGACAGTTTCTATTATAGCTTGATCTCCCTTTTGTAGGGGCTATGGTGTTGGAGATAACATCTTGGTCTATACTTTAATTAATTTTCTATTTAAAAGTCTTGTATTTCTGCTATGATTGATAAGCTGTTTCACTAAGTGCCACATTCATGTTGCAGAGGTATAACACAATAAAAAAAAAAAGATATGGAATAGATTGTTTTGACCATAACATAGAGGGACAAAAATTGCTAATTTTAATTGCATTTTTGCCAATAGCAGCTTCTGGTAATTTTGTTTATGTAATACTCATGTACCTGTGGTTGCAACAAAGAGGAGATTCTAATTTTTTAATACACGCTTTAGTTGTTTAATTATTTTCTATAATGGTATAACTCATTTGTAGGAACATTCTTAACATTTCAACAAGTTTGGTGGGTTTTTTTTTAATCTAAAATACTGACTTAAAAATATTAAAAGCCTTTTGATAGATGTTATTTCTCTTGTTTCCAAATAAAGATGTGAAATTTTAAGTTTTCTCACCTTTCTCTGCATTTGCATATTTTGGAAGGACTTTCTATGTTGGTAATTGTCTTTGCATCTCAGACATACCTCATTTGTTTTCAGAATATGTTTTTGGATAAATCTCCACTTTTAGCTAAAGTATTGGTTTGATCTTGTTTCAAACTGTGTTCCCTTTTCCATGTTACGTGGACATTTGTGAAGCACTGCAGAATTTACACATCCCTACTTTAGGGCTTTGTTTCCTTGGCAGAGCTTTACACTTTAAGCCTGGAAAAGTCAGCTTTGCTAGCAAGTGTTGGCAAATACAGGAGAGGACTACTCCTACAAGTCTGAATGTCTCTAAAAAAAGCTTCCTCCACCTAATTCATCTCCAGAAAATGTTTCAATGCAAGCAGTAACTAAGGCATCACAGCATGTGTATTTCACTGCATCATGTGAAACACCTCAATGCTGTTCCTAAAATGGACCATATCATAAACTTACACAACAACACTCTGATAAAAACTTTTCTATTGGTACAGCTAGAAACATGGGAAAAAATCACAATAGTGAAAACAGAAGCAGAATCTCATCCAGCATATTATCCACTGGGTATATAACCCTTAGCTCCATGAACTTATTCACATGCACCTGGAAATAAATGCTCTCTGTGGTTGGTTTGGGGCAGTCCCAGATCCACTTTCTTCTTCTCCCCAGTTAGCTCCAACCACACACCAAAGCTTCAGAGGAAGCAAAAAACCCTAGGAAATCTTTTGACCATATTTTCCCCAAGTGGAAATCTACCTTTACTGAAATTGATAAAATTACTAACATCAAAACCTAAACAATAGTCCCAAAAAAACTTGTAGTGGAAGCAACTCAAAGGAAATACCTTTCCAGAATATTTTATAGAGGAGTGTTTACATAAAGTTCTTGGATTACTTGAAAGAGCTAATATGCCTCTGTGGTCATGAAAGTCCTTCAGTACATGAGACAATAAAGATATTTTTACTTTAATCACACTTTCATATGAGGTTAACCAAAGAGAAAATCAAGAAGATCAGATTCTTATTTTCTCCCCCCACCATTTCCCAACTTTTGACAGTTAAACCCTGGAAGTACACATCAAAACCTCCACATCAAAACCTCCACACCTAAGATTTGTTTAAAGAAATCTCCTCTTCTGTAAGGAATTTAGCTTTCTGAACATCTCTGAAAATAGTTTGAGAGAAGCAATGTTTAATCACTCTTGGGGCAGAGACATGAAGACTTTCTCTTGCAGTTATGCTGATGTGTGCCAGTCCAGATTGGGGTGCTTCCATCCCCTCTCAAATTACTGACACTATTCCGCTCAGTTGTATTGAAGTAGTGCAGATTTCCTTTAGTAGAAGCTTCACATAAAGCCAGGGCCACTTTATTATGTCTAACTCGATTGTCCATAGCTACTGGAAATTAAAATAAAAATAATTAAAAGCCACTCTGTTAAATTTCACACAGACCTTACAAATTGGTCAATTTTCAGTTGTTTCTAGACATTGTCAAAATGCCCTTTGGCTACAGGCAGTGAAAACTATGATTATAACACTGAAATTTCAGCAGCCCACTAAGTAGGAAATAAAAGTGGTTTTTACATAACTTAAAAGTGATTGAGACCTGAAACCTCAGACTGGAAGAAAAAAGTCTAATATACAGGGTAAAAAGCTGTATCCAGGTAGTTTGGATTCAGGATAGAAGTTCACCCCACCAGGAGCAAGTGTACTGCCAGCAAGCCACACATGCATGATGAATGAGACAGTAAAAATGTGCTTAGGGAAGTGTGATGACAGCTCTGTGTCCATTAGACGTACATCTCCAAGGTGCAGTTGTGCATCTGTTATATATTTTGGTATTGTTTCTTCTTCAGCTTCAAGTCATTTGAGAAGGTGAGAATATATGCCCAAAAGGCCATAAAGAGAGAAAAGTTATCAGAGACCATAAGGCAACAACATGAGTGGCTAGAAAGATTTATCGTCAGGAAGAGCAGAAAATATTGTAAATACCCTAGAAGTTTCTGCAATGGAGGAAGGTAGCTCTGCTGCTCACTCTCCCATTATATTAAGGGAGAGTTATGTTTTCCTCCTTATTGTGCATCTCCTACAACTCAGTAATAGTAGTACAAGAGAGCCTGGTGATTTTTTTGACATGCAGTAGCCTCCTCATCAGTGATGACTTTTCTTTGCTTCTTGTCACTCTTGCTGGGACTGACAAAAACTAAACAGATGTCTGTATTTCCTCAGCTAGAATAGGCAGGCGCAAATAGGAGTAGAAGGAGATGAAAACATGCAACAAGCCCCACTCCTCTCACCAACAAAATGAAACTGTTTCAGTACACTGCGTGTTGTTATTATACAGTGTTTTATGATGGTTATACAAACTCTTAAGTTTTACAACAAAGTTTGCTCCTAGGGCTAACAGCATTCAATATTTTGCAACTCTTAGGCCTGCATGACCTCTTCTTTTCATACAAGTGAGTGAGTATTTAGTGCCTGAGTTAGCTGTTTTCTGCTTTCTGCTTTGAAGATGGCAAATACATGAAGAGCAACAACGAGTTCATCTGAAGCAACTGGAAATAAGATCTTGGTCTCCAGAGCTTAAGCAGAAACTGCTACAAGAAATAAAAATTTAGATCAAATGATACAGATGAAAAGGGTTCAAAAAGAAAGAGAACATGACAACAAAAACTGCCAGCAAAATGACACTCTGGATGCATGGAATATTTTGCAATGTAAAGAATGGAAAGTTCAGTAAACATTACTAACCAAAAGACATGCTTTGAAGCTGGGCAGCTTGCTGTAACAGTGCTAAAGAGCCACATTCCTCCACGAGGAAAATTAGCATGTAGGGCACAAGTAGGACCTCAAAAGACTTGCCATATCATTCCATCAGACTAGATGCTAGTTAAAGATAAAATTGAACTTGTGTACAAAATAGGTAGCTGCCCTAGGATGACAAACTGATCTAGCCACCGATGACTATGATAACTTTTTTCCCACCTGAAGCATTTTTTCTGCCTTAGCAGTAAGTGAAGCAAAGTTTCTGTGGCACCAACAGATTGTGCTTATACTGAAAAGGTTTCATCAACCTGAGCAGGACTATGACAAATAGTGCTGTACAAAATAACTGTGCTGTACAAAATAACCATACTATGCTGAAGAGTCAGAGCCATTAAGTTAGTGTATAAAGGAGCCAGCTGTCGTTCAGTCTTCTTTATGCTAAATAAATGCAGCAAGTCAAAATAAGCTCCTCCACTGCCTAGACAGAGAAACAATTTAGGAACTATATTCAAACATTTAATTTTATGGGAGATTAAACCAGGAAAAAAAAAAAAAAAAGCATTTTGGCAACTTTAGACTAGATTTGCATTCCAAGGTGTTCACAAGAAGCTAATAATGTTTTAAGACAACTCATGTACTTTAGCTGCCAAAAGGAAACCCCAAAACTTTCCTACAAATTTTATTTGCAGATATGGCAATTTAAAATCAAGTGCAGGTTAAAAACAGCCACCACTTTTACCACAGCTGCTTTGATGTCTTAATGCATACCACATGGCCAGTAAATCTGAAAAGAAATTGGCAACTCTTTTACACTGCATTCACTTTCCCCTTCTCATGTTTGGCAGAGCTTCTTCCTCTCTCCTGGAAAGCAAACCATAATACTCTACTGTGAAGAAGCTGAAAATATAAATATCAGCCTTCTCCTTCATCAGTTAAGACAAGGCAGCAGAAAACACTCAGTACTGCTAATTGGGAGATGCAAAGCAGAGAACAACTCAACCAGCAAAATGACTGGATTCCTGTGATATTTATAGAAACAATGAGAGGAAGAATTTTCTTCCAAATATTAAAAAACTCAATTTGGCACGTTTTTTAGTGATTCTTTTACTGACATAAAATAGTCTTCAGAACTGGACAGACTGTACAGCATTGCAGATTTCAGGCATTTTCAGGGAAACTATATATTCAGTGAACAAAACTGTGAAATTATTGCTATCTTTTTACAAAATACTAGCAGGTAGCACAATGACTAAATTCAGAATGTACTCACAAATTTTGTCTAAAATGTTTCAATTACAGATCCTAATTTTGAAAAAGTGATATGGCTTAATTATTATACTAAGGCCTGTAAGACCATCTTTTCTACTCCTATAAGCTATGAAACACACAGATGGCAATAGTCTTCAGGAAACTAAATAACAGTTTTGCCATAATGAAGTGTTAGAGGAGGTTATGTTGAGAAAAAACACTTAAGATAAGCCAGCAGCAGTTCCCCTGATCATTGAGGGAACCTGGCAGACAGATGTGTGAAGTTACAGAGCCTTGAAGGGCTAGTTGGTTAGAGAAGAAAGAATGGGATTAGTACAAGGATTGAACACATGGTCTTTTTAGAACAAAAATAATTTTTTCTCAAAAACAAAACAAAACAAAGCAAAACAAAACAAAACAAAAAACCAACCAAAAAACCCCCATATCACATCACACAGGCCTTGTCTGATATACAAAATACAAGGAAAGGAAAGTTCCTGACCTCCTTTAAGCCTATGTGAGACATAATGGAGATATAAGGGCAGTGAAAGATGGCTATAGTTTATTGTCAACACTAAACAACAAAAAGTTACATTCTTTCCAAAGCAGAGAGGAAAAGGAAATAATCTCAGTCTTGTCTATCAACAAGATAGACAAAAATGCATTTATGATGTAGCTGGAGTTTCAGAATTCTAGCATAGCATGTGTCTACTTCATCTTGTGTATGCATCAAAAAAACTTAAAAATATTTCACCTAAGCTGAACAAGGTAGGGCTTTGAAGTTTTGCTATGTCAGCAAATTCTCTCTATCAAGAACTGTAAAAGTTTTTCTCCTCATTCATAGACTGGACTAGGAGGTAAAGTTTTTTCCCTACTCCCTTGCAGTTCCTTCTAGATTCACTCAGCAAGTTAGCATTAAAGTCATAATAATAACAAAAATTATTTGACAACAAACACAGAGCATTGACACATACTGATTGTAGAGTCATGTTAAAAAAAAGTGATCACCAAAGGAGCTCTGTTTTGCTATATTTTTAATTTATGCCTCCGTGCAGATTTCATGGAATCCAGTAGCATATCCACTACTATTTCAAATTAAAAGTGACTCTTTGTGATGGAACAATTTACTGGGACAAGATGGCTTATGCAGGAGAAGCTATTGACCAAGAGCTCTCAGAGCAGCTTACACAATGAAGTTGCTGCCATTCTGCATCTCATGGTACCACTCCTTTTTCATGGCATGTTCAGTTAAAACAGCATGGATTTTCTAAATTTAAGCTTTATAATAGCGGTCAGTGTTCAGGATGAACCAGATTTCTGAGGATTAAAACCAATAAAGTGTCATAGACAAAAAAAAAAAAGTGAAGTATTTGACAAGAAAATGCAAAGCAAAATTATAATTTTGTTTCAAGGGACTGGGTTGTTCAAAATTTCCCTAATTTTAGGTACTGTTCCTTCTTACTTTGCTAAATAAAGCATAAAAAGCAAGACTGCAGCTTATATTTTGACATGATACTATTTACTGCTTAAGAAATTTCTATTTTAATTTGAAAAAGTAAGCTAGAAAGTAATTGATGACAATGTTTGATTCAGTTAATAACTAAATGGAGAAGAAAAAGTGTGACTTTTTCAGAGCTATTTTAAACAGCACTGACAACATGCTGATCTCATTAACATCAAATCATATTTCCTAGACAATGTTCCAAAGTTAGGATTTTATCTAGACTTCAAATACTTTACAAGGTTAGGAACCTGTTCCTTACTGTTCTTCACTTGGGATGTGTGACTACTCATTTTCAAAAAAAGAATTTATCTTCTTGTGGACCTCTATATATGCCTCCTGTGTGTTTGGTTGTTTAAATGTAGCCATTCTCAGATGCCTGCTTAGGACTCTCTACTGGGCTCACAGTAAGTGAAATCTAATTGGAGCCAAATGATTGACAAGTGATTCCCTGCAACCCAAAGCCATTTGTTCAGTTCTGACTGACACAGGGTAACAATCTTCCTCATGTAATGGTGGAGCAAAGGGGTTGAGGGCAAGAGATAGAGAAGGATGGAGTCACAATCTTCTGAGCTTCCTCAGAGAATGAGAATACTGTGTTCATCAAACACCCTATATTTGAAATATAACTAAGGGAAAAACAAACCCTCTGTATAATCTCTGTGCTGCTTCCATGAAGATTGACTGTGACTTAAAATAGCTGGAGGTTATTAACCCTGTAAATTTTTCTGAAAAGCATTTCAATTGCCTTCAGAAAAATCAGCGTATCATATATCTGGCATAAATTACAGACTCTCAGGTTATGTTTAAATAATTACATCATTTATTATACCCCAAATTATAAATCTGACCTTACAACCCACAAGTCCCCCTCCCTGCCCACCACAAGAAAACATCTAACCATTTGAAAAAGTCCCTCTAGCCCCCCCAGTTCAACAAACTGATTTTTCTACTGGGATACTTTAAAGTTAATTCAACATGTTAAATCAATGTGTAAGAGTGAATCATTTTTGTGTGGAGAATGTTATGGATGAATAAAAATTCATCTACACTATTTGTAATAATTGGAAAAACATTATGACTTTTCACTATAAAAGTACTTCTAATTTTTGCCAAGGCCTTAACCGGATGATACTTAAGTATGAAATTAGCCTTGCACCTGTACATTCATTGTCTACATTGTTAATCTCATATGTGGAAATATTGTCTTCAGAGAACTCATGGTTAGAGGTGTGTATTAAACCCAAATGTTTTCATGAATGCCACAATGTTGAGTTTAGTAATAGGATATAACTGAAGGAAGGCTAAAAACTTTGTATCTAAATAATTTATCTTGAGCCAAGATCATGATAAGCACTGCCACTTTAGTGCAAAAATTACTAGATGATATCCTGGAGCACGTGGGATTGGAAGGGTATACAAATTCCTCCAGTCCTTTAGGACTCCAGTGAGATCCTAAAACTCTCCCAGTTACATTTTCCACCATGCCATATTCACCCATGGCATTTTGCTTTATTCCCCTGGAAAAAGCTGGAGGGAAAAAATAAAGAGACATCCAAAGGTGTTACGATGAACATAAGAGACACTTTAGAAAACGAAAGGTCTAATTCACTGCAGGTTCTCCCCCTCTATTATTTCAGATTTAACTAGATTAATTGAAATATACAGTGTCTAGCTATACTTTAAATCCTAAAAAAGTAATTTTCAAACTCTTCTTTGTACTGTAAAAGTTACATAATTTGTATGAAGAAAAATTTTAAGATTATGACTCAGAGTCTTATGAAACAATCAAAACCGTATTGGTACTGAAACATCAATTGGACTAATATCATCAAGATGCTTACATGTTCCATTTTATTTATTAGTAAATGAGAGATGGAACATATCTTGGAGCTGCCCTTATAGAAATTTCTAAACTTTAATGCAAAGCTGATTTACAAGAAACTTGAAATGTAATTTCATGATTGGCTGAGATGTGCAAAGCTTGCCACAAGTGTTTCAGAGTAACAAATATTTGGAAAATATTGTCTAAACCCATTGCATTTTATTGGATTCTTCAGAACTTACTTATTGATACATGCAGATCCTTATTTCCTATTTCAAAGTTCTTTCAAAGAAGACAACTCAGTATAGAGAAATGCATATAAGGAGAGCTCATGTTCAATGAATTTATATGCGGACAATTGTTCACAAGAAAGGAGGCTGCCAAAATTTAAAGTATGAACAGCAAAAATAAACCACCACTTCTTAATTGTGTGTGAGTGTCGTGGTTTGACCTGCCCTAGGAAGTGAGAGAGAGAGTTGGTTTAGAGGTTGGCACCCGGTGAACCAATGAAAGGTCATTTCATCCCTGTGAACACACACTTCAGGCTGTGTAGGGGGTGGAGAAGCTCTCTTTTGTCTTCCACCTCTAGAGAAGGAGCACACAGGTCTAGGTCTCCCTCCTCTTCCTGGCAGTAGAGGGGGAGGGGAGGCCAAGGCCTGCCATGTGGCCGTGTGGCCTGGGCCTGGGGTGAGCCTGGACAGCAGTATTTACCGGCTTGCTGGCACTGCTGTCTGTGAGCTTCGCTGCTGTTGGATCTAGGCCAGCACAGCTGCCTGTGAGCTCTGGCTTTGGCTGGGCCCCCCTCCTCCAGACCAGGGTGGGGAAGAGAACTGTTTAGTCCACCAGGCCGACTAAGAATGGAGGGATGGAAGATCTATGACTGGGACGTCTTTGGGTCTTCGGTGCCGAGCCTCGCCACCCCACCCCACTCCCCAGAGTGTTCGACCAGCGCTGCTTTATCAGAAGATTCATCAGCTGTGGTTTCTATAAGTGATGGGAGAGATGGCCTGGGACTTGTAATGCCAGCAAAAGATAGAGAAGAGATGATGGAGTGGCTTTTGGCCGGACTTTCCTTATAGTGGCCGTAGAGACTGCATTAATGCTCCTGTAACTTATGGAAACTGTGTTTAGGGGGATGCAAGGTGGGCACTGTGTAGTGAAAATGCCAGCGCCAGAGTGAGTGAACAGAGGATTAAGAGGGTGTAGTGGTGTCCTCAGAAGAGGCTTCTGTTCTCAAAAGCCTTTGCCCTGAGGGAGAAATGGGGGGGACTTGTGTCCCAGAGGCATCGTTAAAAAGAACCCTACAAGCAGTTTCTGGTCCATGGGTGGTGGTGAGAGCACCGTCCGTGGAAGGAGGGCTTCTCAAATGTACATTCCCTCTTTATGGGGTGGGTCATTTGTGAAGAGTGCAGGCCACAAGAGACTGTGTCTTCTTGTGGGAGTTTCTACAGGGCAAGAGGAAGACTCCTCTCCCTGAATATTTTAAGCTGGGTGTTCCAGGTTTTGTCTCAGGAAGTTTTGGTAGGAATTTTGGTGGGGGGGGAGGAGGAGTGGGTTAGGAGGTTCTTTTCACTTCTGATTCTGTTTCTTCCTGTTCCTCTTCCCTATATAGTGTAAGTTAATGAAGTTTTCTTTCTATGTCTAAGTTAGAGCCTGCTCTGTTTTATTCACAGTCTGTCTCACAGCAGCATTTTAAAGAACTTTATTCTCATGGGTGCACTGGCATCAGGCCAGCGACTCCAACCCATGACAGTGAGCCTTCACACCACTGAGCAGGTAAAAAATTACAACAATTACAGGTAAAACTGAATTTTACACACTTCCACACAGTATAAATATGAAAATTTTTTAAGATGTGACCTGTCTTTCCAAGCTGAGTACTAAGGAGTCATCAGCTGTGTAAACACTAGCTTTAACATCTTGTTTGGATGTCCAAATTTCTTATTTCTTGTCTTTTAATTAAAAGCATAGAGAAAACTTAAATGCCTAGATGAGGTTGTTGGGTTTTCTAAATACAAAGCAGATATAACATTTAAGCTGCAGGTCTTGTATTAAATAATTATTTCTAGTATTTTGGGCTTCTGTAAGAATCAGCTGTCTTAACTGCATGCAAATTTGCTACATTTTCCACCATGCTAGAGTTAACTGTGAAATCTATCACACAGTAAAAATGTGGAAAACGTAGATGAAAAACAATGAAGGATTTAATGTGTAGCAGAAGTAATCACTGTGAATTATCAGAGTGGATAATGCTTCAAAATTCAGTAAAGGAAAAATGTTATTCTTTTTAAGTGTCATATTACAACAATGTTTTGTTGAGAACTGTTGTCTGCATCCAATTTAGGAAGGCATCTGCTCATGTTTGCTTAAAACAAAAGGGTGGTTGACTAAATTAATTATTTACAATAATTCAATATGGCAACAGTATCATTATGAACTGTCTTCAAAGATCTCCTCTGGCTACTCCTGGCAGGGTGTCAATTTGCTTGTTTTTATAGTAGGTGCAAGAAATTATGGAGCTATTCTCTGAAATGAGATTCTGCTATTCAACTCACTAAACAATAACAAAGTCAGAGAACAAACCGCATTACTACATTGCTCAGAAAAGGTTTGTTTCTTAATAAAAGAACAATATTCACAAGCATAATTTTAAACAAAGATTTTCAAAGTAGGTGTGCAGTGATTTACCACAAACAGGTAGTTTCCTAAAACAATCAAGTTTTATAAAGTATTTTTTATCATAACAACGGATGATGAGTATTTTTAAGAGGAATCCTTTGAAAAGAAGGATAATGTTTTGTGCACTTTCCTTATTCTGAATCAGTAGTAAGGGCCTACCTGGAAGTCACACCAGCAGGGGAACAACTATTTAGCAGCAAGAATTCAGAAGTATGAGACTTCCTCTGAAAGGCAATGCATGCAACTTTCAAACCACTTGGGCAAGTGAAACTTCAAGACCTCCTTTTAGAAAAGCCACGATGCCACTTAATTTCAAAGAACAAGTTAGGGGAAAAAAGGTATAATGAAAGTATCCCACACTTGCATGAACCAACCAAAGAGTTACTAACAGAGCACTGCAAAAACAGAAGAGAAGAATCAGGTGGGGATTCCCCAAAACTCCACTCCCAATCTCATACTATTTCAGTCACTAATGACCTAGATAATGAAGTAGAGTATAATTACTGCATTTGAAGATGACACCAGGCTAAAAGCACTGGCAAGTGCCAGAGGGCAATTTTGGAATAATAAAAATTATTCTGACAAACTGGATAAATAGCTCAGGGTAAAAAAAAAAAGGCAAAGAAAA
>VWYN01006387.1:17611-37846 GCA_013400075.1 Hippolais icterina
AAAAAAAAAAAAAAAAAAAGGGAAGGATTACAGGTAAGAACAGTCACTCAAATGTGGGACAGGGAGCAACTGCTCAGTGGCAGTACTGCACAAATAGGCAGGTTTTGCTTAAGCATAAGCAGAACACGAATCCTTGTCACTGCAAGGAAAACATTTAAATTATCAGGATGCACAAAGTATATGCAGAGAAGATATATAACACCACTTAGTGCTGTCACTCTCTTAGCTCTGTTTGCCTCACTCCAAGGAGAGACATCTTTCTAATCTGCCTCCAACTGGTCTGCAAATGAAGCCTAAAAGACATGACTCACAAAGGATAAAATAATTGTACTGCTTTGTCTTGAGGAGCAAAAAAAAAGGAGAAGGAGAAGAGAAAAAGAGCCCAAATCTTCAAATCTTTTCATACTGAAGTAGTTCTCATGTACATGAATAATCTAGTTTAAAATTAATATTTCATTTATTCAAGTAATATCAGCAATTTACATGGTAATACTTTATTTATAATTTATCAGATAAGAAATAAGCAATCTTTATAACAGGTATGTAACTGAGCTTAGAACTTATTTGAGGAGACAACAAGCCACAGGCTGTCAGAACTGAGTGTGTATGTTGTACATAATACATTGTACATAGAAATTAAACACTGATTAACAAAAAGTTTTTTGCTTATTTCGTGGCAACTCTGTTTGCTCAGAACTTGTAATACAGTGGCATGACTAACCTCATAGGACAAAAGGAAAATACAGGAAAAAAAAGAAAAAAAAAGAGGAGAGAACAAGATTTAAAAAAGAAGTTTCATCTCTTTCATAAAGCCTGCAGATCATGGAAGTCATATTATTTTCAAGTGCACCTCATTTTTGTTGGTTTAATAAACATAGTGGTTTTACAAATTACCTTCGTGTGTTCAGGTGGGATGATAAATGGATGTTCCATATTAACAGAGATCTCATTCATCTCATTTGGGCTCAATGTCACTTGCTTTTTGACCCAAGCAGAGTGTTTGTTTCTCTTTGTTTTAAATCTTCTGGGAATCATGGCATTTCCAAAACAGATCTAAAGTCACACAGAAAAGATTTCAGGGATGCTATCAACTTGCATATAATCGGTTAATCTGGACAGGTTCTGAGTGACATTGTGCTCTCTGTGCTCAGGTCTTTTGTCTGAAGGGAGACAAGGACAGGAAAGCTGGTACTTGTTTGTGTCTGGCATCCAGAATGAACCACTTTCCTCTGTATTTATTACACCCTGGCTATGTACTGTGAGAGAAACCGTAACTGTGCTTTTCCTTTGGAGGACAAAACCTGTCAACTTGACAAGTCTATGGCCAGTTTGAATAACAGATGAGTAAATGGATATTTTCCAGATCTATGAGAGGGGCTTTAACTCTTTTAAGGGAAGCAAAGATGAGAAAATGAAGTGGAATATCCCAAAACACAGGAACAGGCATCTGATTAGCTCTTCTCATAGTCTCCAAGGATTGCTCCTTAATGTTTATGTGCAGTCCTAATGATAGGAAGTTTCTTATTCTGTTATTTTGAAAATATTTCTTCTGAAATTCCCATAGAGGAATCTTCCCTTGATTGATTCAAAAGGCAGACATTCCACCTCCAGTATCTGCACCTAAAAAGTAACTAAATACAGGTATTAATGGAGTTATAAAATATGTTTACCACTACTACATCCCCCATTATATTCAGAAAACTTATTTGAACGTAAACATATACATATATATAACATTTCATTTCAGAGAGTAGGGAAGAGACCAGCTCTGTTGTTTAGGAGCATTTCAGCACAAAGCTGGAAGGATAAATAGCATGTAATTTTAGTTAATTTCCCTGGCTTATAAAGATGTTTTTCCATTTAGCGTGGCTGATAGTCTGTTTGTGGCAAGGGCAGGTTGGGCTCAACTTAGCAAGTGTGAATTTAGCTCTTGTAGCCTTCAGAAATTCCAGACTTTCCGCTTAGCTACAGACATTGTAATCAGTCTTCTCCTTACGACTGTCCTGTTTGGTGTTTGAAAAATACATTGTATTTATGGAGAGGAAGAAGGACAAAAGAGAATTGTTTGAGAATAACAAATTAAATTGTCTTTATAGTTAGACTGCAGTCTTGCACATCCTGTGCTGTTGTTGACTAAAAGACATTACTTGATCTGTCTTCAGTGAGAAATCTGTCTTCGGGCAGCATGTTTGTCTACACCACCGGGGTCCTGGGATGACTGTCATGCACGGGCAATATAAACATTTGGGAGTGTCTGACAGGGGTAAGTAGAGGCATGTGACAGGACATTAAATACTTAGTGGGTTGATGTTATTGTTTTCACAGGGTCCAGCAAGGCTTTGCAGTCCAAGATATGCCACAGCCAAACTATAAAGACATCTGTACTCCCTTCGCACTCTTGGCAGTCGTACTTCAGTGAAGGTTCTATCCAAAGCTTCTGCAGCCTTTTTAATCTGCTCACATATATGATATTCTATTAGAGAATAAGGTTTGAATACCCTCAGATACTTTGTCTGACATTGTGATATTTGTTAATGAATATGTTTCCATAACTTTGTCTTTTTAAATTGACAAAATAAATACATCCGATGTTCATGTGAGGCTAGATAAAATGTATCCTGTGGCTCTGGACCATCTCCTGTATGTTGTCACATCAAAATAAAATGTCTGTCTTTAGGCTGGCTTTTCCCCTGCTCCGCCACTCAGCCCCCATTTTGAAATTTCCACTGGAAAAAAAGCTTGAAGAAGCTTGATGAAGCTGAAAGGCTGGAAGGTCATGGAAGCAGAAAAGATTAAAATAATCTTCAGTCTTGTATGCTGCTGTCTCAGGCATTTATTCCCGTGTGAACCGTGGCAACAGTGTGGTTCAGAGGGCACAGGAGTTTTGGCAGGGAGGGCCCAGGTAGTGTTGGCTGTTGGTGGGAGCTGCCTGCTCTACCTCCAATGCCAGAGCTCTCAGCTGTGGTGCAAGCTGCATCTTTAATCAGGCAATTTCTTCTGGTCTACTGAAATATACTCCGTCTAGCCATCCCCAGGGGCTCTAGCTAGCTCAATTGCTCAGGGGTTTTAAGGAAATATATTTCATAGAGACAGAATAAAGATTTCAAAAGAGTGGCTCTCACCCCAGCTTCAGTCCAAGTTTTATTCTCGAAGTGATGTTCCAGGAGAGGGAGGAGAGAGAGAGGGAGAACACAGAAGAGACAGGGGTTTATCTAGTTTTTGGCTGAGGAAAGATATTGGCCCTGACCCAACTGGGTCAGGAGTAGGTAAGATAGGGAGGAAGGCTTAAACTACATGGCACAGGCTTCAGGGGCACTCTGAGGGGAAAAACCATTCCTCAGAGGAACACAACAATCTACTGTCTAACTGCTGGCCAGGTTCAGGTTAAATTAAGGGGAAAAGAGGTGTAAGTATTCACACACACAAGCACAAACACAAACACAAACTCAAACACAAACACAAACACACACACACACGCACACTCGGTTCTGCACCTATACTCCCTTGTCCCAAAGCTCATGTCCCCCTTTTTTTCACAGGGGGTTACAGGGCCTTCCCTGGCCACAGTCCTCTAGGGATGTTCCTGGCCTGGTACCACTTTCCATGGCCATGGTCCCTTGGGAGTGTCCCCATCCTGGCATGTGTGTCCCATGGCTGCTGTCCCTCAGGGACTCCTGTCCCTTTGACACATACTTGCCATGGATTCCTAGCCTTCTCACACATCCTGCGCTGCTGTAGTCCCCACGTTTAAGCCTTGTCCCTCTAAGAAGCACAAGCCCTGAGGGAGCCCATTCTGACCAATATCAGGAAAACTGGATACCTCAACAGAGTCCTGTTCTGTGTTTTCCAAGTGTCTCCTCTTTCCTGGGTGATTTTTTATGTGTCTGAGGGCCTTCCTAGCTGAGGTCCCTCCATGCAACAGGATTTTCCAGGAAAATAAATAAAACTTTGTGTTTCCTCATCTCACACAAATATTTTGAAATGAGTACACCCAGGGGGAACATAAACCCAGGTCAGTACAGGGAGGATGGCTATTGATTTCCATGGGAGAAGGCAGGGATGCCCCTAATTTTCAAGATGAAGCCCCCAAAAATGCTATCAAGTTTCTATCTGCCATTAATCATGTCTCTCACTGTTTCTTGGAAGTCTTGAGGAAACTGCTCAGGAGAGGCTGCCATAGCCCCAAGTTGTCTTTTGTCAGTGTAACTGTCTCCATATCTTTATTTTGACATGGTGCGCATAAAGCTGCTAACAGTAGTTAATGATTTGAACATTGTTTTAGTATTTATTGAGTTTGTTATCTCATAAGTTGCAGATACAACTGGGTTTCAAAGATGTAAAAATAGATAAGAATATTATTATCAACAAAAAAGAATAAAAAAGGAATAACTATATCATGAACATGAAGAAGTAATTAAATAAAGCACAAGAAAATTGTAGTTTTGTATGCTCTACATATATTTCTAAACAGAACTACATGTTAATTTAAAATAGTTAAATTGTCAATAACTAATGCCCTACAGCTGACCTGCTAATTGCTTGTAGATGTCATTTAAGAATTGGGTGTTGTGAAGTCAGTTAAAAAGCAGAGAAGTTCAGAGCACTTGTGTGACACAGAGATGGAGCTGAAGAAAACATGGAGCTGTTTGAGGCATGTGAAGGAAGATGAATGTTTGTAGGGAAAAAGTGCAATAAAACAGAGGTGGTGGGAAATAGTGGAGGACAAGTATCACAGAGGAAATTGTAGAAACTGAAGAGTGCAGGTATCAGAAATTATAACAATTAATGTGGAAGAACATCTGCCATCACTTAGGAAATTTCTGTGAGGAAGGCATTGCATGTCAGGCATATTGCCAGCTAAATGTCACAAAAGTTTTTAAAAAGTCATCTACCTCCTGAATTAGTCACAAGTCACTTATTTATTAGTGTTTAATCTCAATATCTAAATGTGTGAGAATGAGGTCATTGAGATTGGTCTCAGAAATAGTAAGATATTATTTCTTTTTATGTTGGATATTTGTGAGAAAATATCTTGTGAAATGTATGCATAATGTAATCATTTTCACAAAGCTTCCTAGACTGAAATTAGCTTTCTACAAATATTTTACCAGAAAAGAATACTGCATAAGTATAGGCACAGTCTACTTGCAAAGGAGGTCAGGTCTATGTAATGTCTTTTTGAAGTGCAGATATGAGGATACTCAAATAGGTCAGTTCTTTTAATTCTTAAAATCTGAAATAGTCACAGAAATAATGAATTATTTTATCTTAAAATAATTGTGGATGCCTTCTTTGACATTGTTTTAATGTGAACTATTATTTCCTATATATTCTATGAGTCCAGACTATGACAAAAGCAAAAAGGAAATGAAAGATGAGCCTGATAGATGAGGCCACTGATCTCAAAGGTTGTTTTTTAAAAAAGAAGGAAGTTTAATTTATGGGCAGAAATATTTTGGCAGCACAGTTATTTTATAATCAGTGCTGCATTCCTAAATTTTCTTTTCTTCTCTTTTGTTACCTTAAGTTATTATATGATAATGCATATAACATATATAACATATAATTTACAAAAGAAACTATGAAACAAATGGGAATTAAATACAAACTGTCCCATTTTGATGACTGCAAAGAAATAAAGGAGGGGGAAAAAGGTCTCAAGAAACGGATTCCTGGTAATAGCAAAATTTTCCATATTATTATTCCATGACATCACTGAATGTAAAAATATCTACAACTTAAAATGCAGCATTAGATCTTTTAAATAATAAAAATTGTCCAGATATTAGTGCAGATATGATATAGGTTGTTATGATTTTAGTATTTTCCTAATTAACATTAAAGCAATAATGATGTTGTCAGATTCAAGGATCCTTTTTCATCTATTTATTCTCCATCCACGTCTTTTAATAAGACTACTGACAGAATCAGATAGTCTTCACACAGTACATTGGATTCAACTTCCTGTACTAAAGCAAATATGTCACATGGATACTCTTAGTACACTGCAACCACAGAAGTCTATTGCAAAATAATGGACATTGTACTCTTTCTGCTCCTACTGAGATGAAGACCATTATCAAGAGAGAGAAAAAGTGTTCAGACATTCTCTGGAATTTACAAATTATAAAAGAATCCTCAAATTGTTAAAGTGAACCTAATCTGTGACAACATTCAAAGCACAGACAATTCTGTCAGTGAATAAACATAATGTACGTACTAAATCAATCTCAAAGAGTGAAACTGCGCTGCCTGGAGTCCTGCTATGAATGTGTAACATTAATCAGCCCTGTAGCCAAAATACCATGCAGTGCTGTTGCAAGTTAGTCTTGGGATAAATAGAAACATGACCTGTGTAAATGACACTGCCTAAAGAAAAGCTCTTGCCATATTGAATATATTGCTTTTGAGGGAAATAGAGTGGTCAGATGCAACATCAGGTTTATTTGCCCCTCTCAGGAACAGCTAAGTTATCACTGAGAAAAACTCTTTGTAATGATTTGCAAACATTATTCCCCATGACTTGAAGCCAGACTGCTCACGTAAAGTATAGTTTGAATTAAAAAAAGGTATAAAGCTTATTCCCAAGAATACTAAAGTGTTAATAGGTAATTTCATTTAAATGTCAAAAATAATTACTAACATGTTGAAATCTTCTATTGAGTTAAAGATAGAGATTGACTTATATACTTGTTTCCTGACCTGTTACCAAATGCTGATATTCTCAAAGGGATCATTGTAGCAAACGGTGTAAAGAAAATCAATATGTCCAAACCAGAGACAGTTGGTACCCAGAAAATAATGAATTATATTTATATCAATAACTTCGCAGAACATCTTCCAGTAAGTACAGAATTATTCTGATGAATTCATCAGGTAGTATGAAGACTTTATCTAGGCTTCAAGGGTTAAGAACAGGAGAGTATATCATTGTAAAGATTATAGTCTATACTCTGTTCAGAAAAGGTCTGCACTGGCCTACAGGTATTAGCAGAGCTAAATAAAAGAGCATAACTTTGTAGTTGAGATTATAGAAGAAGAGAGAGAGAACAATTAAAAGAATACTTGTCTGATCAGAAAAAAAGAATAATGTCTTTCTCTTGAGATGTAAAGAGATGAGTTTTTGACATCCTGATCCATCTTTCAGGAAAATGTGGAATAGCAAAGCATGCCTCTATTTCTTCCAGAAAGAAAATGTGCATTCTTTCTATAATTCCACTCACAGTTAAGAAAAATTCAAAGTGGACCAGGCTTTATGACACACAAACCAGTCAAGTCAGTCTTTGGTCAGGTTTCATTAATACATGCTCAGTTGCACTTCTCTATTCTGGAGAATCAAAAGACAGCAACAGTCAAGTTTTGAGAATTCTACTCAGGAAGGATTCTCCTACAGTCTATTTTGAATTGTCCTGCTTACACAACCTAAAGCTGAGGTCAGTTACTTCACTGACAATTTCTTCTTGTTCTGAAGATCAGAAAACTCAGTCTGAGTCTGTTAGCAAAAACTGCTAGGAACTTTTTGATTGTTTTATAAGCTGATGAAAGATTTTTATCTTGATAATTTTGTGGTGAATTGGCAGTAACTTATAGATGTACAAAAAAGAAATATAGTATATTGCTGAGAATGGCTTCACTATGCTAAAACTGTCAGACAGCTTTTCTCCTTCAAGGTTTCCAAGCCAGTTTTTCAAACTTGAGACTTGATTCAAGTACTTCAGGAAAAATATGATTACATTTTTTTATCTTCCTGCCACCAAATGGGTTCTGATTACCAAAAGAATCAAAGTAGAAGTTATAATGTTTTTGTTTATTTTTTGAACTGCAGAATTATTATCTTTGCTTTAACAGGGAGGTTATGTTTTCATGTTTTTCAATATTTCCATATTTCCCCCTCACAAACTTGCTGTAGGAACAGAACAACAACAGCTTTTCTTTTTTCCTTTTCCTTTTTCTTTTTTCTTTTCTTTTCTTTTCTTTTCTTTTCTTTTCTTTTCTTTTCTTTTCTTTTCTTTTCTTTTCTTTTCTTTTCTTTTCTTTTCTTTTCTTTTCTTTTCTTTTCTTTTCTTTTCTTTTCTTTTCTTTTCTTTTCTTTTCTTTTCTTTTCTTTTCTTTTCTTTTCTTTTCTTTTCTTTTCTTTTCTTTTCTTNCTTCCCTTCCCTTCCCTTCCCTTCCCTTCCCTTCCCTTCGTTTTTCTTCTTCATCCTACCACTTCTTTGGAGATATTCAGAGTTTCTCTGAGGTTGTTCCTGGTCCATGTGATGTCTGAGCAGGGGTATTGGACCAAACAACCTTGATGGATCCTTTCCAACTTCAGCTACCGTGTGATTCTGTAACTTCAGTGTGGATCTCTTGATGGATAATCTACATGATAAAGACCCTGGGACAACTGTATAAAAAAGAGCCCATGCGGAGAAGATACCTCAGCAAATACCTCAGAAGATACCTCAGAAGATACCTCAGTTGCTTTTGTAACAACAGTGATAGTCTGAATCAGCAACTTGTGTCCATCGGTATGATAATACAACAAACTAAATGTGGGTGGAACAGGACTACTCTATATAAGTTGTGCAATATCTAGCAGCTGGAGTTGGGGCTTTTTGTTACTTAGTTATTAAAAGATATTTTGCGTGTTTTATCTGTTTCATTCTGTACTACAAAGCCTGCTGCATTATTAAAAACTGATATTATGAGTGATAGGAGAAATGCATAACCTGTAAGAGAGATGTGACAGTGGGGAAAACATTTTTCAGTGATGGTGAGTTTTATAATGCTGAAGCTTTTATCTTCCCTCTTCAGCTTCCTAATTTCTTCTACAGAGGTTACATATATAAGCCTTCTCTTTATGATTTTGTTTATGAATTTGTTTATGAGGAATTAGACAAAGGACTGTAATGCTTGTGACTATTTAAAAAAGCAAACAATAAAAATCAACCTTGATAGATCAGTATCTTTTTCTTAAGAATTAAACATTTTTCAATTCACAGTATCATAATTAACGTCACACCTTGATACAGTAGTGTGTAATGAAAAAGAAAAATCATAATCATTTTTTATTTCTGCAGTTTTTCATGTCATTGACCTGCCCTCCTAAAAACAAGAATTTGAGATGGAAGGTCTGTTTTGTACCCTGTTCCTTTAAGGAAATAAAATTAGAAAATGTTACAGTATTAATAAATGTATTCGCGCTTCAATTTCTTCCCTTCATGAAACTGAGAATTTTGAACATCAAAAAATAATTGTGTTGTTCCCTCACATTAGCTCTCTGTCTGAAATATACTGTGCTAGAATGTTAATTGAGTTTGACATCGGCATGGATATAAAATGCATCATGCCACTCAACTTACCAGCAGTGAAACTGATTACCAATTATAATCATTCTCTGTATGGTGACAGCATACCAAGATGGAGATGTTGAATATTTCAGTTTGCAATATTATCTGGGTTGTTTAAAGTACTGACTACGTGTCCTGAAACCAATAGAGGTAATTGGTATGCATGTAAGAGCTGGCAGGCTGAGCACATCACTTATTTATAGAGTCTTTTGATGTAACTCTGTGGAAAAAAATGTTAATAAAACATGGTTCAAAGGAAAATTTACAATCACCATTATAATATGACATAAAGTACAAATTATTGTACCTGAATAACTGTTTTCTAGTGAACAGTGTTCCTTTCTCCTTTTATTGAAATAATCCACTGAAACCTAACAGAAGGGGGAAGGGGAACACAAAGAACAAGAAGGCTATTAATTCTTTTCATTTTGTGATGCAGCTATCTGGAAATTAGGACGCATACACAATATAGAGAGTAGAAAATCACTAGGTATGTCATTGCTTTCACAACCTTCTAATTTGCTCCACAAATTGGTTTATGGTCCTCTTAGGCACATTCATCAACAAACTCCATGTCAACAACTGATGTGAGGCTTGAAATGGACCAGAAAACAGGATACAGGAAGTAACATAGTGACATCTGTTGAAAGGAAACAAGCCAGTTAAATTTGCCTTCATGTAAGTCCTTCTACTGCAAGGACACCAGCAATGTTTACTTCTTTTCAAAAACGAAGATAGCAATAAAATAGTGAGATAACGTTTACAGAATGCTTTGCTTTTGTCAGGACTAGTTGTAAACCTGATTGAATCTATGCAGAATGCAAACTTTGTATCAGAGGTAAAAAATACCCTAGAGCTTCCAGGCACCAGATAAAATAAGAAGAGACACAATATTTCCAAACGCTGGTAAAAAATCGTTTTGTTAGACTCAAAATTTATTTTCTGTGGAGTGAGGGAAATTCTTAAAATTGGCAAAAAAAAAGGAAAAGGGATATTAGGGTGTCCAGGCTATCTCATGGGGGTTAAATATTAGGATACAGTGTAATATTAATGAGAAATTGCATTTAATCTTATCATTAATCACTGAATTCTTATGTTTGTCCCAGTGGTGGCAAATTAAAGTTGACCAAGCATTGACCACAGTCATTTCCATAAAGCTGACTATTTGCATTTCCTGCTGTTAGATGTTTGTTTCACTGTGCAAAATCAGTGCCCTGGGCATGTACTTTTAAGGGATTGTTAACATTTCAAGTAAGCTGAATAGCACATTAGTGATGCCTTCTGGTCTTTAATTTTTGCCCTGTGATGCCTGTCCATCATGACAATGTAAACTCTGCACAGGTACAGAGAGTAGTTATTAATGTCTCCCAAAAATGACTTAGCACATCAATGATTTTGCCTTAAAGAGAGTCAAATGCTGGTAAAAACAATCAGAATCTGCAGTGAATGAATTCCTGTATAGTGAATTCCACACTCAGGTAGTCTCATTTAATGTAATTTAAAGCCTTAGTTTTATGTCGCACTGAACACTACAGCTGCCTGTCAAATAAACCTATTGATCCTGTGGCTTGTCTGTGGACGTCCTGTCATGGAGATCTTCCTGATTTCATTTTGGCTTTACAAAATACCTGGGATCACTTTTCAACTCCACTTTAAAAGTTAAGCACATCCTCTTGGGATCATAATTTTGCCTGAAGCAATATTTATTTACTTAGAGTATATTTGCATGATTAGAGCACGAGGAGAAATATGGCTGTGAAATGTGAGTAAGGCCAAATTCTCTTCAAGTTGACTGCTATCAGGACTGCTATCAGTAAATCCTGGAGAAAATACCATGGATTTGAGGTGGGTAAGAAAAAATAAATTCTCCTAAACAGTATGTTTCTTCTGGGCTAACTAAATTCATGTTTTATTCATAAAACACATAATATAATGCTTGAATGTAGAACATTATTTCCCTGAAGCCAAAGTCCTCAATAGATGTCAAGACACAGAAGGAGTGAAGAACACAGAATTGCTTGTACTGCTTTCCCCCTTCTCCATCCTTCCATTCTCCTGAGTGCTTTTTGGAACTGTACTTTGGGATCGAGTGAAGGCCAACAACACAGTCAATGTAGAAATTCTCATATGAGGAATTGTCCTTCAGACAAGCAAATAATCAGCTTGTTTGCACCCAAACTACGTCTGTGTAGCCTGCCTTGGCTGGAAGAACTCTGTCAGTCAACGTATAGGTCAGCTTTTCCCAAGGTCTCATTCAAAATATGTCTCTGCAAGGAGGTATGTACTAATCAATCACCAGAACCTAGATGTGTGTACCAGGATCTACTGTAGGGGTTAGTTGTAGACAGGAGATTTAATCTGGTGGTGGAGTTAGGCCAAATTAGGACATTGTGGGCTTCGGCACACGCACTGTAACTGAGGCACTCAATACTTATGAGTTACAATATTGTTTTGTTAATAGCTGAAGTGAAACAATCTTTCAAGTTGTTTTCTAATATTATTTGATCAACATGAAGACCTGCGTTTCAAGGTTTCTCAGCAGGGATGAGATCATGTCCCATTTGCTCCCACTGATTTCTGTAAGCCAACTATTTTCCTCTCATCTGGCTGGCTGTCACTGGGACACTAAGCCAATCCTTCACAGTGGTTTTGCCACTGCTTGCTCAAAGCAGACTCTTAAGGTAACCAGACTTTTCTACCAGTACTCCAAATCTCCTACAGGTGTGAGTGTTCTGGTGTAAAATGCAGGGGTTTTTATGAGAAGGCATCAGGGTCTCAACAGCCTAACGTTAGTTGTGGCACAGGGCCCTCAGATTTGGTGTGACCCCTGCAGATGGCCCTGGGTTAGAGGCAGAGCGGTTGACCTCTGCCTGATATCTAGAACCAGTTGAGTCCAGTGCAACCTCTTCATGAGTGCCAACTTTCAAGTCTGGAACTATTTCTTGAGTACTATCAAGGAAACAGCTGTCAGGAGGAGAAAATTGGGTTGATTTACCCTCGGAGAATGCTACACTAATTCAGGAAATGCACACAAAGGACATGAGAAACAAACATCAATTAGAAGAAGAAACATGAAAATAGCTTTCAGCGTCTACCCTGCCCTTTATTATTATTCCAAGTGCATTCAACCAATCATTCCCTCAGACTGCTTCATTATTAGCAAATTGTAAAACAAATACTGAGTATTTTTATCTTCTCATCAGCAATGCTGAATCTCATTTCCTTGTCCGGAAGATTTCTATGACTGCCACAAAGGGAAATATCCTGTGGTGGCCACCTCATTCAAAAACATGTCTTTGAAAGAACATAAGGTGCAATTTAATCTTTTTAATGTTAAGAAAAATAAGAAAGATGTTAATGAGATGACAGCAGCATTTTTATTAGGGTATTAAGTTTTGATCTGAGTGTTGAAAAGGCGCAACAAACCATTTAGTGAAACACCATAGGAGTAAAGAAAGAAGGAAGAAAATACAGTCAGTAAGAGCTTCCTTTGTTTATGGTTTGAAGCATGCTGACAACAATTATTAAGGTATTAATATTGAATAACATGCTTTCAGAGGCTGAATGTTATGTGGGAAAGAAACAGGCTCCTCAGCAGGAATTTTTACCCCATTTCTAGGTGATTCAGAATATACATATTCAGGACATCAGATATTATATCTACAAAGCTCCTGAAGAGAGGAGGGGCTGTGAGCGCGTCATGACCTTGATCTTGCAGTGGGCCCTGCAAGCAGCTGCTGTGCAGCCTGTATGAGGAGGGTCAGCATTAAAGAAACATTTGTAGGTTTTGTACCTCTGTGTGCAGGAAATTAATTTTCTTCCCTTTGATGTGAACTTCTAGTTGAAAACACAATGCAGACAAAGTGGGAAAGCTGAAGAAATTTTTCTCTCTACAAGTGTATCTAATTAGTAGTCAGCAGCCACTCTCCACCCAGTATACACCAGTGTCCTTTGTCTACTTCAAGTGTCTTTTTTTCATAGGGGATTGAGGAAGGAGAGTCCTTCTGCCACAAAAAGAGGGAAACAAACACAAACAGGAATTAATGCACAGTTTTCAAAACTTAATTCAACTTTTGAGTGATCATGCTCAGACTAATATCTTGTTTCTGTTGAGTGACAGGTCCCTGTATAGACTGCTTACCTCTCATATCCTAATAGACAAAAAACTTCAGAAGGAAAACCTTCTGGTAGACATCTTGTTCTGACAAATCAGCTCCTTTTTACTGGTATTGTATAGATTATATTAACCTTCAGGACCAGAGTAAATAGATTTCTGAGTATGTATTTAGGTTTAGGTGTTGGTATTGTAATGTCTTCTCTTCAGGATATACAGATCAATGTTGGCTTGAACAAGGGTTGCTTTGCCACAGAAATATTATAACAAAACAGACAAAACAAAACAGAAAATATGTACCCCTGAGTAAGCAATTTAACCACAGATAAACAAAAGATGGATTCCACTATATTTAATTCCATAAACTGAAAATAAAAATAATAATGAAGTGGTTTGCAATAAAAAAAGAGACAAATGACAAATATTATGCTATTGATTGGAAGGACTGTAATTTTAGAGAGTTGCATTCAATTCTGTCAGCATTATAGATCTGACAATGAATGCATTCTTTCAGCAATATTGTCTTTCAAAAAACCACCTCTCATTACTTGCCATATTTTGAATAAAACTAAGGTAGCACAAAACTTCAGGCAGATGGTTTGATGACTTTTTTCTTTACTAATCATAGTTATGAGGGCACCCACTTCATATTTATTGCATTTTCAATGGGTATGGAAAATTTCAGTCTGATAATGACCTTTGTACACCATACTGCAAATAGATTTCGATGACCTTTCACTCTCAGAAAATTAGGCTTCATGCACATTCATATTGTTCGTATTGCACTAAGACTACTGCAGTGCAGTAGGTACTGCACTGGACTCTGTAAATATCCCTCTTTTAAGAATGTTGCCTCTCATTTTTCATCACCAGTTTGTTGCTGTTGGAGAGCTTAGTATTTTTTTTCTGTGAAAATTGCATGTACAATTTAGCTTGCCCTTACATCATAAGATTCATAAGGGCTGGAAAAGCCTCCAAGATCATCGGGCCCAAACTCTGGCCATGTCCAGTTTTTTTCTGGAACTCTTCCAGCAATGGTCATTCCACCACTTTCCTGGGCAGCCTTTCCCAGCGTCTGACAAACTTTTCAGTGACAAAATTCTTCCTGGTGTCAAACCTGAGCTGCTCCTGACACAGCTTGAGACCACAAGGTTAACACTTGTGCTATTAATATTTGGTGTGAAAGGGGTGAAAATATTTTTTTCTCGATTCATAAAAGAAAACTCAAAAAAGAATTTCTCAAATACTCTTCTACTCATCGCTCTGCCTCCCTCCTCTAAATTAAGTCTTAACTGGATGGTTTGGTGATTCAGTGTAAATATCATTCGGTCCTCCACAAACCCCATATACTCTACATCATATTCACTGTAGAAAACACTGTAATAGCCTAGAAGAGGATGACTTCTTAGATGGGAAAAAGCCCTGCTGGACAGAAACACAGCATAAAGACATAACACATGAATGCGGCTCTCTGTAGTGGAATATTTTTCCTTAGGCATCAGCTTCTCTAAAAATAAATGTGTTTTAGGGAAGTGCACCCATTACACTAAGATGTACTCAAGTTCATGTTCAATATACTCCGTGAATGATTAGAAATTTTTTAAATATGAGCTGCTACAAATCACACTGTTAAAAAAGCAGATATACCAGAAAGTAAAATAGTCTTTCTGTTGGAAATTATAAAGGAATTAAAACACTCATATTAGACTGCAGGCAATAAATAAATCCTAAACACATTATTCTAATCAGGGGTTTTTTCATCTTTTAACAAAAGTTGGTCATATATTTCATATCCAACAAATTAATACCAGTAACAGATGTAATGGGATAAGAACTGTTTCTATACTAATAAATATCAACAAGTCAATCCTGCATCAGGAAGGAGCTGTGTGGACAAAACAATGGCCAATGAATCAATGTGGTTCCTTTGCTTGCCTTATAGACCTGAATAGAAGACAGAGGTCTTCAGGGCCAGAGTTCTGCAGCCAAAGCTAAAGGCAAAACCTTTTGATCCAATCTGTTATAAGCTTTGATTTGCAGGTGCAAAAGAACATGGAAAGTAAAAGAAAGAAAAGTAGAGATAAAGAAAAATAGGCCAACAATACTGTTGTTTTGTAAAAGGTTAACAGGTTTCATCTCCCTGTAAAGAAAGGCAGAATTGTTTCTGTTGACATGCTCTGATATCAATACAGGTAAATTCTATTAGCCTTAGTCCAACAAGAACATTTGTGTATTTCTGCTAGAAAAAGATAACTTCCTACAGCAGGAAATGAAGATCTCAGAGGGTAAGAACATTAAAGCCAGTCAAGCTTAACAGTATACTCATATTGAGATATTTTTACTATTAATTTTATTGTTTATTTGTCAGCAAAGGAAATCTCCAAGAGAGGAAGAACTCTGGAACACAGCCAGAATATATTTACTATCTTATAAGCAGGATGGAAAAGAGCTTTCTACATTTCTTGCTGCATAAGATCCACAAGGGCAGAGACTTTGTGTTCTCCTTTATTCTCTACAGTTATCAGCACAGTATCAGTTCTTAATAAATAATAAATAAAATATTGACTTAAAGAACATATAAAAAGATGAGTAGGGAGGACATACTAAATTATTCATAAATGTTCCCAACAATGTCACTTTCCAATTAAAGTATCATCCTATCCTCTGTATGGGTGAGACAACAACCTTCATCTCACACAAATGCAACAGCACTAAGAGCAGAAGGATTTTGTCATATTTTAGTACCTAGGGTGTGATAAAACATTTAGAATAAGTTTTCAGGAGTGGAGATTTTCTGTAATTGTCTTGCCTACACCAGTGAAATTCCAGACATTTTTCTTGTAGGAAATATATGGACTACAATTTGTCAAACAATTTATGCAACTGTTTAAATAAAGGCTCATAAACTACTTAACAGTTCTCTTTCTTAAGCAAGTCACACTAATCAGAAATAATGTTAAATTTATTAATGGTTACCTCTCTATCACTTTCTCTCTACTATGAATCTACTGAATTAGGTTTGCAGGGACTGCTTCTGTCCTGCCTCAGTTAACTAGGAGCAGTATGAATCTGCGTGTCAGAAGTGTGGTCTGGTTTATTCCTTTGTTGTTCAAGGTCAGCTTATTCATGTTAGATAAAGTGAAGCATGAGTTATCTCACCAGCCTTTGTACTCTACAGTGGAGACCTCCCTAAAGCCACTGTAATGACTCCCCTGCCTCTTCCATGAGCACTAGGATGAGCACAACCTATAGAGCAAGGGGGAGTACTCTGCATCTCTCCCTCTGGTCAGAGGTTTCCTCAGTTCCTACAAAAACAGTGAGCAACATGGTGAGAAGGCAGGAAAAGCAGGTGAAATGTATCTGTTCCTCCAACCCTAAGGAAAATTTTCAGATTGTTATGCTCTTCTCCAGTGGTTCTATTCTGCATCATACAGTGTTAGTGTGGTTCTCATAATTACAGCACCAGGAGCCATGAAGCAGTATTACAATAAACATGAGATTCATTACATAAATAGTAAGTTTCTAACTATCAGAGTTCCATCAAAAGCTGGAACAATAAACCCTGAAAGATGCAAATACAGAAAACAAAACAGAGCCATTTGAAATGTGTGTTGTTTAATCTCATTATTCCCAAACACATCTGTGCTGGTTTGAAAGCAAAACCAGTGAAGGACTCCCAAGTCAGAAACACAATTTAATAAGATGAAAAGAAAATAAAGGAAAGTAAAATAAAATAAAAGTAATAGTACAAAAAAACCCACTGACAGAGTCAGAATACAACCTGACACCCTGTTAGTTAGGGTGGTAGAGGCAGTCTAGATGAGATGGTCTTGTCAAAGCAGTGATTCCTGTAGAAACGTCTGGTAGCTCTTGTCTCCTCTGGGAGTCTAGTGGATAAAAGCTGCCTGTACTGTCACAAACCCTGGATTTATCCAGGTGGGAATGTTTGGCTCCTCCCCCTGGGCGGAGCATCTCACAATGGGATGATCTCATTCTATGAGTCATGCAGTGGGTCCTTGATGGCCCATTAAACAGAGATAGCTCCCATTGGAAGTTATCTATGAGTCATGTGGCAAGGCATTGTTAGGCTCGTTAACAGAAGATAAGGAAAACACTGTCCCACCTTGGCTCCAACGGCTCATGCGGATAGAATACATACCTTGGGCACAATTTTACATTGTAACCTAGGACAACATAGTAAGTAACTTACTTACTCAAAGACAGAGTACAACTGAGGCTGCCATTACTTAGGAAATATTTTTGGTGTTAGATAAGTGTCAAACTATCTTTCTTTTCTTCTCCCATTTGTTCAAAGATTTGGACTAAGGCACAAAATTTCCTAACAGCAATATTGTCTTCATTTGAGAGTATGTTCCCTCATTACAGATATATCATCTATGTAAAACTGATTACTTCATTATACAGACAAGTAACTACAGGTCTAAATAGCCAAGTGAAGAAATATCACTAATAATAGTTTGATTTAATTGATAATAAGCATGAAATAAACTGTTGACAAATTTCAAGGACCAGCATTTTTTATTTATTTTACAGCTGAAACTAATGATGAGATTTAAGCATGTGACAGGTCTGTAGAAAATGTTATGGATAGCACAAGTATTCAGAATATTTCCTGGATCCTCTTGTTTATTTATAGCTGAGATGATGGACAAAGCCTTTAAGCTGTCTTCTTAGAGCATACTGCACAATTATTTCATTCACTTTGTCAACAAGCCTTGGCTTGATGACTTTCAACAGAAAAATGCTGGGTAAAGCACTGCAGACCGGCACGATTCATTTTGCAGCAATTTTCTTGAGGCTGCCTCAAGACTGACCTGCTATTTTCCTTGTCTTCTTATCGTTTTCCCATCTGGAAAAGTCTGAGTCCCATGGTACACTGAGGAGTAAGTGATCTGAGACTGCTGGTGCATTTAGAGGTCATTAACAGTCATAACTCTTAAAAACACCATCCTTCTGCAGACAAGGTTAATAGTAGTCTATACAATTGGTAGAGAGGTCAGTAGTTTAACTAGTATAAATACTGAGTGATTATTTTTATTATTTTCTTTGTTACCTCAGACATAAAACAAGAATTGCATGTTTTAGAGGCTGCTACTGAAGATTATGTTGAAAATTTGGAAATTAAAGATTTTAGATCTTTATGGCCAGTGAAAAACATAATATCTCTGTATATCTTTTGGATTAATTTACTGATTTTCTTGCCCTAAAACTGAAATAGATCTGTATTTTCACAGTTCCTGGCAACTTTGATTAATATAACAAATATCTTAGCAGTCTAGCCCAAGGAGTTTTAATCCAAAAAATTTGAAGAATTCATTTTCAATGGAGGGAAAAAAAAAATCTACAAATTTGAGAAAGACACTAACTGGTAAAAAAATCCCCTCTGCGTAAGTCAGTTCAGTGCCATAAATTAAAAACAAAGTAAAAAACACAACCCCCCAATCTCCTGCCCTCCAAAACCAATGCAGGAATTAAAAACAATAACAGATTTCAAAATATAAATTTCATAATTATTCTCTGCTCCCTAAATAAAATTCAAAAAAGCTTTTTGAGGAGACTAGGACGTGCTGAAGTTAGATGTAATGATGTAAAAGAATTCCCTTGCTGTCACTTTAGACAAATGCTAACTACAGATAGTCTACAAAAGTAAGAAACAAACAAAAAAAATTAATTTCTTTTAAAGAGGTACAAAAATGAGCATCTAATAGAGAATAGATAATAATTATAATCAATCAATAAAGGAAGGAATAAATAGTTCATCATAATGATAAAAACATCCACTAAGTATAACTGAGTGATAATAAGTATCATTATTCTCAAGGGAGGTAAACTCTCTGATAATTATATTTCCAGTGGTACCACAATTTTATCGATACGTGTACATGTATACACACACATATGAGGTATGTATTTTAATGACAAATATCGGTGCTAAAATGAAAGAAGTCCACACATTATGGTGACCTAATTATGCAGTTATGTTTGGAAAATCCATCTATTGTTTACATGGAAAGTTTAGGATTTCAATATTTAAAATCCTTCAACTGAGTGACACTTCTTATATTAAAAAATACTTTGCTGCATGAAATTTAAAGTTAAAAAATATTTTGCTGCAATCTACATCTATTTGTAATATTCATATTTGTAATGGCATTCTACTCTTTTGTACCTATAGATCTCACTTATCAAAACTGGAGTAGTGTGCTTTACAGGTGTACAAGAAAATAAAGCTTAAAACAACCCTGGTAAGTCCTCTGTAAATTTTTTCAAGACTCCTTTTACCCCTGCACTCATCCTGAAATCCTGAATGAGTTGCTGAATTGCTGAATTTGTGGAGCCTTTCACTCTGGGTCACTGATGTGATTCAAGTCAAAAATATTAGCACACCAAGAATCACCACCACTTCAGGATGAGTTTGTGCTCCTCTAAAATGAGTTGGTAGCTTGAGCTGGTTTCCTTTGAGGCAAGGGTGACAAGAACCACCTCAGCTGATCCTCAGATCTCAGCTGACACTTTTGGTTTAGTCTTAGCTGAAAAGACTGAATATCTGACCCACGGATTAATCGCTCCAAGTCAGAATGGAGCAGTATTCAAGCTTCTTTAAAAGTGCCAGCCATTTCTCTTGTGTAGAAAAGATGAATAATTTGTTCTCCAAAGGTATCTCTACTATATTCATGAAGACTATGCATGAAGAAAAGAACAAAGGATTTATGCAACTCTATAGTCAAGTTGTCATTAAGGAAACTTTCTGAGAAAAGAGGAATGTTG
>VWYN01006387.1:60683-71801 GCA_013400075.1 Hippolais icterina
TCTTATTCCCATATCTTTGCCTGGAAGACCCTAATTGCAAAATTATAATAATTTGGAGGGAAGGGGATTTACATTCTCCGTTTCAAGGGGAGCTCTAGCTTTTCCCTGGCAGACAACTGTCTTTCCAAACCAAGACACACGCTATTTAGGTCATCTGCAAAAAAAACCCAAAGAAACCCCTGTAAGAGATCAACACTAAGAATGGCCAGGGAATGAGAAAACAGCATTTTCCTAGGTCCACAGAATAACCAAGAGACCACTAGATGCAATTCTCACTTAAGGCAGAAAGTAGGTGAAGCATTGTGTTTCAAGGAAAGCTGAAGAAATCCCAAAAGTCCAAGACACTTCGAATGAGAAAAGATTCCTTCTTGCCATGAAATCTTGCTCAAAGTCTGAGAGGTTCATAGCACTCTTCAGAATACCAATACACTATCTCTGACCAAGATCAATTTGTGATGTGAAAGAGCAAAAACCTAAAAAAGAGTCTTTACATTGGCAAATGTCAGCTAGGTAGGGAGGAGAGAGGTAGAAAAAGAGAAAATTATAAGGACAGAATTCCTTTTTTTTCTTTTCTGCTGCCACAGAGAACCAAAAAACCTCTATAAATACATCTCAAAACCAGAGTTATGGCAAATATGTTACTGTTTACCTTACCCTTGTACTATCTTCTCATTGAAACAATTGGACCTTTCAAAAATGCAGAATGTGTGCTTTTTCCCACCTCTATTTTCTAGTTTCATACATTCAGTATGTTTTTATTTTCCCATCCTCAGCAGACTCAAGTGTCTCCTAAGAGTTTAGACCTTTGCATTTCTGTTTAAATCCTTTGCATATAAGTGACCAGAACCATAAACAAAAGTAAAAAGAGTATTTATTTTGCAGGCTAGCAGTCATATGTAGCTGTGTCTGTTTATAACACTTTACACACCTTACCTCCTGCATTATTTTTTTTCACAACTGAATGAACACATGACCAGTATGCTTATAGATTGTCATCACTGCAATTGATCAGGATTTTATTGAAAAACCTTGTTATTAGTGCTTAAGTACATGAGTTCACATTTTATGCTCTGAACTTTCAATTCTTTTTCTAGTCCTTGTCTACAAGGTCATCTCATACTTCTCAAATGGTATTTTCCTGAGTAATGGTAACACTTAGTTACCACATGCTTGCACTTTTCACCTGAAATTTGCAGCTAGTTTTTTGTTTTCTAAGTTGTACGTTTGTTGAGGATTTCTGCATGAGAGGTAGAACAGAGAGCCTGGTAAAAGTGCTGGTCCCTTTCTGCCTGAGCAAGGGAGATACAACCTAATGACAGGTCCACCACAGCACTAGGGCCAGGAATGAAGACATGGCCACTACTCCTGTAAATCTGGGTATGAGAAACATTTGTAAAATATTGCGTTTCATATATGAAGAAATATTGCTTTCACATATGAATGGGTTTAAATTTGTTGGGGTTTTGGTTTTGTTTGTTTGTTTCTTTGTTTTAATGTGAATGCAGTTCATACAAGAATAAGTAGGCAGAAACCCTTTTAACTTAACTTCTCTTTCTGGGTTTAGGAGGACACAAAAGTGTTATGTGCTGCTCCACAGTTGAAAGGACATGAGTGAGCAAGAGAATGAGAATGATGGAATCATAGGATCAATAAGATTGAAAAAAACGTTCTGGATCATCAAGTCCAACTGTGAACCATATACAATCAACATGTTTACCTTTACACCAGGTCCTCAATGTTTTTTGGACACTTCCAGGTGACAACCACTGTCATCATAGGACACAAAATAAATTGACTCAAATAATTCTCTGAAGGCAAAAGAGAAAGAATGAAGACTTTATTTACAATTCTTCAGTGCTTTTTTATAGCATGCTGCGCTACAAAAACTGACACCTCTCTGGTTAAGTAACAGAAATAGCAAACACCTGGGAGAGCTAGTGTTATGGGAAAAGGCACTGCTTACTTAAAATGTTTTGAGAAAAGCAGAAAGATGTTTTGGGAAGAGAAACTGTTGACAGCTTTCCCTTAGGATAAGAACTAGCAATAGTTAGCAAGCTGAAATTCTCTCAGGCTCAGAAATATCGAGCCCACAATCCACCACCTTGCTGGGCTGTCTGTACCAATGCTTTACAACTCTTCTAGTGAGAAAACTTTCTTAATATCTAATCTAAACCTTCTCCAGCACAACTTGAGGCCATTTTCTCTCATCCTGTTGGTGGTTGCCTGGAAGAAGCGATTAATCCCCACCTGGCTGCGCCCTTCTTTCAGGGAGTTATAGAGAGTGATAAGGTCTTCCCCAAGCTTCGTTTTCTGCAGGCCAAACACCCCCAGCTCCCCCAGCTGATCCTCATAAGAGTTGTGCTCTAGCCCCTTACACAACCTTGTTGCCCTTCTCTGCAATATCCACTGGACAGACACATGGTCATTACACATCCTCTGAACAGCACCACACTATTTGGAAAGGAGGGCCACCATGCAAACTACGTTTCTTGTTCCCTCCCCCCAGCCCCTGCACTAGCAGTCCTGTCTCTTTTATAGATGCTACATTTATTTTTTTGCCAGTAGTGTGACAGTCAGGATGCATCATCTATCTACTTCACCTACATGTATTTGAAATCTATTTAGTCTGAAATAACCTTACAAAACAGAATATTCAGAATATTTTAAAGAAAATACCAAGCCGCCAGGGATATAATTCACCTCTAAGTATATGCCATTGCACTTTCCTTTTTAGTTTCTTCACCCCCTCATCATTCCCATATTAATAGCCATCATCTCCAACTTATGTGCGGATTTACTATAGGACACTGTAGAAAACTTTGCATTAAGATAGATTAGGTCCACTTTATTAACCTTGTCAAAGAAATCAGTTATCTAATATAAAAAAAAAAAAAAAAGCATTAAATTAGTCTCACACAATCTACCTCGGGTAAAACTGCACTATATTTTATTATTTTCATTTGCTTTCATGCCCTTGGCTCTGCTTTTCTACAAAAACCTTTTTAACGCTTTACACAGTATTGAATAAAATCTTCTACATTAGAAAGAACACTCTGTTCATTCCACATACCACCTTCACCCTCTTGGTTAAAATACCGGTATACTATTCTGCCATTGCCCCATTCTAGCTTTTACTAATATATTAAATTTCTTGATGTGTCAAAATTGTACTTTTGCAATTTCTACTAATGCTTCCAATATTCTGCAGCAGTTTCTCCCCCCCACCTCCAGTTTCCGAATGCTTCGTCACAGTGCAGGGTAAGTTGGACCTGCATGTCTGATGTTGCAAAACAGTCATTCCCATTTTCTGTACAGATTTCTGCTACAAAAATCCATCATTCAACAAATGCTTGTTTAGTAAGAAGCATACAGAGCTTTAGGAGATTCTTTTACCCAGAGTGAATCACCAAAAATAAGATGGAATCTGGAAAATTTTTCTGCTAGATTTTCACAAAAATCAAAGGCAAGATTTTGCAAGATTGAATTATCAGTGAGTTTCACAAGCCCATAAAGAAAAATAGCTAACTCCAGAGCACTGATTATGCATTTGCAGTTAAAATGTTTCTGTCTAGAACAACCTCTTTCAGACATCTGAGATATGCCACCTTTTCACCTGCTACTTACCTCACAGAAGCAATGTGACACTGGGCCAGTTTTTTTAAAAGATTGTGATATTCACATCACAGCTGCAACCTAACATAATTAGAAGTTATATGTGTCAGACTGATTTGCAGTGGAGAATCAGTAGTGCCAGTATAAAATACGAAAAGCGAGCTTACATATATTTTTGACTAGTACGTTATAATCCATTACCAATAATGAAGATAAAAATCCCTCAACATTTAGTCTGGCAGCAAGTATATACACAGATAAGATATGATCTTATAGATGTTTCAAATGAAAAACTATCAATAAGAATGTTTTAAATGCGGGCTTATATACCTTTATTTTCCACATTATTACTAATCTATGTCTGTAACAAGAAATTATTGCACTTGAGAAGCATAATCTATGTGTAACATGCAATATTAAGGAAATTAAGATAACATATCCTTGTGGTTTTTTTCAGAGTCACAAATTGCAGTGTTTTAGAAACACAGATATCTGGAAATTCACCTAAAACAAACTTTTATGTAGGATCTTTTCCCTGCCACTTCTAACCAATTTACAAAGCATTTCTACAGAGTTTTTTAATTCCATGAATCTTGAAATGTCATCATCATAATATTTACAAACTCCTAAATGTTCATAAACATGTAGTAGATCAATATTAAAACAGTGAGACTCATTCTTAACATTTCTCTACATACAGTTATTTTCATTTTCTTACATGCTGCAATAAATATTTTTAAATCAAAATTTCAGTCTTTTTTTCCTAATGTACACTAACCTTGAATGAACGAATGAAGAGGACTGAAATGGCTCACTCATTGCTGACCTGTACTAAGGAAAGGTTATGCATGTTCACTTCCCTCACAACTGGAGAGAGTACAGACTTCCAGCATGACTGGTCCTAAAACATATAGACAAAAATGCTTAGAGCCAATATTTCTCAGAGAGTGCCAAAATGTGTTAGACTGTACTTCTGGCAGTTGTGGACCAGGAGTTGCCCTATAAAGAGAAATAAATGTTAATTTTTGTAAAATTTATTACAAATAGTATTACTAATTTATTATAACTAATATTACTCTTTGTTGGTCAAGAAGTTCTGTAGGGATTCCCAGGGGAATGATGCAAAGAACATATGGATGTTCTCAGGAAAGAACATACTGGCAGCATTGGCCTAATCAGAAATCAGAGGAAAAAAGGCAAAATATTTTTCAGGGTAAAAGCTTGTAGTCATATTAAACCTCTGCTATGCAAATTGAGGTCAAAAAGAAGAAAAAGAAAAAATAATTTGAAAAATATTTCAGAAGTGATATGCACACACACACACAAAAAACCAGGAACAGGACAGGATTGCAGGGCTCTGTATGTTGGAATTAACACTTGCACAGTGACCATGGCTGAGATGGATGTTGGTAATCTGCATAGATAGCTGTGATGAGTACTTGTGATATTGTCATTACCAAAAGAGGAATGCTTTTCCTTGCATTCCCATTGATGATGGGGACATGGTTATGAACATTTACCTGTGTCCCCATAAAGCACCAGGCATTTCTTAATTACAAACAAATTATATCTACTTGTGTTTACTGCTGTCTGGAAATTGTATTTAGAAGTGATTGGAAGTATCAAGAATCCAAAATGTTATGGCTGCAGCTAAATATCAGGCTGGCTTCTAATCATTTCGTGCAGGACTGCTGGGAAGACTGAAGTTCCAATATCCAATGGCAGGCCAGCTCATGACAGTATTGCTGGCTTGTGTGTCAAGGAGCAGAGAGGCAAACGTCCCACTTCAGAGGAGGAACAAGCAAGTTATTGGCTTACAGGAGCTGAGACATGGCTTATGTGGGCACGTGAGCCTGAACATATCAGAGCTGCAATATTTTATAAGCACTGCATCGTCTAATCATGCTCACACTTGCTCATGAGCTCTAATCTGGTCATAGGCAGATTTGTTCCCCTTCACTGGAGTCTCACAAAACTTTGGGCTTTCTGAACATTCACAAAACAGCGTTGAGAAGATGTCTTTGATGTATTTGCTTGTTTTGTTTTAAGTTGTCTTGCAGAAAAGTGCTTTGTAGAAAAAAGGTTATTACTGACACAAACTGGTACACTGGTACAGGGAGAAAATGTTCATAAAGGGGAATTTCTGCTGGGATCATTCTTGGCCTGAATAGCATAACAAACAATGATTAAAAAATATACATCAGTTCTTGCCCTCAGTACAGAGGCCTGGAAGGAGCATCAGGTGGTCTGCAGCCAAGAAAACAGGAAGCAATTACCACAGCCTGGAGAAATCATCAGCTCCACACTGAAAACATCAATTGCTCCACACTGATACTCTGGCTTTTGCCTATCTTTTTATACTCCCAGGCAAAAGGTGAATTGAGGTGTGTTGCTCTGTCATGGTGCTGCAGAAGTGGTTTGGGACCAAGGTAAGATTGTGCAGGGCTTTAAGAAAGGACAAGCATTACTATAATGCACCAATAAATTTGCTGGGCTAGATGTCACACAGAGCACAGTAAGAAGCATTAAGCATAACTTGCTATGAAGAATCCAACATTAAGAATTATTACCTTGAATTCATTTTTAAGGAAGCCAGATTTTTAATTTTTTTCATATTCTTTTTACATTTCCAGACTGGATATATCTGTTGCAATGACAGCTCTAAATTCAAACATACAACTTGGTTTTCTTGAACATAATTTCTAAAATCCAGACATAGCTACAAAGATCAAGGCAGAGAGAAAAACATTATGAACAGGAGAAGGTTACTCACAAGGTCTGACTACAGAAGAGCACAACAGCTGCAAAAAGTCTTTGTCAGTGTTTTCCCTTCAACAATGTCACACTTTAGTAGAGAGATACAAAACCAAATCTTGCAAAGGCTGCAAAATGTTAATCTCACATAACATTAAGCAGCATGGAACAAGTAGTATTTGCTCAGAGCAGTTAGTAGGACTGAAGCCAGTGAAATCTCAGAAATCTATTAGCTTGTGAAGTTGAAAGGACTAGAAATGATATTGTAGGTCTTGTTTCTGTGGAATAAAGGGGGAAAAGTGTGTCAATCTAAGCTCTCAATAAAGTTCAAACTATTTAACTATTTAGTTGCCAAATACTGACAGTACCTTGAAATTCTACTTAATGGAGATTTAACTACCTCTGACTTCATTGGAGTCCCTTGGAAAATAAGAGAAAAAAAGAGACAGATTTTCCAAATTAATAAACTATGGATAAATTAATATAGTTTCACTGTATAAAGAAATAAAGAAGGTGTGTGATACAACCAAAACAAGTGAAATAGACATCAATTTACTATTCTTCCCAGTGGATGCTTGAATATCTCCTCTTTCAGGACACCTATCCTTCTTGAAACAATTTCTTGACTGCTAAGGAAATTGGACATCTGTCAAGAACTTGTTAATGTTCCCTAGATAGGAATGGCTTCTAGATTTGGATATGAAAATTTAATTCCATTCCTTGCTTCAGAGCAACCAAACAAACACTACCTGATGGTCCAAGTAATTTAATTATTTGAGAAATGCTTTTCCTGGAAAGCAAAGTTTTCTCATTAAAGGAAAAAAAAAAAAAAAAGCATTTTATGTTTAATGATAGAGAAAAACAACTGACATAGGTAGAAAGCACTGTCCACTCCAGATACAGAAATTATATTACTGATGGACATACCCAGTCACATGTTAACCAATAGAATATACAGCAGATAACAAAAGGCAAGTATTTTGAACAACAATTCTAAATATATTTTCAAAAGACAGCTTAAACAAATGTATTTTCTTTAGAAAACTAACATGAACTCTAGTAACACTATGAATATACAATTCTGCCAGTGCAAAACAATCTGTGGTGGAAATCTGAAAATGAAATAATGTATTCTGTGTCCAACTGGATCCTGAAGTCCAGCTGCATTATTTATTACTTAGCTTCTTCTGAGGTCAGCATTTAGGGTCTTCTTTCCAGCATTTCCCAAACTCAAGTCCCTCAATATAATATCTTTATTTTCAGCTAAAGCTGCCCACATGACCCACAGAAATAAAGTATGTGAACAAAGGTAGAAAACAAACCTCATTCTGCCTTAGAAACCTTTCCCAGAACTCACTAACCTAAGGTTAGTAATGGAATGGGCTCTGAATTAAACAAAATCCTGTCCTCTCACAGACTCCATAAAAGGTGCCTAGCCATAAGCCTGTCCCACTTTCTTTTTCCTGTCAGAATCTAGGATTTATGTCTGCCAAGATAAGCAATTTTAATTTAGTAGAAAAACCATGTGTTTTCTCAACCTTTCTAAGGTGAAACAAGGCCAAACATTTCTACAGATGTAAACATATTATTACTATATTCCTGTCAATGTCAGGTAGTGAGATTAATACTATTAAAATAATTCCAGCTATTGATGGATAATCTGCAATGAAAATATCCCTTGATTGTTCCTAGGTGAATGATTTTGTGGTTTTCACAGACATTTTAGTAAAACACAACTGTCCTACTGCAACAGAATAGCTGAAGCAACTATTGTTGAATATTTATGAACAGAATTTTCAAATGAGTAGCGGTAAATTTTTAACAAAATGTGATGCTAAGAATTTAATATAGCAAAGAATTTAATATAGTGAAGGAATACAGCAACATAGGCTACTTTTCTGATTTTAAATACTGAAATAGTTGATACAAACATCAATATTTCCAGTTATGATTTAGTGAGCTACCTATTTCCCAAACTAGGATTTTGAAGAATATCTATTAACTTTAAACATACTGGTACTTCTTAAAAGTTTGTAAACATATTCAGTAAAGTCCAAAGAGAGGCAAGAACTGTAAGAATACTGAGGTACTGCATAAATGGAAATATCTGCAGGTTGCTTGAACACAGTGTTTTGGTGAGAAGAAGATAATCTGATACTTATGAAGATAATTTGATACTTATGTTAAAAATATTGGTGTAATATTCCAAGCAATATATTCCAAACTGAAGTATATTTCTCAAAGAGGATTAAATAAAAAACATTTATCATTGCAGAGTAGGTTCATTAAAAAACTGGCTTACTCTGAGGACTGACTACCTGAAGAAAAAAGATACAAAGGTCAAGGTCATGCACTTGAAAGTAACAATAATTTCTGTTACCTGCTGTGGGCTTATCAGGTTCATGTATATGAAGAAATAAAAAGAGGTTGATCTATTTAAAAGAGAATGCCTACGAGCTACTAATGTAAATTGTTTTTGAACACAAACCAATTAAAAACTATCATATTTCTAAGCATATTGTTTTAAAGAACATCTTAATCTGCAAATCAGTGGTGAATCCTTATCTGGAAAACAATTCAGAACCCACTTCCCATACGATAAGCTTAGACAAAATTGATATGGTCTTCTAGGATGGCCTTGAAAATAATGCTTTCTAGGTGAACAATATATAAAAGACACTTTCTCTAACATGAGACTGCTAAAAACCAATTGTCTTTATTCTGTAAATACATTAAATATAATGTATATCAAACCCTACTGAGGAAAATGGTTCCTTAAGCTAAAATAGAAATAAGTTGGCATAATTGGACCATGAGGTATTCATGGTGACGTTACAGAAATTCTTGTCCAAAGGAGCGCTCACAAACAAATAGCTGGGATAAAAACAATTATCAAAAACAATAAGTAAAACCAATTAGAGCGATTCTTGAATGAGCATGGTTTCCAGCAGTATCTGAAAATGCAGTCAACCATCAGGAACTCCCTGTGTGCTGACACAAATTCCCTAGATTTTCTTCTTTCGTGTGCTTTTGTTGAACAAAGAAGATACATTTAAGTCCACTTTTTTTTCCCAATTTATCTTTCAAAATGAATGCTTGCAAAGTAGATATTTGCAACAGGATAATAAAGTCTGCACATGTTTCCATGAAGGGACTGCATGCAGGGCTGCGTAGAACTTCAAGTCTAAGTTGCTTTTCCGTGATTTTTTCAGCTTAATGTTTCATTTTTAGTTTTGTGTTCATTTTATTTCGAAGTAAATATGGGTGCCTTTCAGAACTCTAACAGACTGGTATTTCATTATCTCTAATTAGGCAGGTTTTTTACTTTCGTGCTTGTTCATAACTGGTATTACTGTTAATGGGAATTCTGTTTGTGCACTGATTTGAGAACAGACCTTTCAGATAGCATGTAAATAGCTTTACAGATGACTGGTCATTGCTGATCAACTGAGAAAACTGATATTCTCATGCATTATTTTTCAGAAATTGTATTTAGACTAGAATAAGATATTTTAAGAGTTCCTAAGGGCAAGTGTCCTAGGTTACAATTTAAGTTGTGCCCAAAGTATGTATTCTATCCCCATCTTCATGAGCTGTTGAAACCAGGTGGGCAATGGTTCCCTTATCTTCTATTGCTTCTGGGTTAATGGGCCCATCAATGCTGCGCCACATGACTCATAGGGAGTTATCTCCGTTCAATGGGCCATCAAGGACCCACTGCATGACTCATAGAATGAGATCATCCCATTGGGAGATGCTCCACCCAGGGGGAGGAGCCAAGCATTCCCACCTGGATATAATCCAGGGTTTTGGGACAACACAAGCAGCCTTACCCACTGGACTCCCAGAGGACAAGAGCTACCAGATCTTTCTACAGGATCAATGCTTTGAAAAGACCATCTCATCTGGACTGCTACTACCACCCTAATAGGGTGTCAGGTTATATTCTGACTCAGTCAGGTTTTTTTGTACTATTGCATTTATTTTATTTTACTTTATTTATCTTTCTTTTATTTCTTTTCTTTTCCTCTTATTAAATTGTGTTTCTGACTTGGAGTCTCTCACTGGTTTTGCATTCAAACCAGCACAGCAGGGTAAGGGGAAATGAACAATTTAAATTAGGATAGGAGCACCACAAAGGCATTAGTTCAGGTCATCCTAAGACAATGATCACACTTAGCCCCACTGAAAACTGTTTTAGCCACATGGCTCACACACCGTGGGTAACAGAGTGGGATTCACTTCCAAACTAAATTTATCTGCCTCCTGTAGGCTAGCTAATCTTGTTCCATCTCTAACCAATGAGGAAAAACACAGGGAATAAACCTCCACTTGGAAATATTTGTGTGTTTTTGCAATAACTGGATGACCAGTGCAGGATGTCAATCTTCTAGTGTCTAAAATCATGAGTCAAACCACACCCAGAGTGTGGGTGTCATGAGTTAGAAATATTTTAATCTTTTGTTAAAAAAGAATATAGAATACTGCCCTGTCAGGATCTTGAACTTGCTTTGGAGGGAGTCAGATGCCTATCAGGGACTTGTTCTCAGCTATTGGCCTGCAGTCCAGCCACTGAGAGGACTGATGCGACTTTTAGAAGTACCCATATAAAAGCAGAAACTTGGGGGGGATCCATCCTCTTAGCTCTTTGCCTTGACAGAGGTAAGAGGCCTGTCCTGGCTGTCTCCCGGTGAGGAGAGGGCCGGGATGGCCTGGCCGAGTCTCCTGTGGCCGCCGCCGTGGGAGGGCCTG
>VWYN01006392.1:0-12041 GCA_013400075.1 Hippolais icterina
AGTCCAAGCATTACCCCAGCACTTTCATGCCCACCAACCACTAAGCCACATCCCTAAGTACCATGTCTGTGCATCTTCTAAATACCTCCAGGGCTGGTGACTCAACCACCTACCTGAGCAGCTTGTTCAGTGCTTGAAAACTTTTTCAGTGAAGAAATTGTTTCTCATATCCCATCTAAACCTCCCCTGGGGCATCTAGAGGTTGTTTCCTCTTGTCTTTTTTTTTTTTTTAATTGATCCCCACCAAACTACACATCCTTTCAGGCAGTTTTATGGAGTGGTACAGCCTTCCCTCAGCTTCCTTTTCTCCAGGCCAACAATCCCAGCTCCCTCATTCTCTCTTCATAAGATTTGTGCTCCAAACCCCTCACCAGCTCCATTGCCCTTCTCTGGACGTGATCCAGCTCCTCAATATCGTCCTTGAAGTGAGGGGCCCAGAAAAGAACATAGGATTCAAGGTACAGCCTTTCCAGTGCAGAGTACAGGGGGACAACCCCTTTCCTAGTCCTGGTGGCCACACAATTTCTGATACAGGCCTGCATGCCATTTGCATGTTTTCACATGTATATTCTATAAAGAGTACCATTTACAATATGCTAACTATTAGAAAAATATTAAAAAAAATCCTTTTCAATAAGATATTTGGTTTGATTTTTCATGCTAAAAATTTTCCAATTGTAAGTGTTGCATTTCAATTGCATGCTGAAATACAAGCCTTCTGAATCTATTATTAAAAGATTGCAAATGCAATGAGATAGTTAGCTTAAACCTTTTCTTTTATTATTGGGGGAATTGGAGAGGGCAGATTTATTTACCTAGATTTATTACTAACAATATATTTGAACTCTGGCAAGGTGCCTTATTAGAGATGACCTTGGGAAAAATAGTCAAGGTTTACTTTTCAACTTTTCCCTGAGGCTTACTTGTAGGTTGTTGCAAGTGAGAACTAAGGTAAGAAATATCTGATGTGGCAGGAGATTGGTAACAGTGCATGTCCCTATGTATCTTAGCTGCTGGAAGCAGGTGCTGAGTACGCCTTGCTGACATGTGTAGTAGGTCAGTCTTTCAAAGGGGCACATTTGCATAATAAATTTATGATCAGGACTTTTGGATCTACAGTCAGCCCGCAGGGCTCTCTGAATTCCAGTGAGGAGCTAGAAAGGATGACAGAATCATAGAATTGTTAGGGTTGGAAAAGACATCTAAGGTCATTGAGTCCAGCTGTTAGCACTGCCATGTTCCCCACTAAACTCTATTCCCAAGTGCCACAATTACAGGATTTTTGAACACTTCCAACGAATTGATTCCATCACCTCTCTAGGTAGCCTTATCCAAAGCTTGGCCACCCTTTCAGTGAAGGAATTTTTCCCAATATCCATTCTAAACTTCATCTGGTAGAACTTAGAATTCTAGAGTCAGATAGCGGACTGTGTTGAAAAGGACCTTGAAGATCATCTAGTTCCAAACCTTCTCCTGTGGACAGGGACACCTCTCACCTCTCGAGCTCATCGAACCTGGCCTTGAACACTATCAAGACTGGGACATCCACAATTTCTCTGTGCAATCTCTTCCAGTGTCTCACCACCTCACATGAAAGAATTTCTTCTAATATCTAAACTAAATCTATTCTCTTTAACTTTGAAATCTTTCCCTTTCATCCTGTCACTACATGCTCTTGTCAATAGCCTGTCTCCATTTTTTCTTTCCTCAGGTATTAGAAGACCTCTGGAAGAGATGTCTGGATGTGACTCCACCACCTTTCTAGGCAACTTATTCTAATGTCTAATCATTCTTTCCGTGAATTATTTTTTTTCTAATTTGAACTTTTCCTGGTGCAACTTAAGGCCATTTCCTCTAATACTTTTGCTTGAGACATGGTAGAGGAGACTGACCCACACCTCACTACAATGTCCCTTCTGGTAATTGTAGAGAGCAATGAGTTGTCCCCAGTTCCCCCAGCAGCTCCTGTTAAGATTTGTGCTCTAGACCCTTCATCAGCTCCATCGTCCTCTGGACACACTCCAGCACCTCAATGTCTTTCTTGTATTGAAGGGCCCAAAAGCAAACACAGGATTCAAGGTGTGGCTGCACCAGTGCCCAGTACAGGGGGACAATCACTGCCCTGGTCCTGCTGGCCACACTATTGCTGATACAGGCCAGGATGGTATTGGACTTTTGGCCACCTGACTGTGTGTTGGCTCACGTGCAGCTGCTGTTGACCAGCACCCCCTAGGTCCCTTTCTGCTGAGCATCTCTCAAGCCACTTCCTCTGACTTGTAGAGCTGCATGGGGTTGGGATAACCCAAGGAAAGGAGACCCATCACTTTCCCTTATGTAGTTGTCCTCAATCCGTCCTGTCCAGATCCCTCTTCAGAGCCTTCCTGTCCTCCAGCAGATCAACATTCCTGCCCATCTTGGTGCCATCTGTGGACTTACTGAGGATGAACTTAATCTTCTCGTCCAAACCACCAATTAAGACGTTAAATAGGACTAGCCTCAACACAGAGCTATGGGGAACCCCACTAGTGACTGGACACCAACCAGATGTAACTCCATTCACCAGCACTCTCTGACCCTAGCCTCAGACAGTTTTTAACCCAGGGAAGAGTACCCTCCTCCAAGCCTTGACCATCCTATTTCTCCATTAACTAGTTGTGGGAAAAGGTGCCAAAAACACTTAAATCTAGAGAGACAACATCCACACCCTAATCATAGGAGATCAGGCTGTTCAAACAGTACCTGTATTTCACAGCCTCCTGCTGGCTAGGCTTGATCCCCTGGTTGTCCTGCACCTGCTGTGTGATGGCACTCAGAAAGATCTGATCCATGACCTTCCCTTGCACCAAGGTCAGACTGTCAGACTTGTAGCTCCCAGGAGCATCCTTCTGACCCTTCCTGAGGCAGATGCTACACTTGATAACTTCCTGTCAAGTGGAACATCTCCAGTTAGTCAGGACGGCTTTTAAATTATTGAAAGTGGCTAGGTAAACCTTTTTGCCAGTTGCCTCATTACTCTTGTGTGTCTCATCTGGGCCCTAAGACTTGTGGGTCTTTAATTGGCATAAGTCTGATTGGTGTAGGTCCCTAACCATTTCCTCATAGATTGTAAGGGCTTCATTCAGCTCCCAACACTAACTTCCAGCTCTGGAAGGTGGGTAGCCGGAGGACAACAGGTTCTGGTATTAAATACTATGGGAATGAAGGCATTAAGTACCTCAGCCATTTCCACATGCCATAACAAAATGCTACTCGCTGCATCCAGCAATGGATGGAGAATCTCTTTAACTGTCCTTTTGTTGCCAATGTATTTATAGAAGCTATTTTTGTTGTCTTTAACCACAGTTGCTAAATTAAGGTCCAGTTTGTCTTTGGTCCTTCTAATTTTCTCAGTACCTTGTAACATCTTGTAGAACCCACAAGTTACGTGCCTCTCCTTCCATAGGTGATACACACTTTTTTTTTTACCCTGAGTTAGCTCCAGCCTAGGCTTGTTGATTAGACAGAGAGCAGGTCTTTTTCCCTGGTAGCTTGTCTGATGGCATATGGGGTCAGTGTGCTCTTGGATCTTTACAATTTCTTCTTGAAGCCTTCCTGGACTCCCTTGCCCTTCAGGACAGACTGCAAGTTACCCTGTTGCTCAGTCACCTAAACAGGCCAAAGTCTTGTCACATTTCTTGTAGACCTTGCCTTATGTATATGTACATTACATATGTATATGTAGAACCAAGGGTAACTTAAAACCATAAATGTAAGCCCCTTTTTAGAGTATAAATTCTATGTATTTTCTGCAGACTGATGCCTTGTGGCAATATACAGGCAAAGGACAGTAAAGAAAAATTACACATTTTAAAATAAATGACAGATTGTTTCTCTCTCATATTCCTGGAAACCTGATTTCTAGGAAAACCTCAGTCAAGCTTGAGGTTATAAATGAAATGTATTTTTAAAAAGAGGAGTTGTCTTGATGCAGTAAAGACTTTTCTCATTAAAGTAAATAGTATCCTTATTAAGACTGGGTGGTATCTTGGAGATGGTAGTGGAGAAGGCTAACATAACACTCCTAAAAGGAATATCCTCAGTAATGTTCATGCTACATAGTGACATAGTGAAACTTCATGTCAATAAATACTGCACTGATTCTTCAGAAAGTATAAGATCTGATAAAGTACAAATGGAAGGAAAAAAGGCTAGGGTTCATTTCACACCAACTGGTATCACTCCAATAAAAGTATTCTTGAGAAAAGTGCTTTGACATGAAAAAGGGCTTGACAGTTTAATGTCAGTATGGTTATATGTATGTTATCTTAATTTAATGTATGATATCTTAATTTAATGTATGATCTTCTAAAATCCACAGAATTGGAAACATAAATGATATTGTAAATTTCCACATAAAATAAATGCTTTTAACCAACCCAGAAATAGATAGTAAAATACAAATTTTCTACTAGATGCTTTTGCTTGCTAGGAATACTTGGGTTTTTTTAATTTAAACTCGACCACTGGTGGCATTGAAATTGTCAGCATCAGATTCCTTTTGTATCAAGCCATAGCATTTCTGGTTCAGGAAAAAAAGTACTTAATTACAAGATCAATTTTTGTATCAGTGTTCACAAATATAACATTCACTACTGAAGAGAAAGTTCAGAGCAGAATGAAATTCTCAGAACATTGTTTTACTTTTGGATGATGTATTTACAAATAGGCTTTGAAAAGAGTAACAACTCAGTCCAGACCATTATGGGTTTCCAAAGTACATGCAGCTTCCAGGATTTTGTTATTTTTGTTGTTGTTGTCAGAAGACCATATAACAAGCATTACAAACCAGATAATCCATGCCAAAAGTTTCCACCACTCATGTGTTAGGAAAATTATTAGGATGTTGGAATTTCAGAAGGGAAAATTGTCCAGAAGAAAACAGAAAACTGTGAAGCACTGAGAGAAGTAACCTTTCATCAAAAAAATCTGCATAAAATTGTTGTGGGAAAGAGAAGCTAGAAAAGGTCTTGAAAGTGTAATTAGCAAATGGTATAATAGTCCTTCAAGGAAATCACTGTTTGGAATATCTTTTCTTAATGAACATTTCTCTTGAAAAATAGTGTTGTATCAATCATCCTTGACATTTATCACAATAACAAAATATCCTCATGTGTTTTCCTATGTAATGTTGTTTAAATGGCATCATAAATACTGTCATTCTGTGTACTAACAAAAAAGTGCAATCCTTTGTTCTGTGCATGATTGCGTTTACACATTATAGAACTATGAAATATTTACAGAGGGAAGGTTAAATCAATGCAGGTTTAAAATTTGCACTTCTGTCTCCCGGGGATTATATCATCTTGATTTAATGAAGTAAAAGGAGAGAGAATGTTGACACACAAAAAAAATATTTCGATCCTCCTGTATTGTACATAGAGAAGGTATTAAAGTAAAATTTGCTGTTGATTCATATTGTAATTAATTATTACACCTTTTTTGTTCAGATTATCGTTTGACTTGTCTCATTTGCAAAATATAGAAACTAACTATTAAGCAAAGCAGAAAGAAGAAATGAGATACAATCAACAGAAAAGAAAAAATAATTGCTTGAACCGTACAATTGCTTAACCAGTGCTGATTACTAGTGGATTGAAGATACAAAACATTATTTGAGCTAAAAGAAGAAAAAAAAATTTGCCAGTTTCCTGAAGAAAAGTAAAAAAACTCCACAAGCCCCCCCTCCCCCTGGCCCCGAACTTGTCAAGACAATGTGAAGTTTGTAAGTAAAGGAGCAAAAGTAGCACATATTTTTAAATATCTGGTCTTATTTGGTTTCTTTATGACTTAGACTCAGAAATCAAATTAACATAAATTATTGTCACACACACATTTTTCAGATCAGTTCCACAGCCAAATAGGAATATGCCCATTGCTATTCATTAAAGTCTAACTTCATCCATGTGAGGATGGCTAGCTTTGTTTTTCAATTTTGAATGCAGACAGACAAGATATTCGCAGAATATAATTTATTTGATTAAATACTATAATTTCATTTAGGACTTTTTCCGCAAAAATTAAATTTTTCTAAATATATTTTTTTAATTATCAAAAATTGTTTAAGATTAAACAGTAACATCTTTCAGATTCTTTTGTTCACCGGCTGTTAGCTTTCATCATAGATTTTTATCATTCTCTCATTCCTACCAATTATTTATGGAGAATAACAACTTATGCCACAGTTCTGCTCTTTGGTTTTATTGAATGACAACTTGATAAACTAGAAGAAGGAAGTCAGAGTGATTTTTAAACCCTATTAAACATTTACTAATTGTTATTTTTTACACAGTAATTTACGATCTATTACTGTGGAGACAAGAAAAACTGTCACTTTTTTAGTTCCTACTGGCAATTGAAATTTATAGTAGGTAAAGCTGGAAAGAAGGTCCAACTAAAGAGCTTGATTTACTTTACTTTGCAGACTTCCCATCACAGTACCTGTGGTATAAGTTTGACAAAGACGAGTGCTGGATTCTGCACCTCGGAAGGATTTTCTGGAAAGTAGACCCACCGAATAGGACCTGGGGGTCCTGGCCAGTGACAAGTTGAACATGAGCCAGCAGTGCCCTGGCAACAGGGAGTGGCAAGTGCCCTGTCCTGGGGTGCATCAGGCACAGCATTGCCAGATGGGCAAGGGAGGGGATTGCCTTGCTCTGCTTTGCACTGGGGTGGCCTCACCCCAAGTCCTCTGTGCAGTTTTGGGCACAGCAATATACAAAAGACATTAAACTATTTGAGAACATCCAAAGGAGGCCAACAAAGATGCTGATGGGCCTTGAGGGAAAGCTGTATGAGGAGTGGCTCAGGTCACATATTCTGTAAAGCCTGGAGGAGACTGAGAGGAGACCTCATTGCAGTGTGCAGCTTCCTTGGAAGGAAAGAGGAGGGGCAGACACTGATCTCTCCTCTGTGGTAGCCACTGATGGACATGAGGGAATGGCCTGAATCAGGAGAGGTTTAGGCTGGACTTGAGGAAAAGGTTTTTCAGCTAGAGGGTGGCTGGGCACTGGAACAGACTCCCCAGGGAAGAGGTCACCGCACCAGCCTGGCTGAGTTCAAGAAGAATTTAGAAAACAGACACTTGGTATTATTCCGAGAGTCATCCTCTGCAAGGCCAGGAGCTCAACTTCAGTGATCCTAATGAGTGTCTACCAACTGAGGATATTTTACAATTCTATGATTTTAAGCATATCTTGTTCTGAAGTTACTAGTTAGATTACTAGCTAGATTCACTTTTTTTCTTTTCTTTTTTTTTTAAACAATGCCTACGCTTCTCATGGGTTAGAAATTTAACTGGTGATTTATTTGGGGGGCTGCTTTGAGTGAGGAACACATCCAGAGAGAAAGAATTTAATGAAAGTAATTCAGAGATGTAATTTCAAAGTCCTGCTTGAGATGCAAAATGTTAAGTGTCCATAAATGTTGAGAAACACACTATTGCTCACCAGCTATTTATCAGTGTAAGTATTTTCATCTCTGGAACTGTCCGTTAGACATGACAGCAAAGGAAAAGCAAGTAATATCTAAGTGTGTATGTGAGATGCTTCTCAGTACACTTTCTTCTTATGGTGCAAAAGAAGGTGAAGGCAATGGCAGGTGGATATTGAAAACTTCAGGATTATTGTGGCACCCCTTTACAGGCCCATGTAAACTCAGAAACTCGCAGAGACATGATATTGAAGACTCTCTTTAACACACCAAACCTGGAATAAAATTTTACTCTTTCAAACAGAAATGTCGCTAAGAATTCCACTCACCAGATCACTAGAGAACCTTGCCTTCAGATCTGATTCCAATCAGAATCAGTATCAGGAATCTGAGAGTAGGCTATGAAAACCAAACTATGAGCAGTCCCTTGACCTTAGAATAAGTGTGAAAAATTACTAGATTTGCATGGCCAAGCTTTGGTAGCTGGTGGGGCTACAGGGTTGGCTTCTGTGAAAAGCTGCTGGGAGCTTCCTTCATGCCTGGCAGAGCACATCCCAGCTAGCTCCAAGACAGATGTGGCGCTGATTAGGACTGGGACAATTAGAAACAGTGGTAACACTCTGTGAAAACATATTTAAGAAGAAGAAGAAAAAGATTACTGCACAGTTGCAACTGCGGCCAGAGAAGAGTGGGGTTAGAACATCTGAGAGGAATACCTCTGCAGACACTGAAGTCAAAGAAGGAGGCGGAGGAGTTTCTCCAGGCACCAGACCTGAGATTCCCCTGCAGTGCAGACAGCCCATGGTGAAGCAGCTGTGCCCCTGCAGCCCACGGAATCCCATGGGGATGCGGAGATCCACCTGCAGCCCATGGAGGAGCACCAGGCTGGAGCAAGTGGATGCCTGAGAGGCAGCTGTGACCCTTGGGAGACCCACGGAGAGAGTAGCACACAAGGGCACAGCTTGTCCTTGGAGGACCACACCCTGTGGAAGAGTGACGCATCTTGCAGCAGTTTTGGGAGGACTGTTGCCCGTAGGATGGACTCACACTGCAGCAGTTTGCAGAGAGCTGTTGCTCGTGAGATGGACTTACATTGGAGAAGTTCATGGAAAATGGTCTCCTGTGGGAGGGACCCCATGGTGTAACAGCTTCTTTCCCTGAGAAGCAGGAGAAATATGTGATGAACTGACCATAACCCCCATTCCCTGTCTCCCTGCACTGCTGAGGGAGAAGGTAGGGTTAGGAAGGGGGGCAGGAGGAGAGAAGATGTTTTGAAGGTTTATGTTATTTCTCATTACCCTGTTCTGATTTTGTTAGTAATAAATTCAGTCAATACCTTTAATTCCAGCCTGTTTTGCCTATGACAGTACTTGTTGAGTGATCTCTCCTGGTCCTTATTTCAACACACGAATCCTTTGTTATATTCTCTCTCCCCTGCACAGCTGTGGAGGGGAGTGATAGAGAGGTCTTGGGGAGTGCCTGGCATCCAGCCAGGGTCAATATCATACACAAGATCAGTACAAACTGATCTCATCTGATTCAAATCAGAACTGATAAGCTGAGACTAAGCAGTGAAAACTAAGCTGTGGGCATTCCCCTGACCTCAGAATAAGTGTGAAAAATTATCAGGGACAATATTGTGAAGTGATAATCAGTATTCATTAACACTAAATTAGTTTATTTATATTATTAGGTTGTTTTATTCATTGTAGTGCAAAGAAGATTGTACTGGAAAATGAATAAACTTGGTTTTGAGGTAGTGTATTTGGTTTACAAGTCACGGGTTTGATAGTGGGGGGAGTTACAGGGGTGGTTTCTTTGAGAAAAGTCAGAGCCAGCAAGTTCAACAGCAGACCCTGCACTGGCCACGGTGGAGCCCATCAGTGATGGTGAAGTGCCTCTGGCATAACATATTTGAGAAGGGAAAAATGATTGCACAGAAGCAATTGCAGCCAGAGAAGAGGGAACCAACAATATGTGAAAGAAACAGTTCTGCTGAAATTGAGGAGGAGGTGCTCAAGGCACTGGGGAAGAGATTTCTCTGCAGCCCATGGTTAGGACTGTGGTAAGACAGGCTGTCCCCTCACAGAGGTCCAAGGTGGGTCAGATACCCACCTGTGGCACATGGAAAATGAATCCCATGCTAGAGCAGGAGGATGTGACCAGAGGAGACTAACCCTGTGGGTATCCCATGGCACAGAGTGGCAGGACATGCAGGCCCATAAAACAAGGAGCCTGTGCTGAGGCAGATTTGCTGGCAGGACTTGTGACCCTGTTGGGGCAGCATGCTGGAAGCAGTCTGCTCCTGAAGGACTGCACCCTGTGGAAGGGACCCATGCTGGAGCAATTTGTGAAGAGCTGCAGCCTAGGGGAAGAAGGACATGTGTTGGAGAGGTTTTAGTAGGATAGTCTCCTATGAAAGCTAGCTCATGCTGGAGCATGGGAGAAGTGTGAGATGTCCTCCACTTAATGAGAAAGAAGCAGCAGAGACAACATGAGGTGAACTGACTGCAACCCTCGTTCCTCACCCTCTTTTGTCCCGTGTAAGTACTGGCTGGTATAAGTTGTGGTGATAATTTCAAAGCTTGGGCATGCAACTTATGACTGGAGAAAACCAACCCATTTCACTAAAGGCCATTGAGCAAATCATAACTGATTTATAATGCTGAAAGCAGTTGTTAAGATATGTATGAATGACAAAAACCCTGTTCAGCATGTAAAAATATTTTCAGTGGACCCACAAATTGATGAAAACAATTTACTCTATGTTTTTGTGATGTTTCTAGGAAACAAGCTAAAGCATCAAGCATCAACTACAATTTCAGATAGGAAAATGCCACTGAAGTCAGGAAATTAAAGTAAATTGACAAATCACTTCTATTGATAGTGATAATCATGATGTCTGTGTTGTTGCAATTTATGCCTGAATATATGCAGACACTTGATGAAACAACACTTCATATTCTACATATTCATTCTTATTTCTATCATTAAACCTTTTACTATTATCCTAAATTTCTCAAAGTGTGACAAACACCAGGGTACGCAACTGTCATACAGAATAGATTTTAATTTTTAATTTCACTCATCCAGGCCTAATCCTAGGCTAGCAAATGGGGAGGGTGTTTTTTTTTGTTTTCTTGATGATGAAAAAAAGGTGTCATAGGATCCTTTTGTGTCATAAAGTCAAAATGACATCTGTTTATGGAACAGATTTTAAAAACATACTATTCAGCAAAATAATACAAATAAATTCCAGTAGCACAATACAGAGATTTGAAAAGGATTGCTACAATGGCAAATAGTATCCTTCTGCAATGTAAACATTGGCAGAGAGTTGAGATATTAGTTCTCAGAGAAACCAACATTGTACCTGTGAAAGTGTTCCACTACAATGATTTTGTATTTCATACTGGAAGATTAATGATAATGCAAAATTTTCATGTGAATAGCACTGTGCAATTTTGCTACTCAACATTATGCAATACTTTTTTTCCTTTACTGTCATTATAATGGTGTATTGTGATTTTCTTAAAAGAACATCAGTTGAAGACAATAAGAGGGCTGGGATTTAGGTTTGGGTAGTAATCTCCAATGTTTAAAATCCTTTAAATTCCAGATATATTGTTGAAAAAAACTCCTAACTTATTTATTATTTATAACAACAGTGACAGCAATAATGTAGCTTTAATTGTGTTAAGAAATCTATGTTTAATATCATGCTTCCTGATCATGAATTTTCAAGGCCTTTTGGTGGATCTTTTGAAACAAAAAATATAAAAGGAATAACAAATACTAACTTAACTTGAAAAAATGGACCAAACCTTCATCTCTCAAAAGAATAGAACCATCAATATAATAAAAACCACTGTAAGTTTATTCTCTCTGTGCTACTTATCTGTAGGATCATCTAAAATCATCTAAAACAAGCAGTTGGAGTGTCACAGTGGAATTTATACTTAAACCAAATGGGGACATATTTGGGTACACAGCTGCACCCTTCTGACACCCCGTCCAAACCAAAACCAAGGTACTATCATTCTGTAACATCATGGCACTGACAAAAATCCACAACCATCAGCCACAGGTCAAAACTTCCAAAATACAACTCTGTGAGTCATTTATTTAGAAAGGTAGGAAGTCTGGTAAGAAGGACAGGAGGATATATGTTGGCTGATGACCATACCCAGTCTCCTAGGCTGCTCAGTAATATTTATCAGAAGATTGGTAATGCAATAATGATAGCTCTTTAAATTTAGGGCCAACTTTTCTATAATCTCCAATGTAGCCAAGACTGGATCTGAAATTTGCAGTAGCTACACACTGTATCATTAGAAATAGCACAGTAGATAAAAAATTCCTCTCTTTTACCTACGTAGTTTTACCTATTTAGTTTTACGTCCTTTATTTCAAAAGGCTTCTCTCCCCTCACCTTTTTCTCCTTTCTATGAAATATGAAGTAGAGTTAAAAACACTCTGAACTTTCTGTGTTTAGGCTCTGAAATTGCTTTTAATTAAACAAATAAATTGATAAATAACATTGTGCTGTGATTATGACTCACAAAACACTCATG
>VWYN01006392.1:12721-35952 GCA_013400075.1 Hippolais icterina
CTGCACGAGAGGTGTTGGTGAGGCTACGACGGAGGTAAAAGGAATGAGGAGGCTTCGTGGGAAGATGGTTTATTGACACCTGATCTGGCAAGCGTGCCACGGCCTCACTGCCTGCTGGAGGCGTGGTTACCGCTTATACGGGGTTGGGAGAAGGGGGTGGACACAAGAGGGAAACCCAATCAGAGGAATGGGGATGGAACACAGATAATGAATGGGAAATGAGGCGTGGGGGGTTCTCCAGCCTGCTCCAGTCTGGGACCGAGTCTCTCCGAACACTCTGGAAGGAGAGGAGAGGCTTCCCAGAGAGTGACAGGCTGTGCAGAACAAAGGCAGGGGAAAACCAAATGGGGAGAAATAGAGGGGAGAACTTGGGAAAAACCATTACAGAACTTAGTAATATTAACAATAAATAAAAAGATATAAAACATGCCACTACAATTGACCAATTCAAGTACAAAAAAGTCTTTAACATTTATCTCAGTGGATCTTCAGGAAGAGCTTTTTATGAGGAAGATGTGTAATATACAATATAGAAGCACAAGCCAGATAACCACAAGATATATATCTGTGCGATTACACATAGAAAAAGAAACAACAGAGCACTCTGCAGAAAGCCATGCAGAGGCAGAGACAAAATTGATCATTTCCTAAATCTCTCTCCTGATGGATGAGGCTCTGCTCCCAAGAGAACTGGTGATACTTATTCTGCTCCTATGTGCACACTTTACCCTTGAGCAGCTAAAATAAAAGACGAGGTTTAAATTAGACATTAATTTCTGAAACGATGTATTGAAGAACCAGAAATGTTACCCTGATCAGTAACATTTAAGGAAGATGTTACAGAGGAAGGCCACATATGTCTGAAGTTTTCTCTTCCTTCTCCTGCAATAATTTATTCTTTTAATCTGGTTGCAATCTCTAGTAGTCTGAATAGATCTGTATGAAATTAATTTGTGAGATGAACAAATGAACCATCACAATCATGTGTGAAAGGCAGCCATGTCTTTGTACATCCTTCGTATGCAAATTACAGGAAGAGTGGTTATACCTTTAAGAGAAAATAACTATTCTCTTTCTAACAGAGCACTCTCATGTGCAGGTCTCTTGTCCATAGCTTGTTTTTCAAGGTGATTTAAATCCCTGCAGAGCTTGCCAGGAAGATACAACCCTGATACTTCCCATGGGCATTTTGCTGAATCAGCCAATGAGTGTGTTCATGCTGTACATCAGTTTGGCACCATTAAAGAATTATGGGACATCACATGGTCTTGCAGAAATTAATCACTGCTTAACAGTCTGTGCTCATGTGTTTATGAAGTTTGAAGTTTATGTGATTTGAAATATTTGCATGTAGCCATTAGTACTCTGAGGAGAGTGTATGTGTAGCTAATGAACCACAGCACTATGTTACAGCTGAGATAGATAGTTTTCAAACTGATAATTAATATTTTGGATGATTGCTTTATGCTATCTGCGATGCATTGCAATGATATTTTCAATCGTGCCTAAATACTGAGAGTGACAGGTGTATTCTCACATAAATACACAAGCACTTACTATGCCAAAAATATTAAAGCAGATATTTATATCTAACTGCAAAAAATGGGCCAAATTCTCTTCAGCTTCACCAAAAATATGTATTTAAACAATAACACCCCAGAAATCAGAGTATAACTGCAGTATTTTATTAATCAGGCTAGATTAAGTTTCACATCTTTCTAGTCTATATTTATTTTCAAATAAATGTTTTGAACACACCTCTCTAGAACATCATGACATGCAGAAAATGTTCTGTTTCAGAAGCATTGAACTACAGCTTCTTTAATGTTAATGGTAAATGCATGTGTACAGTGAGGCCCATTTGTGTGTAATTCAGACCACATTTAATGAAGCTGGATTTGGGGAATGAGAGGAAGTTGCTTGTTTTGAAGAAAAAAGCCAGCAAGTTCTTTATTAGACTTCTCAAAAAATTGTCCACTACTAAGTGTTCATCTTTTTTATATAATTCATCTTTTATAATTGAACATCAATTAGCCTTCTCAGTAAAATAAAAGATGTGGGAAAGTCCTGAAAAACTGTTTGCACTTCTCTATTCTTCTATCAAGCTTTTTATCAATTATACTTTATTTTTCAAGTGGAAAAGAGGGCTTGGTGAGTTGTTTAGTTGAATCAATTCAATTTTGATATAAGAAGTGCCTTAGAATGAGTGTTTGCAAGCTTCTCGAAATTTCAGGGACATGAGCTATTTAGTATATGAAAATATGAAAAGATTATTAGAGACACCTAGCCCTGAAATTTTGTCACTCATTTAAATCAATTGTACAAGCTTAAAAGTATAATAGATATTGAACACATATATTCCAGAATTTAATCAAAAAGGACAAGTGAGTGTTTCTAAAAATATCCCTAATCTCACTGACCTGTAGCATGTATGTTTATCAGAAATCCATTGAATATATAAGCCTATTTCTATGAAGAAAATTTGCTACTGTTTGCTTACTGCCGGTCATGTTTTAAAATGTTCTGAAAGCTAGTGAGGAAATTTGTTTTTAACCTGAGCTAAAATTTTTGGCTAATAGTTGCCATTAGAAAATAAGATTGACAGAGTAATAATGTATATAACTACATGTCTCTAAAAACAGAAATATAAGAGAAATATCTGCTTAAATCTTCTGGAATACTTCCCCTAACTCCCAGTTTTCCACATCTGCCTTTCTGCAGAGCTATATGGCTGTCCTGTGGCTCTTTATTTTTGCTTTCAAAGTCCATTGTAACACTAACCTTACTCTTGCATTTGTTCTTACATTTGTTAATTAAACCATCTAACATTCACAAATTTGATCTAAGGCTTTGCAACTTTTTTGTTTTTGTTGTTAATATCCTATAAAGTGCCAGAATATGATTATATACCCATTTATATCTATATAACTCTTTTTTGTTAATCCTTGAACTTGTGAAAAGCAATTTTCCATTTTATTTTCCTTTTTGAACAAATTTAGTACTTTTAAATTGTTTTAAATGTGAACTTCACTGAAATAAAATTATATTCTATGCAAGAAGAAATAGTGGGTTGTTTAGCTTTTTGAAATATATAATAGCAAATATAATTCCACTGAGGAGTACTGAAGGTTTTCATGTGATCTCCATTGTTAATAGGGCTGCTCAGGTGGTGGGAACACCCAACCTGCTTCTCTCTGGCAGGATCTGCATGGAAAGACTTAGGGGCAGGTTTAGTGAGAAGCACTTTGAGGCACCAATACTGCACATCTACATACACAGCAGCTCACTCAGGATTGCTGCTGTCCTGGTTCAGCAGGTCTGCTCTTGTCCCTGGTTCTCAGAGGAGCAGGTCCTGCTCAAAAGCCAGAGGATTTGTTTCACGACCTCGGTCTTTCACCATGATGGAATCCCAGGCAGTTCTTGAGTTCTTGAGCAACTTGACCAACACACACTTTCAACAAGCCATGTCAGGCTCAATGAATAATTTTTTTTAGTGATAAAACTTTTTTGCCTTAAACTCTGTAATGAACTGAGTATAAAGCAGTTTCACACCCAGAAATTTCAGGTTTTATTAAAACACAACATACAATATGCTGTCAACCCTGACATATTTTCATGTTACCTAATTCTAGACAGATGTCTAGTCTAATATTCATACTTAACTCCACTGCAAGACTTTCATTACATATAAAAGAAAATATTTCAAGTTTTCTTCAAAGTACAGTGAAATTTAATTGCAATTGTCTTAACAAATATGTAAAACAGCTTTAAAAACAGGCTTTTTTGGGGGGTAGGAATGACATATTAAAACTAAATTGTTAAAGTTCTTAGAGCAAAGATTTAATTGCAGCTATTTACTTTCTTGTATCAGACATCCAAAAATGGATATGGACATCAAGGTTACCTCTGTCTTTTAACTATCACGTTAGAGGATTTTTAGCATTTTAATAGAGTATACTAAATGTATCTCAGTTACTATAATCAGCTATGTCTAACTTATTAAGTAATTTGGATGACTAGTAGCAATCATAATTGCTCAATCATCATTTGGATGACTAGGAGCATCAAAGCTGTTGATGTTGGGGGCACTGTGTCTGTTGCAAGTAATTCAGGGATTTATTCTGGAAAAAATTTAGTTTATTCTCTGTATTGAGTGTCCTCACAAAACACACAGCTGGAGGCTGTCTCAGGAATAAGTGATAGCTTGGGCTTTGCATCTACATTAGGTGAGCACATGGAGCTGAGCTATCAATTTAGCTTTCCCCTGAAAGAGATCTAGATTGCGTGGTAGCAACTGGGGCAACAGCTTCAAAATATGTTTTTATCATCTGAAATAAAATGCTAAAATTATTTTTTAATTCATTTTGATATTCATTGTTGTTTGTTCTGGTTTTAGCTGAATCTTAATTAGAAGGAAAAAACCCAACTTCTTGTATGGACTTTATTATTTCAGCTTTGAGCCCTGGCATCAGTCAGAAACCACAATAATCTATGAGGATTTAACAAGTTTGTGTGTGATTTTAAAAGCTCAAAAAGTTTTAACCTACTGAAAAAAGAAGGAAAAAACCAAACATATAAAAAATCTACAAAGCTGATTTCTGGGTAAAGATTAGAGCCATAATAAATGCGTACTTGATTTTGATATAAAAAGGTAACAATGTCTTCATAAACTATATTTCTTCAGAAGTCTTCAGAAGAACCAAATCTTATTTCCAGGACCAATTATGCCTAACTGGGAGAAGAGAGATTATTATTAAAATGGTATATTTTCCAATTAAAACATTAAAAAAAAATGCAGTGTATTAGCCAATGTTTTACTGTAGTATCTTTTAAGAAATCTCAGTTTCTAAAGATATTAAGAATGAGAGTTGTTTCAACAAAAAAGCCACATTTTTGCGAACAGATCTCCAGCTCAGGAACATCTCAACAACAATTCACATTCATGTACTCATGTACATGTGCTCTTCTAAAACAAAACTTACAGTCTCACTGCTTCACTGTGAAGATATGCTTCATAAAGGTATGCTTTCCTAAAGCTTTCTCTTTCCTATTACTTGTCAAACCACATGCAGTGCAAATTGGAACACTCCATACAAACAAAAAACACCTAAGCAAGTCTTTTTTGATGACATAATTTTTTCCCAAATTTTCTTTGAATCTTTTCTGTTCTGTTTCATAAACCCCAAACATTAAAAAACAAACAAACAAAACCTTGGGAAAGTTTAAAACAAACCCTCTGAGAAGTATAGATAGATAGATAGATAGATAGATAGATAGATAGATAGGTTGCTTTGCTAACACAAACACTAGGGTATCCCGCAGTGAAGAGCGGTGACAAACTGGTAATATCAGACATACAGGATGCACACAGTCTCATAGTAGATATGAAAAAGAAGCCAGCCTTAGCTTTTATTTTGTTGGACCTCCAAGGGGGCCTTACAGAATCAAGGAATTGCAGAATGTTAAGGGACTGGAATGGACCTTAAAGATCATCTAGGCCCAGCTTCCCCTGCTGTGGGCTGGGACACTTTCCATTAGACCAGGTTGCTGAAGGCTTTATCCAACCTGGCCTTGGACACAGCCGGGGCTGAGACATCTACAACCTTCCTGCACACTCTGTGTCTCATCTCCCTCACAGTAAAGAATTTTTTTCCTAATACCTAACCTAAATTTCCCCTTTCAATTTGTACTTATTACTCCTTGTCCTGTCACTACAGCTCCTGATGAGAAGTCTCTCTGGCTTCCCCATAGCCCCACTCCAGATACTTGTACAAAATATTATAGTTCAGTCAAATAAAGGGGTTTTTTGGGTCTTATACTTTCAAAAGTGAATTCCACTTTCAAGATATTTTTAAAGGAAATCCTTAAGGAAAAACAAAACCCAACACATCATCCAGGGACGTTTATCCTGGAGAGTTCCCTTCCAGACATCAGTTATGCAGGACATGAGAGATAACCTGCCAGTTTGAGAACCATAATGAAGCTTCCTATTAAAGAGTTTGCATTTGAGAGTGAGAATAAAAGCAGTAGGAGATGGTTCAGATGAGAGAACTCATGCATGTCTCCTTTCATCTACAAACAAATGAACTATGAAGGAATCACACAGCACAACAAGGCAACATGAGTATTTGAGCAACTGTGTATAACAAGCTAAAACTAACTACATTTAAAAACTGGCAGTTTGAAACTACCTTCTGAAAAAGAGTACCAAAACGAATCTCCCAGGCTACTTAAGACTGATAATATTTGATTCCCAATTAGTGACAAGTAAAGATGTTTATTCCTGCCCTCAAAATCTAAAAGAGCTAGAAACGAGGTAAAGGATGAAATAAAATAAATATTTTCTTCTTTTAACAGATGGTGAACTGCAGCAAAAATACATATCTTTTCTTCATAGCATATTACAATATAGGGCAACTTACTGCAGGATCTGAGAAGAGTTTTTTCTTTAGAATGTGTCATAATGATTCCTTTTTCTCCATTTTTCTGTATTTGCTTGATGACTTCCTTGCAGCTACCAGACAATAATGCATTTCTATCTGAAATGGCAAAATAAGGTGGGAAATAATTTCCTCATGCTGTTTCTGTGTTGCTTGTAAATCTAAGCCTTCCTGGATACAAACTCCACTGCACAGGCTGAGAAGTAATACAGCCTCATATACAATCATTTCATGCTTCAGTTATGCTTGATTTTTCATGCTCTTTGAACCTTAATTTAACTGTGAAGTTCACTTAATTAGAATTTGGGTTTCAGGAGTGCTTCTAAAGAATGTGTTTGTGTTTTGATTCGTTATTTAATCTTGTTTTCAAAGGGTAATGAAGAACATCAGGATTGAACTGAGTGGCCAAGTATAGCAAAAGGAATTTCTTTCATATTTCCTTCATCCTTACTTCATTAAACTGTAATATTTCCTTGTTTGAGGCATTATCATTTTTATTCCTGGTAGAGTACTTGTGGTTGATAAGCCTCATCCCAAGAAATTATTTCAATAAAATGCAGACTTCAAGTTACTTCTAAATTTAACTACAGTACTCTACAAAATGAACTTAGTATAATAATGAATTCCTGAAATCCACAACTTGTCAATCAAATAATAACTTTTATTTCTGAGAAAAGGTAAATAAAAGTTACATGCCCATCATAAAAAAAAAAAGAAATCAAGAGTTTTGAAATAAATATAAGTTCTCTCATCATCTCTAATTGTCACTTGCTGTAGATGTCAAACTAGTAGAGTAGCAGAATCTAATTTCCTTGTTTGATTCACCATGAAATTAAACTGAACTGACAATTTTTATTTTCACCTGGCAAATTCTTCCAACACTATTTAAATCTAGCTAATCAAGTACAGTTATCTGCTGCACATACTTGTCTCTTCTACTACACCTCTGATTTGCAGTATCCCATATCCAGAGCTTCTTCTGATGGCTTGGTACAGGAATACATTTACAGTCTTGCAAGGTGTAAAGGAATGCACAGACATAGTTAGCAAAACTGCCAGTGAATGTATAAAGTCATAGATCTACCTCTGAATGATGATGGGCAGGAAGAAAAAATAAAAGTTTTGAAAGTATGGAAAGCAAAACAAATATGGAGATAAAATCTCTAGTATTATATTTAAATGCATTACAAATATTTCTAATGTTTTTTCTTCATAAATAAGTAGTTTATTTTTGTTACTACTTTCCTCATCAAAAATATGGGGAGTAATAATTGATATCTAAACGGTCTCATATTCCTTATATGTCAAACATAGCAGGTGCAGTGCATCCATTACACAATGCATTTGGAGTCAGACTGGAGACATACAAGGATATCTCTTAACTGGGTAGTGGTAAACCCAACTCTGATATCTCTGATTGCAACAACTCAAGTTGCCTGTAAAGACATGGGTCTGGGTATCCATAAATTATATTTTCCCTCAGTAAATAATTCAGAATTTGAAGTTCAGTGGTCACATCTCCCTCTGAAACAGAAGACTAGGACTGTGTATAATATGAAAGATATTTGACCTCTTGTACTCCCCCATAAATTAAAGCTTCTCTCCTTTTGACATTGAGATCAGAGTCTGTGATGTGTGCTTTAAATAGTGAGAAGGAGTCTGTGTGTACTTGTCTGTAAACTCATAAAATGTGATTATGCTGGGGAGCAACCTGAAGCCTCTGTTTCCTCCTTCCTAGGACATAAGACACACAGAGCATCAGAGAGCAAAGTATTGCTTCCTTGGCTCCCCGTTACTGTTACCAGTGAGAGGAGGGGGAGACGGGTCACTGGGCTGTAATTTCTTCTTTGCAGTTCCCCTGTAGTGAGGCTGCAGTTGTCCTGCAGTGAAGCAGCACATTGCAGACTGTATTCCTAGGGCAGGACCTAGCTTAGCCACTTGGATTTAGCAACTGCTTTCTTGGCAAATTTTATCCAAGGACAAACTGTTCTTTTGTGAAAAATATCCATGAAGATGTTAAAGGGAGTGAAAGGCATCAAAGGGATTATTTAACTATCCTCTTCACCATTAAAGAAACACAGACTTACATATTTTGGCTCACTTAAACTGCAATTTTGCTTTACGCTCTTCATTCCCATTCAGCAAGTTTCTTCTGTTAGAAACTGCCTGACACCCTCAGCTTTCCCTTCTAATGAGATAAATCTAAAGCTAAATGTTAATAAGCAAAGGTGAAATAATAATATTCAACAGACAATTTGCATTAAACCAAGGAGAAAAGTGTCATCTGTCTTTGGACACGATGAAGAATTCATTCCCTTGAATCAATAGAGAAATTATTAATACAATTTCATAATTACTGTGAGTGTATCACAGTGCCATTCTACATAGATAAATGGGTCCAAAATATATTATGGAGATACGCTTGACTATTTTGAAGGGAGAATTTTTCAGATTTTTAAGATGTGTGTATTCTGCCTCCCAGCCTGCATGCAAGCTCTTAATAGTGTCACACACTTTCCATTCATTCTTACCTGTCTACTTTACAACTTCCTTTTCCTCTAGCAAAGAAAACTATTCACCTTGGCTCAATAAGCTGTGAACAATTTTTCCTCCAAGGCTGCCAAATTGTTTCAGCTAAGACCACAAGAGTCTGTTGTTTCCAACATTTCCTAACTGCAGTGATTTTCTTTCCAGGAACATTTCCATTGCCTTCTGTCTTTCTCCATCAACCTTCAGTGAATTTATTCCCTTCATTTGGGAAATTCAAACCCTTACATGGCAACGCAACAGAAGGGGCCTTTAGCAGATTATTTTATTTTAAGAAACATTAGTGTACTTAACGGATCTTGTCAGAATTTCAACTTTATATTGCAGATATTAAAGGAAGTTTAACTACTGCAAGTACTGAGGTTAGTACAACATGCTTCTTAACTTTCATAGTTTTACAATAATACAATATTTCAATCATTCTCTTATCTTCTAAAATAGCACTATTTAATTAATCCTAACTGGACCTTCTGCTGTAGAAATACTATATAAATGCTAGGTTGATACAGAATGAAAAGTGTGCTTTTATTGTGTACTTGGAAATCAACATCTACTTTTTTGTTGGAAGTGACACAATATGTCAATGTTCCTTTATGAATGTTTTTCCTGTTGAGTAAATGCCTTGGAAAGAGCAGACATGCATCAGATTCATGCCTGATGGAACTCCTTTGAAGTTTATGAAGTAAAAGCATAGATTAATTTGGCCCCCACATACAAACAAGTCAGATTGCCAGGGAGTTAGACCAACAACACTATTTCATGGTGAAAGCCAAGAACAAGTAATGAGAAAAAGACAGTGGTTTATTTTGGGAAAAAAAGTCTTATGCTTGTAGTCTCCTGAGAGTTAACAACATTATTTATCTTTTAAAAAGAAGTAGATTTTTGGAAGTTATTAATAATAGAAAAAGTTTTAAAAAATTAAATTCCGTGTTTGGAAAAAGGAAAAAGAAAAGCAGTTAAATATAATATGGAAAGTTTTATTCCCTGTACTACCACAATTAGTGTACTACCAGAATCAGTGAAGCAGTCCTCTTTTAAAACTTGCAATAAGACAAATTAATCTAGTACTAGCCAGTGAAAGGTAGCTGAAAAAGTAAAAAGTTGCATGTAGTTAGAAAGAACACTATTTCGTTAAACATGACATGGTTCAAGAAGCACAAGAAACCAAACACACTAGAAAAGACTAAGCATTCAAATGTTGAAAGCCAAAACACAGTTTTCTTGCTTACCCAAATACTTCCAACTAATTCCATATGACAGCTTTCCAAGTATGGTTGGCAGACTTGGGTATATGCATTTCCTTTTGCAGAATATGAATAATCAACAACACACAATCACATTTTTTCAACAATAAAAATAGTTTAGGATTTAACCCTGAGTAGACATTGTACTTAAGATTACATATTTGGATCCTGGAGAAGAAAGAGATGAGTTTATCTGCATTTATTTTACCCAATTTCATGTTGAATTATTATCTGTAGATATTAACCTTTCACCATTACAGGTAATTTTAATGTCACTGTAACTGACTCTCCATATTGCAAAACCACTTAAGCAAAAAGATTACCAGAAGCTCTTAATGAGGATACTATTATAGATGATCAGAAGCCAATTCAAAATAACAGGATTTATTAGCAATATTTCCAACACCGAAATAAAAGCCACAATAAAAACAGGACAACAATCGATCGAAAGTTGGGTGAACCGAGTGACGGCACAAAGATATCCTCTGAACTCGACGACACCGGCCAGGTTTCAGCCTGTGGGTTTTATACAGTTTTTTTACCCTGAGGCCAAGTCTATTGAAAATCCAGGTATGCATGTGTTTCTCAATTTTCCAAAAGGAGTCCCATCTGCATGAAAAGATTTTTTTGATAGTCCTTCCTGGAACTCATCTTGGGANCATGTACACAAATTTATCTATTATATTTATTACAATATTCTAATAAATCCTTATTCTACTAAAATGTAGAACACAAAATTTATTCATGTTCTAAATTCATTTATGATCTTCACATTTTTTTACTTCTAAACTACAGACATGTGTGTTTAACAGATTTACATAACAGACTGTTAAATGGATTAAAAACTATCTGGATGGCCATGTCCAAAGAGCTCCTCACAACCAAAAAGAAAGAGTATTCCTCAAGGATCCAATATATTTCAGATCTTCATAAATTACATAGGAAGTATCGTAGACTGTATCCTCAACAAGTTTGCAGAAGACACCAAGCTGAGTAGTGAAGTTGATTCACTTGAGAGAAGGGACACCATCCAGAAGGACCTTGACAGGCATGAGGAGTGGAATTATGCTCTGTGGAGATAACATTGCATCTTTTCAATATGTGAAGGGAGCCAACAGGAAAGACAAAGCCAGACATTTACCAGGACCTATAGCACTAGGAGAAAGGGTAGTAGATTTAGATTTAGACAGGATACCAGGAAGAGATTAGGCTGAGAAATTTTTCTGAGAAGTTGTGGAAATCCTGTCATTCAAAGTGTTCATAGTCAGGTTGGATGGGGTTTTGAGCACCCTGACCTGGTGAAAGATGTTCCTGGTCACAGCAGTAGGGTTAGACTAAGGCCTTTACTAACCCCAATTATTTTGTGATTCTATGATTCAAGTAATTTTGTCCTCCTACATCAATGATGGCCTATATGGTCCATAGTATTTAAATTTCTTAAAAAGAAATAAGCAAATGAAACCCTCTGTTCCACTTGATGGGAAATAGGTCTGAGAAGAGGAGGAAAGTTCCTGAAACCAGTTCTATTTACTAATGTCACTGAGAATGTAAACAATTAATTTTCACAGTGTTTTTTTCATTTAAAAAAAACCCCACTCTTTTTTCCTACTTACAGTATATATTCTTTTGGGTTAATTAGGGCAGTGGGGCTAATTGTCAGGCTTTATATTGTTACAGTATATAATAGGCTTAAAAAAAGTAAAGCAGAAAAATACTAATAAAAGGGGAAATACTCTTTAAACTTCCTATTGATGGCTGTTACTGGAATAAAAAATATGCATTTGGTACTTTAGGGAAAAAATCGTAACATGATTTATATAATCCTTCCTTAGACATTCGATAAGGTTATGTTGATTCAAAGCTCTTCTTAATGATAAAAATCCTCAATAAGCTTTGCATTATGAGTCGAGTGATTAAAGGAAAAAGAAAAAGAAGTTGATTGCATTTTTTCTGTCAGGAGCATCATGACAAACATATATTTTAAATTCAAAGTGCAGCTGCATCAAACACAACATGCAGACTTCCAGCAATTAACTCAACAAATTCATCACTCTGCCTTAATTACAATGCTACTAGCTAGCATTAACTTAAACTGTAATTCCAAGATGCAGAAAGATGTTTCTGTCCTCCCACAGGCTAATCCTGTTTCTTCTCTCTTCATTTGTTAAGTTGGTATGTCTTGCTGGCGCAGGGATTTCTGTTGCTTATTTTGGGATCTGGATTTTTTGGTGGGGGGAGGAGGGCAGTTAAGAGGGTTACTTTGTCATTTTGTGGGAGGATTGGGGGCTTTTCTATGTGGATCTCTTTTGTCAACCACTGTACAATGTGATCTTAATGGCTCTTAGCCTTACATACAGGAAAATATAGTTGGATGGGAACTACTTAAATTGTCTTCACCTCTCAAGGCTATTTTAAATTAACATTCAAATGTAGTATTTTTTTCATTTTTATTGCAAAAACACATTTAGAGAACATGGAATGAAGGGTTTTAAAACAATGTTTCAATGGGAAAGCCTTCTTAGACTCAGAATCACATACAACGGTTTGAACTTTTAATCAAAGAACCTTTTCAGCATGCAAAATGATATATGTGAACTAGACAAAAAAGTTACAGGAGTCATCATTCACGGCAACACTGGAAAGATGGGTATGTGTATATTGATATAATGCTTTGACCCAAGTTTGCTTTATATTTTTTACACACTTAAAATGTTTGATGCATGGTTCAGGTTTCAAATATCTTTTCAGAGAGCAAAAGGATAGTCTAAAGGATATTCAATAGACAATACTTCTTTAACCATCAAAAATTAACAAGCTGGCTATGTTGATAAAATTGAATGTGTGGTACGTGGCAGAACATGCAGGAACACCTCTTTAACGAAGAATTTTACAGTGAATTTCTCATAGTGCTTCTGTACAATGTAATAGCTGCAAACAACCCATCCCCCCACCCCCCCACAAAACCAGGAAAAAATAGTTAAATGAAAAGATAATTCAAACTTAGAAGTGAATTAGATAAAACAAGCTTCAAAATGAAACACAAAATTTCATAAGCAGGTAGTAAAATGTACACAAAGATTTTTAAAATGTATGCTTTGTTTCATATCAAAAATCTTTCAAGTATTTTAAATTCAAATCTTTCAAGTATCTTGAATTACCTCTTCCCTCTTTCTGTAGGTCCTTATTTTCAACAAACAGCATAATATAGTGAAAGGGCTTGTAAACCTTTAGATTTATATGGGAAAGTGGAACGTAGGAGTAATTGTTCAGTTGTCCATCATATTTGTAAAAGGTTGATATTTCTTTTTAGTGGGGAAGAAAACTGTCACACAAGAGGATGGGCACTGAAATTAGGCTTAGTATCCTAAAACAGAGAGATGTGTCATACAGTCTTCTACTTCATGACTGCTATAGCAAATAAAGCCTTTATAGCAGTCTCTGTGAAAATGTGCTCTAGGGTATGTACACTTCTGAAACAATTGATACAGCAGTATGACCAGGAAAATTATTTCACTTTAAAAAATTATTTTAAATGTTTATCTAAAAGTTTGAAAACCACTACTCAAAGCCTTGAAGAGTACATCCAGAGTTATTCTGGTGCTGTCTCCAAAGCACAATGCATTTTTGGAATAGCAGCCTTTAAAAAAAATGTAGTGCTATGTGATTTCATCTTGTTAGCAGAGTGCACAAAGTTAACTGACAAGCTAACAATCCTCTAATTTGATTTCTGACTCCTTTCTCAGCTTTTAAGCAAAACGGAGAGTAAAACTTTGACTGAAAGCTAGAGGCATAGTATGTCTGTTTTCAGTTATTCTTCAGTCAGGAACACTACAGAGATATTCAAAAACCGTCTGGACACAGCCTTAAGTGACATGCCCTGGAGATTCTGATGGACTAGATAACTTCCAGTGGTCCCTCCAACCTTACCCTTTCTGTGATTCTGTGAAAATGATTTCTCTGTTCACAGCAGGAACCTTTCATTGAGGTCTGCTTATGTTTCCTGAATGTATTCAATATCTATGAGCCAATAATTGTGTGACAGTAAGAAGAGTTCTGGGAATATTAATTCTCTGTGTTTTGCATGGTCTTGTTACCCTGTTGTCATAAAAACTCTGAACTGTTGGTGTCAGTCCCTCATTTACAGTTCTAACATTGCTTAAGGATAATGGAAAGCCTTACACAAACTTGTAAAGCTTAACAAGACAAAGGCTTTTTAAATGGGCATTTTATGTGAGCTAAGTGAGGGGTAAAGCCTCCAGTGATAGTTCATATTTCACGGGGACTTGGTTTTCATGAAATCATCTCGCTGTCATCTTTCATACATAATACAATATCAGTTTATTAAAATTCTCAATGCAGCACTGAACTTGGTCAGACTGAAATGGGGCTGACAAACCTCATGTCTGATGCACAGATAGTCAGACCCTATGAAGGTGAAACTAGTTTTCAGTATCTGTACTGTTCACTTGATTGATTCCATCTTTAAAGTCACGTGGCCTAATGTTTCCTGCATGGCCTGCCACTGTCATGCAAACATGACCTGATAACACATTGTCAGGAGCACTCCTGAGAGCTTACAGCAATCTAAAATCTTTTCACGGAGTGTGAAGTTCCATCTGAAATGTGCATATTTGATAAGCAGTTCCTCCTCTTCTATCTTTCATTTTCAGAAAGTTAATCTTCTGTACTCCAGTGAATCTTATGTCAAAATGGTCTGGCTAAAAAATGCATCAGGTGGCCCAATACCACTGGGCCTCTGGGAACAGACAGGTTTACTTTCCCATCCCTGGACAGCAGCATGAATGGGAGCAGCAGTATGTTGTGCTGGTCAGATCCTTTCAGGGAGATGTACTTTCAGGTATCAGGATAAAAATCCTTTTGAAATTTATCCTATTACTCTCTGGTCCTTAAGGTTAGGCTCAGTTACAGAATATAAACCATTTTCCCTTTGTTATAAACGACAATTTCCTCAATATTTTCGTTTGAGAAATTTATTGGAAAAACGACAAAGTGATAGATGGAATAACAGCCACAATCACCTATACAGTCTTGACCCGGGTAGTCCTGGGTGAACCAAAAAAGTGTGGGACACAAACTCCAGTTTGCTGCCCCTTTCCCTGGTTCACACCTGACCCTCTTTCGGGGGTCGACTTTATAGGGGAAATTTGCCTTACAGCTATGTTATTGTTCAGTTTTTCCTTGAATATGCAGATGTGATTACAGTCCACAGTGTGTATGTAAAGTGGATTTCTGGTAAATCTAGTTTACTTTCTGAATCTGCCCATGAATTATTATTGAGATTCTTGTCGAGCCAATAATCCTTGAGTTTAAGGAGTCTCCAAAGATGGAATGATCGGATTTTCTGCTCGTTGAATGGATTGAATGAGTTCAGATGGGCGTCGGTGATCATCATCTGGGTGTTGGTTCCTGTAGTTACCGTTATCAGTTTCTTCCCGCTAGCGATCCGCCCTTCATTATATTGGAGATGTGCTCTTTATGGTTTTCCAAAGAGGCCAGGCATGCTGGCTGCCTGCCTTCTTTGTATGGGATCTTGTACATGGGGGTGCTTTTGGATACACTTTTAATTCATACAAAATAACAATTCTTAATATGGAAAAACTCGAATTAAACCATATATTTATAACACTCTTGAAGAGATTTTCTTAGCAAGTATGCTGTGCTGTGTATGAAATCTATTTTGCCTATGTGACCTCCGTACATAATCTCAGCATACCCCAGAACAATTTAAAAAAAATGACAAGTTCCATGGGTTACCACAGCAGTGCTTTGCTACACCTCTAGCACTCAGCATTTTCCTGTCTGAGTGTCTGTCCCCACACTGTCAGGGATGACCTTATCTTTCACACCACACCAATCAAATCTGTATGATAACGCCAGCTGCCTCTGCTATTTATATTGAAATAAAACAATCGGTTTCTCCATTCACACGCCCAAATGTCAAGCCACAGGACTTTATGTGGCCTACAATTTGCTAGTCATTCACTAACCTCTCCTGCATAAATCACTCCTGAATTTAAAGCAGTAATAGTTTAGTTTTTATGTGAGAAAGAAAGGAGTTGCCCTGGTATCTTACAATCCCCCATGCAGCAGATGTTTCCCCTTGCTCCTGTAAACAATCTGGGAGAGGAAACTCCAGAAAGACACATTTCTGTGTTACAGAAATTTGCTAGGTCAGCTTTAACACAACTCAGTATCTCTTGTCCCACGAATCACCCTGAAGGAAACTCCCCTTGATTGCTGCAGGTATTTAACAGCAAATACCTATGTTGGTTTTCTGGATTTGCAGCTATTCAAATTTTTTTTTCTGTGTTTCCTAATTATTTAATAGATTTTAAAAAAGAAGGAAAAAAGTGGAAAAAGGAAGGATAAAATATCAATATTTTATTTCCAGGCAAAAAGGCTGACATTGCAGTTTAAGCAAAACTGCTGACCTTGGTGCAAACACTAGATAATGCTGCATAATACAACACACCAAGTGAGAGATTGCAATTGTACTGTTTAGATTATATGAATGATGTTGGTCCTGATTAATTAAATTAAATTAATTAAAGAAAATTAATTTTTTCTTTATTCATTTGTATATAGTCAAAGGAAATTTCTCTCAAACACCATCTGGTAGACAGTAACACACAGGAAAAATCAAAGTTTCCTTGCTTTAGATGTTCTCACATCTGTTTCCAAATGACAGTGTAATTTTGCTGGAGTGAATGATGAGTTATTTGCCTTTTGAGATGTGTGCTTCCAGATAAGAAGATGGGAAGCGATTGCCCAGCATTCACATTTTCACTCCCAAACATATGATGTCAGTGTTTTATCTCTTTCAAGGGTTGGATGCAAACCATGGAATTAAAAGAGTGGAACCCTTCTCCACCTTGACTCTCAAAGACAGCAAACTGCACAAAGGTTGAAAAACATAACTCTATGCCATATGCACTGTACAGTATCCTTTCTTACACATTCACAGATCTACTAAACATTATTAAACAAACACTAGCTGTGTTATAGAGGCTTTGGAACCTCCAGGAGGGTCCGATCCTGGCCCGTATGAGTCCCGGATAGAATGGGACTGCTAGGAACCACTCAACCCAAAGCTCCGGCAAGGTATCCAGCCTCAGGCAAGCTTAGCAAGCAGCTATCAGTGAATTCAGCTCTTAGCAGTGAATTTCAGCTCTTAGCAGTGATATTCAGCTTTTGCTTGCTAAGTGCCCTGGCAGACACAGGGAGAGAGAGGAGAAGAGCTGTATGAAGTTCCTCAGAGGTGTCCTTTGGCATTCTCTTTGAAGGGACAGCTCTTTTCGCTTAACAGGGCAAGATTCGGGGTTTATATAGGGTAGAGGGGTTTTGAAAAGTGGACCAATGGGGGAGTTGGGGTACAATTTGGCCTATAGTCTTAGATAGATAAGAGAGCTCCCGGGGCTCCAAGGGGTTTCTTTTTGGCCACTCATCGTGACATAGCATTTTCTTATCTCAGGCCACTGACCGCCAGGGAAGCCTCACAGGCTCCGTGGCTGCAACATAGCTGCACAGTCAAGTTTTAACAGGAAGCAAGAGCTGCTTCTCTAAGCATTTGAAAGGGGGTAAAATAGAGGAATGAAATGATGATGTTTTATTTCCAGTCTAGCCTACAGCAGTGATTTGACAGTGAGACCAGTGAACTCACTTAAAATTATTTTGAAGCTACCCTGAGGCAAAAAAATCATCAAGATGGAAGAGTAGAGCTAAAACATAAAACAAGCTTTTCAGCAGAGAGCCATCCTCCCCATTAATCACACCAGCTGAAAGACATGATTCTGTCCTCCTAAACCCCCTTTAAAATTACTATTTATAGTGTGTGTCATACAGTCAGCTAGATCTCATAGACCTTTTTTTAGTATTTATTCATACAGATTATTTTCAAGACACTACTGGACTTTCCATGTTCAGTTGCAGAAATATCACATAAAACACTGCACTTGACCACAGCTTGTCTGAGATTTTAAAATTTATGTTCCTTGTAAGAGAGCAAAGTCAAAGAGTTACTGAAAGTCAGCTCTTCTAAACTAAAAACAAAGAAACAAACAAAACCACCAAAAAACATGAAAAAGGATCTATACCAGAAGATGGTAAATACTTCCAACCCCAAATTTCTAGCCATATTTCAAAGCATTAACACCTAGATTGTCATGCTTCATACTGGTAATTGACAGGTAAAAATAGGGGTAGACAATTGAAAATACCTAGTCCACTGAGCCTATTGATTGGAGATGTTCAAATTCCTCTGAATCAGATCCTCAAGACTAAATAGAACTTGGAATAGAAATACAATGCTCAGGACATGAAGGAACTGAAGCACTGATTGATTCAGCCATTTTGTCTGATTGACTGACCTGGTAGGTCCTGATGGTTCTGGCAACACTAATGTTAACATTGAAGATCATTTCTCCTGTGATATGCTTTTAAATCCTCAATCAGTCTTTAGAAATTTCTAATACCTATTAATTGTTTTTTGGCTCATATGAGAAATGTGGTGCTTAGCCAGATGTACATTATCAAACTCATGCCTGTGTGCTACAGGAGCTAACAAGGTCTCATAGTAAGTTAACCATGAAGAAGCAAAATCTCTTTTATCTCTAAAAGTACTGCAACTTGCCTTAAACCACTTCATAAATTATAAATCCCCTCTGTATTGGATTGTAAGAGGCTATTTCTGCATGAGATTTTGAAGATTTCCCAACAAAAGCATTTATAAGACAGTGATACTTCAGTCCCAGCAGCACTCACCTGCTATTTCAAAACTTTCCAATAGCTAAAAAAGTTCTTTGTAACTTCTCTACAAAGTCATAATTTTAAATGAATAACTGTAAATCAGAAGTTAATATCACTAATACTTCTTATGGACTAGACCTATTTCATCTTCCAGTTGTATTTACATTATTGATAAACCTCAGCCTTACTTAATATTAGCTTTATTAGACCTTTAGAAATCAAAACTTGAAATACACTAGCTATATTTATCATAGTCTCATGAATATGTAGGGAGATTTTATTTATTTACTTTGCATTTGCACTTTTCTTTTTGTTTGAATACCTGGATTTTACTCTTCCAGAAGAAACAAATATTGCTTTAATTGCACAAGTATCATCTAAAGGTCACAAGTGTCCAGGGAGGCTGTCCTGCATCTCCATTCTTCAGTCAACATTTTGGCTCTGCTCAGACAAGGCAGTTAGACACAAGCATATCATTAAACACCTAAATAGGTCCACTGGACATTAACAACTGGATAAATAAGAGTGGAGTTCTTAGCAAACAGAAGATTTTCACCCTGTTATAGATGATTAGAGGCCAATTCCAAGTAGCAGGATTTATTTAATAAAATTTCCAATACCGAAATCAAAGCCACAATAAAAAGGGTACAACAATCGATCGAGAGTTGGGTGGATCGAGCGGCAGTACGAAGGTACCTTCCGGACTCGACCACACCGGCCAGGTTTCAGTCTGGGGTTTTATACAGTTTTTTTTNTTTCTTTACACGAATTTATTCTAATACATCTATTACAACCCCAATTGCAAAGGCATGCTTCATTTCTTTTGTTGGGGTTTTTTTTCCTGCCTTATTATAGTGCTTAAGTATTTTTAAGGTTGTTTGTAAGGCATTTCCCAAGTACCAAAATACTCATAAGAACACTGCTGAGCTTGAAATGAACCCTTGCAGCCTGACCAGAAATATAATGTCCTTTAAAATTTTCTGCACTCAATACAGTTCTCTAGTCCCACCTATGCCTTTCTTCACCATGAAATATACGTAATTTTCTCTCCATGTGTTATGCAAGTTGCATTTTTCTGACAATTCACCGGATGACTTGATGTCAAAATACTATTACCCATTCGTGAAAGCAACAGGTCAATCTCCCCAGTTCAGAAATTTTTTTTCCAAGTCTCAGGGAAATCTCTGTAAGAAAAGGCAAGCAAGCAAGAGCTTTGTTCTTGTGAGTTGTCTTTCTCTCAGAGTTCACAATTATTTTGCTTCTGGTTTCAACTTTACCAGAAAAGGTTCTCAAGGTCTTTTGACATGTGTAGTAAGGACCACATGAAGTAAGAAGAAATTGTCACATATTTCATTTAAGACACAAAGCCATTAAAAAAATTTCCTATTACAATGAGCTACATATAGATCTCAAAGAGATTGACTAACAGATTCAATTCATAACTGGATGCAACATTAATATCATGAGATCAATATATATTCCAGATTTAACATCTGTCCTGGCTTTGACTGGAATAGACCTAATTTCTCTTCAGTCACAATTACCAGGCTGTGTTTTGGATTCGGAATAGTGTTCTTAGCACACTGGTGTTTTGGGTTTTGCTAAGTCATGTTTATCCTGAGTCAAATAATTTTTTTTGTTTCATGTCTTATGCTCTGCCAGTGGAAAAGGATGCAAAAGAAACTGGGAGGGAGCACAACCAGGACAGGTGACCTGAACTGACTGAAGGAGACACCCCAAGACAGGCACATTCCTAACCACAGAATGTCATGCCCAGTATGTAAACTGGGGGCAGTTACCCAGAAAGGGGGCCTGATCTGAGTTTGTGAAGTGGGGTCTGGGATCAGTCAGTGGGTACTGAGGAACTGTATTTTGCATCACTTATTTGGGGCTTTTTCCTTTCCCTTTTTTATTATCATTAGTATTATTCTTTACTGTTACTATTTTACTTTGTTTTTAGTTATTCAATAACTTTGTATCTCAATCTACAGTGTTGTTTTTATTCTCCTCTCCATTCCACTGGGATTTAGGGGAGGAAGGGAGGGTTGAGAAAGCAGTTTCATGGCGTTTCATCTCCAGCTGGGTTTAAACAATAGCGTCATCCCACCTAGAGAAAGATACAAGCATTAACATATGACAATAAAGTATTAATTAGAAAAGTTTTATAATGCCATAACTTCATGTCCTTCTCCTTCTTTTTTTTCTCAGTTTCTCCTCACTATATATTTAGATATATATATAGCATGGAAATACACTCATGTATGTAGATGGACACAAATATATGTGTGCATACAAAAATATACCTGCAAAAAGATGGGCCCGGTCAGGAGTCCATCACTAGTTTTGTTTTGTTTTTATGTCTGCTTTACTTGGGAAAGAGATTCAAGTAAATGCAACCACTCAGAAGCAATGCACAGAAATCTTTGGACTATGTGGACTGCACAGCTTGGACTGCACTGGTCTGAAAGGGCTTTGTCATTTGCATAATAAATATCAGAAAAGCTTAGCATCTCACATGGGGATATACAATATATGTAGAAGGATGTAAAGCATGCTGAAACCCTAAAAGTAGTCATCTTCTATTGGATACATGTCTGATAAAACAGAACAAGGAGATCAGAGCAAGGAATGGAGATTTTTATTTTCATGTTAACCAACTACAGTGTGATTGCATTTGGAAGCATTAAATTATCTGTGCAAACTTTTCACTGACTGTTGTGTTTAATCTGATTTGGACGTCAATTCACTGCAATCACAGACTTTGTATGGATCTGAGACATATAAGTTTATGAGTGTTAGGCAATATAAGAATAATTTAAAAGGGAACTACCTTCAAATTCTTGCTGAATTGACTTGATAACCCCTCAAGAACAGCAACGAGCATAGTTAATTGTGGCAATAAGATGTGTGAAATTAACATAATGTGAACTATGAATATGAATATTATGGACTTTGTTAGTTTAGGTACTTCAGCAGTGCAAGAAAATCATGCTTCTTTTATCCTTACTGTTACTCAGTAACTCAAAAAACTGAACCTAAGGCTCTAGCTAGTAAGAAAGAGTATGTTCTGCTCTTCAGGTACTCTCTTGGTATTTCCTAACTTTTCATGGATGACCTGCAAAGGAAACAGGCATTGTACTGATCTCCAAGAAGGCTGAATGAGGATAAGCACCTCAAGCAGCTCACATCCTATCGTTGTGGCAAACAGGTAGCTCTTCTCTTACAGATGTATGCTTGATCAAACAATTTCTTCAACCCAGCAAATGCAAACCACAAGAGAGAGGGATTTTTTTCTCCACTTCCTCAATAAGTCACACAGAATTGTGTGGCTGTTTACTGAGACACCTGGTTTTGGCTAAGGTAGCTGTTCAGGTGCTTTAAGAAGGCCTACAGCTATGTGGTTTTGAACAATATTGTTATGCTGGAGAGTATCAGCCATCAGTGACTGTGAGCTGGCTAAAGCCCTGCCCTCACTCCAACCACTTCACCATCCAAAGCCTCTTATATTCTACAGCTGTGGCAGATTTGCTATGCTAGATGCATACTGACTGCCCAGGGGCACTCAAGGGATTAATGAGTAGTTTTGTAGTCAGCCCAACCCAAGAATCCCATGAATAATCAATGGTACTTGAGGCTCTTCGGGTAATTGAATTGCAAACCTAGTAATAACTAGAGATGTATCAGCAGCAGGATTATGCTTATGCCTGCCTCTAAATGTACATACTAATGAAAAAACCTACTGATTGTGAGGATTATTTATCTACTTCTATACCTATATTAAAAAAGGAGTCTCTATAAATTTTTGAATCTGATTGATGTTTATCCTCTCTGAGTCACCCTGTAATTGTGCCTAAACTATGTGATACTAGTACATCTAGTGGCAAGATTAAGAAAGGGATAGAACGCAGTAAGATTATACATATATTTTAAAGGTGGAAGGAAAATTTAACACCAGAAAACTGATTTTAATGAGTGAGTCATGGATAAACACGTTAACATGACTAAACACCACATGACTAAATGTTTCTCTGTTTTAGAATGATCTTTAATTACAATAAGTTCTCCTGTGGACAGAGAAAAGCAGTACCATATGCAAACTCAGACTCCTTTCCTTTGTAAAATATTAGTTAGAACATAGGTGAATTTTTAAAATACCAAATAAAATTTGATGACTGGGGAAAGAGGTATTTTCTAATGCATAACTAAAATCAGTATTGAGAATATTTTTTTTTTT
>VWYN01006392.1:41016-71883 GCA_013400075.1 Hippolais icterina
AAAGAATCAAGAAACTTGTTAAATACTAACGTCACAGAAGCAGTCATAAGATGACTTTCACCAGTGGGAAAAGGTAACAATAGAAGAGATCTCTTTCTTTAAACATGGGCATACTACCACTGGGAGACTGGGAAGGCTTGCCTGGGAAGCACTGTGATATTCTAGGTGTAATTGTAATTATTCTTAGGCATTCAGTGTTGTTCAGTCCTCTACCAGACGAAATACATCACCACTTAAGTCAATTTCTCAAATTATCATAGTTATCATGCTCTAGGAAAAGGGATACTGGGCTAGGTAGTCTTTCAAATATTTCTTACAGGGAATTCGTAATAGTCTTGCCCTCTTAGATTAACATCATGATAGTATTCTAAAGGAATATATGTTACTTAAATATTGAGAATCCTCCAGGAAAAAATATAAGATTATATAAATTTTATTTCTATATTGTGTAAGTTATTTAATCAGTACTCTTAGCTTTTCAGGAATATAGTAATAGCTGTCCATTTATGGACTATAAAAGCATGCCTGATATGGGGACCAAAAGTCATATTTTGAAGAAATATATGTGGATCAAATATTTTGACTCAATTTTTTATTCAAACAAGCTAAAGGTGCATGAATTGTCTTCCCGTGAATTGTAATTCATTAAATGTATATTCTAGACTATAGATCAGAAATCAGATGAATCAGATCTTCTGATGGCTTTATATAAAAGGGAGTAAAATATCACTGGTATTCACAAACATTTGATAAAATTGTTGAGAGGGAGATTATGGTTACTGCTTCTAATATGCAATGCCATCCTTTTTGTTATTCTTTCCTTGCAATTTTTCGCCACCTTTTCCCTCTGTTTTTATTCATTCTAGTGAGGGATGACAGCTACTAAGTCTATTGCACTATAGTAGTGATTTGGACTATATGGAAGTTAGGTGTAAACTGTGTTTCTCTAAATCTTGTGAATCATGTAAGTAGCAGTCAAATTAAATCAACACCAAAAGAGAAAATTGAACTCTGTGCAGCCCACCATATCATCCTACATCTTCTATCACTAATACCTGGGTTTGGTTTGGTATTTTTTCCTGGATCTCACATAGGTTAAAGGAGAACAACCATAATTAGACCTTTCATTCAACATTTTTTACTAATTCTAACTCGTATCTAAACATTATTGCTTAAGATTAAAAGCTCTGTTAATAAAGAAAAAATACATTTTAATTTCTATTATATTATGTAGACTTCAAGCATCTGTGTTTTAAAAAATAATGGTTCTGTGTGTTTTCTATCTTACTTAGAAACACAGTTGCCTCTTGTTTTTACAGAGAATGGAAGACATACTCTTTCAACAATTTGATGAGTTTTGTTTATTCAATCTGTCCCTGGAAATCTATAACGAAAAGGTCAGACATCAAAAGATTTATGCTTTCTTTTATGTGATCTTTTTGTAAAAGATCCTTCCTTTCTCTTTTTATATGCTGTTTGTTGTCTGTTTACTGTGCAGATGTTAGTTAAAAAAACCAAAAACAAAACCAAACTTCCTGCAGTCAGAAGAAAATAATTCACTCATTTTTCAAATTGCAGCAATTGTGAAACAGGGTAGCCATACAGGGCCAGCAGCCAAAATCCTCTCTGAGAGGATGAGAGGCCACATGCGCCAGTGAGCCTCGTAAATCTTTTTTAAACTCAGTCTTAGTCCTGGATTTATTTGTTTTTCTAAGCAGACTGATCTGGCTCCCTTCAGGCCCTGCAAAATGATCTGTCACTCTCTACCCAGATAACCTGAGGCAGGCAATAATGAAGTCAGCTCACCAGGTTTTGCAAATGGGCCTGGTATCTCAGATCATGTAAGACCTTTTCACTTAGGTTTCCACCTCAGGGTCCTCTCTGCCTCTCTGCCTTTCCCTAGTGTACACACACGTGTGCAATTGAAGTTGCCTCCTGGGAAGATTCTGGGACAGTTTGATGATTTGGTTCAGAAAAACTGAATGTTTCCAAATTAAAGAAGCTCCCTATTTTAGTTTGTTCTTATATTGAAGTTGGTATTCTTTTAATGGCCTTGGAGGCTGATCTGTAATGATCACAGCTGTTAAATACTTTCAGCCTTGACTCAGAGAGTAATAAAAACTTGGGACTTAGTTAAATGCAGGTCTTGACCTAAGTCTAAAATAGAGGATTGTTTTTGTATTGGAATAAATATTAGATTATTATATATTGTAGATAACAACAAAGCTATGAAGAAATGATTTATACTAGGCATGTCATAATCACAGAATCAGAGAATCTGACAAGCTGGAAGGGACAACAGTGGGTCACTTAGTCCAACTTCCTTGCTCAAGCAGGGTCATCCTCGAGCACAAGGCACAAGATTTTGTCCAGACGGTTCTTGAATATCTCCAGTTAGGGAGATTTAACAAAGCCTCTAGCCAATCTCTGCCAGTGTTTAGTTGCTTGTCCAGTAAAGTACTTCATATTAGTAACCATGAAAGAAAAGGTATGACAGAAAGTAGAATTTTACTTTCCCAACCTATATCTTCCCAAGACTCCCAGAGAATTTAAGCATTTTCCCTTCCAGTTTCTATCTAAGTTGAATGTAATTATTTTTCACTGTATTTCTCTTTGTTACACTGCAATATTTAAAAAAATATTAGTTTACACATTTCCATTTGCAGAATAAGGATCTTACACTGATCACTCTGGTTTTAAATTCAGGCCATACAATTCCCCTGCTCTTTACGAAGCCCGTAACGTCATAAGGCAATATGCACTTCCCGGCCAAGAGCCAGTGTAGAAGCATTTTCTGCCAGTTTCACAAAATCTGAGGTGATGAATCAAGCTGATCACCTGTTACTTCAGATGGAGGTGTTGAGTAACGCAGCAACTTACTTAGTGATCTGAACTCAGAAATGAGGCCTTATGGTATATTTTTGTTACTCATATTCTCAAGGTTTCACAATTTTGTCTTGATTTCCTGATAGCACTCACTGCCTAGAAGTCACCAACAGCTGACTTCTGATTGGCTTTCTGTTGGCTTTTCCTATCAAACAAAATAAGTGCAGAGAATTGTTAATCTGCAGCTGAACCCCAACCTAGACACAGCCTATATGTTTCAGATGGTTTCACCCTCCTCTGGAGAAAAAGTGGTGTGAATATGCTCTGGAACAAGATATGTGCTTGGTTTTCTAACAAAAGTATTATAACTGAAAGGTTTTAAATGAATTTGAGATCCAATATAGACTTTCTCTATGGTTTGACAGTATTACTTTGACCTTAATTTTCATTGACTGCATAACTAAATTTCTTCAGAATCAGATCCATTGTAAATGTTCATTTGGTAGATTGTGTCGAGTGTTTCTGTTGTTACTTAAAGAAGATTTCCACTCACAGAGTGAACTGAAAACTTTCACTTATGGTTAAATTCCACACAAATTTAAGTATGGACTATGAAGTTCCAACCTGAAAGGGGCAGGGGCAAGGGCAGGGCAGGGCGAGGCAGGGGCAGGGAAGGGATGCAGATGTGCAAATGCTCACGGTAAAAAAGGAACAACACAAGTCAGAGAGTCTGCAAAAGCTTATAAAGTTTTTATTAGTAAATTATACACACAGCATGGAAATTGGTACATTAGTACCTTCTCTTATGGTAGAAAAACATGTCAGAGGATTTTGTATAAGGTGTAGGGTAAAAGAGGAGAGAGAGATATTAAATAGAGGGAGAGAGACAGGAAGAAAGATCACCAGTGCTGGTTCCAGCACTGATCCAGTTGATGGAGTGTTCAGGGTCCTCAGAGAAGCACCTTTTTATATTTAAGTTTCCCCACCCCAAAGCTGAGTTTCTCACTTATACTAATAAAAAGTAGTCATCATGTACAATTCATTCTTCTAAACCTTTCTGGAAATAGGCCCAAGGGTTTCAGGGGACCTTAATGGTCTTGATGCCCCCACTACTGGGTCAATGTCATTTCTGCACATTCACTATATTGTGTTGTGCCTCCAGGAACTGGAACAAAGAGGTTTGCCCTAGGACAGTGTTGCAATACCTCTGTATGGCCCCCTTTTCCTGTCAAATCATGTTCTTTTTCATGGCATGTTTTTACCAGCAGTCCTGGGTTGGCTTCATGACTATCCAGCTATCAGTGTTTGAGACATACACTTTAGCCTGTTCTGTGCTTGTAGAAGGCAGCTTGCAGATTTCAGACTATCCTCTACTAGGTTAGAGGAGCATAAGATCACAAGATTAAAGATCTAGATCTTTTGAGAGTCAATGGCATCTCAAATACAACAACTCCACCATAAATTATTATGTTAATGTATCTGGCATTAAATATACAAAAATAATTATATTTTCTGGAAAGAAATCTGTGCTGGTTTAAAAGCAAAACTAGTGAAAGACTCCAAGTCAGAAACACAATTTAATAAGAGGAAAAGAAAAGAAATAAAAGAAAGTAAAATAAAATAAAAGTAATAGTACAAAACAACAACAAAAACAAACAAACAAACAAACAAACAAACAAAAACCACTGACAGGGTCAGAATACAACCTGACACCCTGTTAGGGTGGTAGTGGCAGTCCAGATGTGATGGTCTTGTCAAAGCAGTGATTCCTGTAGAAACGTCTGGTAGCTCTTGTCTCCTCTGGGAGTCCAGCGGGTAAAAGCTGCTTGTGCTGTCACAAACCCTGGATTTATCCAGGTGGGAATGCTTGGCTCCTCCTCCTGGGCGGAGCATCTCACAATGGGATGATCTCATTCTATGAATCATGCAGTGGGTCCTTGATAGCCCATTAAACAGAGATAGCTCCTGGAGGGATTTATCTGTGAGCCATGTGGCAAGGCATTGTTAAGCTCATTAACAGAAGATAAGGAAAACACTGCCCTACCTGGCTCCAACAGCTCATGAAGATGGGGATGGAATACATACTTTGGGCACAATTTACATTGTAACTTAGGACAAAATCACAAGCTAGAGGTTAATCACAAGTTCTTAATAATTTCACTCAAAATCATGCACCCATTTCTCCTTAATAATTTTGAAAATCTCAATCACTAAATGCAAGCACATTCAGAAAAATAAGGCTTCGATTGTTTAGCCTATCACATAGAATACAGACAAACAAAAAAGGCAGAAGAGAAAAAGAGATTAAAGAAGTCACCCTATGGGGAGTAAAAAGCCTGAGAAAGTCAATTTCTACAATACAGTGAAAAGAAAAAAAAGTTACTGCAAATATCAACTGCTTTAATAAGTTTGACAATTTTGTAGTAAAAGTTTCACAAGGCTGCTCATAAAACATGAAATTAAAATTCTGATAGGTTGAGTAACTATAATCAATCAAGACTCTAGTTTTGTTCCTGTGATCTATCCTGTTTCCCATGCTTTTGTGGAAACACATCATGGTAGAAAAAAATCATGATGGAATTCAGTAATTCACCACCATAAGTTGGAAAAAATAGTCACAAGTTAGCAATGTGAAAACTATCATACATCAAAACCCAAGTAGGTTCATTTTACACTTGGTATGAATTACTAGAAATCTGCCAGATATTCTCTTGACGTACATATACGTGAATGAAGTAATTAATTACCAAATTTCTGATCTGAAGTATAGCATATTCAATAGAACCAAAAAATATATGTGTGAATTAGGAAAAATAACTTTTACAGAGATATATCTTCTTCTTTTAAATTCACTGGCTGTGGTGTAAAAACAGGATGATTTCCACTTTTAGAGATGTAGAAGCACTGCAGCTTCCATTTGACAGTACCTATTTCCTTTCTGAAGACTTTTTAAAAAAACATAACAAAAAAAAATCATACAGTGAAGAAAAGAATTTGCAGCATTTCTTTTCCATTAATACTTTATTTTTCCCTTTTCTAGGATATGTATTCAGGTTGCTGGTACTTCATGGCAATTATCATACATTACATGAAAGACTATGCATTAGAAATTAGCAATAGACTTTGACAGAATTTAAAACCAACAGCTAATAGCCTTATTTTCAGGTAAAACTTTCTAACATAAGGCTTTGTGATGACACTATAAGTCTTAAGGATGACTGGCAGACCCTAAAAGATCAATACTGCTTAGATATGATGATGATTAGTGTCAGCAGAAAAGAAAGTTATTAGGACTTTATGAAGGGAACAGAGAAGCAGAGCCAGATTTCGAGCCACACATGTTTGAAGAAATGCACTGGCTTTTCTGGTTAACTGCTTGGCAGCTCTAGCATTATCTATTCATCACAGATCCTTTCAGCAAAAACTTATAAATTTTGTATCAGTCTAACTTGGACAATGCCTTATGGCCATCTGTTCACATGACAGCATAATCCCCAGTTCACACTAATTGTACACTTCCTTCACAGGAACGTCCTGGAATGAGAGGAAAGAGAACAAACTCAGTATTTGGGTCTACAGTTTATCTGGAAAAGTGTATGATGGGAACATGAAATAAAGAGTTATCCTGGGAACAATTAATATAGGCTAGCAGAAACTGCATTAAACTTTTCTTCTTTTTACAGTGCCCTGGACCTAGGGCCATATACGTGCATGCACATGTATTCCAAAGCTTTTTACCAATTACCCAGGTAAAGTGGAAGAGATGGGTAGATCATGCTTCTTATTCAGCCAGAATAAAAAGCTTACCAAATTGTTTGCCATTAGCATTCTACTCTGTATTCACCTCTTTCAGCTACACAATTCATTAAATCATCCATGCAATAAACCTAGGTCTTCTAATTACCGATATCAGTGTGCAAACTTTAACCATTTACATGCCTCAAATTTTCAGAAGTTCTCTCATACTTCTATCTTAGCACCTAGTTTTGAAGAGAGGACAGAAAATGGTGTAGACATTTTATAAACAGAATTTTAAATCTGTCACAGAGTTGCTGTCCTGCTTTTCACAACTCGTCAGGTTTCCGTATCTTCTCCTCACTACTGTTACATTCCTGACAAATAAGAACTCTGTTTTAAAAAAAATCAAGCACATATTCTTGTTCCTGTACTAAATAACCATCATAATCCTCACTTAATGCATCATATCCATTGTGGTTATAACCTCACTAATGACATCACTTCTCTTTTGTAGCTTTCATGAAGCACTCAGCACACTTAAATATAACATATTCTCTATTACAATTAATTTCCCCAAAACAGAAATGACTCCTCTTAATAATATGGTCATGATAGTGCAGAGACTTAGGCACAAGGAAACAACCAATCAAACACAAAAGCCTGTTCAAAAAGCTCTTTGATTCCACTGACCAAAAGTCTTGAGCAGGAGCCTATTGGCTTCTGCTCATGGGTCACACTGGGGAGTGAAGGTAGAATGACCTGCTTCCACTGAATCAAAAAACTTAAATCCCTTGGAAACTTCAACAATTGCATTATGTAGATTTCAGTTTTACATCCAGGACTTCTTAAAGAACAATATCAGACACACTGAGATTTTGGACCTAAAAACTATTTCCTGAAAGCACTTCGTAAATAAATGTTCAGGGAAATAAATTGCCACAGTCGTGGGAAAGTTTGCCACAGGAAACAGAACGGGAAAAACAAGAGAGACAGAGAATGAAGGAGAGGTTTCTTTTATATGCTAGTGCATGAATTCAAAACAAAGAAAACGCCTTTGCCACCACACACACTTCCTTTGCCTCCAAAAAATGGTTGCTCGTTCTCCCACCACATGGAAAGACAGAAATAAAGACAGTTTATGCTAAACCATTGGCGCTCAAGGACTGCATTCCATGTGCAAATGGCCACAGAAGGAGAAAACCCACAGTGTTATGCAAAAACAGAGCTAAAGAAAATACAAACAAAACCAAGGGAAGAAAAATAGGAAATCAAAATGGTACCTGAATTGAAATGAGAGTGATCTCCACAGGGACAAATAAACTTAGTCTTCCCTTCTCACCACATCTTGCATAAACAAACTACAGAATGGAGAAAAAAGCCAGAGTAAAACCTTTCACCTGTCCAGACGCAACAAACCATTCCAGGCAGAACTTTCAAGTGAGCCAAAATGACTCACAATTCAAATCAATGTTTGATATTTTCGTTATCTAATCCTAAAGCTACACAAATCACACCCAGAAGTGGTAAAAGCCAATTGACTTAATCCTTCAAGTCATAATTTTTGTCCCCCTATCTTCAAATCTATGATATCCTGGCAAGAAACTGCAGCCTAGCTCAGAATTACTGAATCAAACTAAATGGTGGCAATGGAGAAAAACCCAGCAGCTACAGTTAAACTTCAATTTAGGTTTTCAGTGAGCTACACCAACATCTGTACCACCCACGCAAACTAGCAGTATCTGTGTCAAGGGGTGGGAAAAATACAAGTTTAGTAGTAAAAATCAATCAGCCACTACATGGACTGCCATAAAAAGGACAGTTACTCACTTTTTGTGACAACAAAAGGGGTTCAGAAATAAAGGAACCATTTCAAGTTATGAGAATATTTATAATTTATGAAAAACCATAAAAATATTTGTAACATATTGAAGGAAATGTTGTAGGACTTCGGAATTTTCCATGAACTGTATCACAAATAATATTTCATCTGATAATTTCAACCAGCAGAATTTTATTATTGTCATGTTTTCAGAAATCACTAAGATTTTATTAAGACAAACACACATAATAAATAAATGTTTGAACTGCAAATCTGAATGACAAAATTTTTAGAATTATTAAATATACCAGCAAAAACCAAAAAACTCAAGGCAAATAGTTCACTAAAATAATATTACTGATTGCAAAAGCGACTTCATAAACTAGCATGGTCAATGAAAACTGAAACATGCCTAGTTTCCATCTTTCATTGCACCTTTTTTGCAGCTTCTACACAAATATATATTTCTTCATGCAGAAAGAGAAACTGTTAAAAGCAGTAAGTGCCACATTACATCTTTGTTAATGCACTCAGTCTTAGACTTAGTCCAAGTTTCCTTATGCACTAGAGATGGCCTTGCTTAGGATATATTTATAAACAATGTGCATTCTTTCTCCTCCTCTTCTCTTTAAAAATCAAACCCATTTTGAATTTGATTTAAAAGTTGCCAGTTATTTTCCATGTGAAACCATTACAGTGGCAGAAGTGATCTTTTAAGGTGCTCAAAAACTGGTTTTCCTCAAGTCTCTTTTACTACATAGAGGTTCTTAAATTGATATACCTTACCTAGTTTCATTTTTTAAAAACCCCAAACAAATATAACCCCAAACCCAGAAATTTAAAGGGTATCATATTTATCTGCAGTCTCATTGCAATTTATGTACTTTTTTTAATACATAACTGAATTCTTAAAAGGACCATTGTTATCAAGGCAATGCATGTCTCTGGACATGAGCAATACTGCTGTGATGGCACTGTGGCCAGTGACACAATGCTTCAAGTACTAAGCCACGGGGCACAGGAGGACTCATCCTGCTCTGTGACCACATCCCTTTATCCAAAGAACAGTAATGACTAAATAATTACAATGCTCCCTGGGAGCTCACATGCACATTTAATGATACTTACAATAGCTGAATATGTCCCTTATATGTTAACATTTTTCATAGTTATATATTTCAAAAAGGGCAGTGATTATTACACTATTGATGTCTGTCATTCACCCATGTGAGCAACAGCACTTGTTCAGGACTGTGTCTACTGTTCTTCAGGGGAAATGAAATGGGGAGATGTAACCTCAGCATGCTGGAAGCAATCCAGTAACATAGCCTTCAATCAAACACAAACGCACATTATGTAAATTATGCTATCAGTCTGACTGCTAGAACTTATCTGGTGTCAGATAGCACAGCAAATCACTACGAAAACCTCTTTCTATTGTTCCACGTCTTATCTTATAAAAGAACAAAGTTCAGCCCAAGTATTAATCTTTTTTTTTTTTCAAAATCAGTGTTACAGAGTGTTTAACATTAATTATCTGACTTATCAAAATTACCAGATACAGATCTTACAATAAATGTCACAGGATGGATCGTCACATATTCAGCATCTCCGACAGGACCTACATATTTTATCCAAGCATGAAATCAATTTAGTTTTAAAACATTAAAAAAAGTTCTTAATACTACAGACGTGAGCTAAGTTTCTGTGATATGAGCAAAACATTTTATCTGTGATAACTGATGTTCATTCCTTGGTGCAAAACCAAAATGAGAATCAAATCTCCTTCATGTGGGAAGTTCTGAGACATAGTGTCTTCTTCACATACTCATCTCCATGTGCTTTTGAGAACAGTTAAGATATCTTGAAAAAACTACATCCTAAAGTATTTGTCTATTACCAGCTGACATGAATAGTGTGATGAGCTACTCTACAGTCTTATTTATGTGTTTAAGAACCTCTGCTTTTAAGGATGGCAGACATGATTCAGAAACCTTTCTTGAACAGCTGTGTGTCAAACAGAGAGGCATTTGTCGTTTGTACATCAACTTTTATTCATTTTCTGCACCATTAAAAATCAACAATTAAAAGAAAAGCAAAAACTGCTGCACACAAACTTGCATTGCTGTCTAAGCAAGTCTAATCAAAAAAACTTCCAACTGAAACTTTATTAATAAATAAACAGGAACATATTAATTCCAGCTGTCATTAATATACCCCAACTTGTCTGATGTGAGTTAGGCACACTTTTATTTCATCTAGTTCCCATGTACCTGAGCCGTCCTAATGACTGAACAGTGTGTGAAACTGCACTCACTGCAAGGAATCTGGTGACACAACATGAAATAAACGTTATTCAGGAAGCTGGTCCCACAACACTGGAGCCACAGAGTATTGGCTTTCCCACCAGTTTTGGGAAAAAACTCAACCCAAGTATAACTAGGCTTTAGCTAGTGTGATTTACAAACTTCAGGACTTTACTTAGTGTGATTTACAAACTTCAGCCTATGTAAATCTATGTTCCTTGTGATTGACTCCTTTGTGTTTAGAGGTATGTTAGCTCATCCAAAAATGAAAGTGATGGCACCATTCTCAGGACAAATTTGGTGGAAAGAGCAACACCCATATGACAAATTTGGTGGGAAAAAAAGATAATTATTTTATGAATGAAATGTATAGAACTTCTAAGAGAGATTCGACTGTAAAGGAATGTGGATACTATACTTGAAAACTGCATGAGGCAGACCCATCAGCATTGTTAAATTTAAGGCATGAAGACTCAATGTATGCGTTGCTGACATACTCTGCATTTGCTGCCTACATCACAGGCATTTGCCACATCTGCCAGATGTCTAAGAACTGATAAATCCATGCCCAAAGTCATAGCCCAGCAAATTATAGTGAAATGAGAGGTTGGTAGATTAGGGCAATACTTAAAAGAACTCAAGATTTTGGCCAGACAGGGCACAAAATATTAGGGAGAAATTAATGGAGATACCTTGGCACAGCTGCCTTGATAAATCATACGTGACAGACTTGGGATTGAATAAGACCTTCCCATGTGCAATATCCCAGCCTTTACCCAGGACCAACCTTCCTTGCTAATGAAACCATACAATAAAATACACTCATAATTTTTCAATTTGAATCCCTCTAGCTCTATCAGCACAAAAGCAGAGAATGCTAAGACAAAGGATTCTTCCCCCCAACTCTCAGTCAGATAATCACTTCTGTTTCCTCACAATAAATTCTTTTCGTGAAATGAAAATGATTTCAAACACAAACTGACAATTGAAAGTTACCATCGATGCCCACAGGATGTCATACATCTCCCTTTCAGGAAATTAAAGCAGTAACAAGAGCAGGCAGAGACAGTAAAATGATTATAAAATGTATTTTTATTGAATTATTCTACAATAAAACTAAAAGGAATCTAAAAACTAAGTGTGATTATCATCTTCATCATGCCTGTTGAATGACTTGAACACAAAATCATTTCAAGATGAGCACTGAACTAGATGCAAACAACATTAAAAATCAAACCTTTTCCTCTCCCTCTTTAGATGTCATGCCATCACGATCAGCTCAGACAGTCCCATACAAGTCAAAATATCACCTGCAAGCAGAAGGAATCCGTTCTGAACACCGTACTTTCCGTAAACACGCTCTGCCAACAAAAACATTGTTGAAAAGGTGGTCAGATCTTCTCCCTCCACTCTGCACTCAATCCTTCTTAGCAAAGCCATTTGCTAAGAAACCAATAGATAAAGACAAATCAATTACAGAGAAAAATGTTTCTACCTTTCTTTAAGAAATCAAAGCAGAGATACGTTAATAATGACTAACTATACCAAAGTAATACATGATTTATTCACAACCCAGGCACTGTTTCAAAAGACAATTTTAGTTACTTATTTTTATTCTTATTTTTGGTTTTAGGTGAATTTTTTCCAGTGTCTTGGTAAATATATATTAACTATAGCTTTTTGTGGTAGTTTTGCATGGCCTGTTTTTTGGTAGTGGCAGGGGTGGTAGTGTTTGGCCAGTGTCAAACCATGACATTATAGCTTTTGGACCAGTTTTCTTTTATGAATCCTCTAAAAACACATTCTTTGAGAGACAAAAATATTGATTTGCTTTCACCAATAAATTTCTAAAATCAATCAGAATGTGAACTACAGTTTGAGAGAAGAATAGACTGCAGCTGTAAACAGTTGGTGAAGTTTATTCAATATAATGACTATGGCATTAAGAATTTTTTTTTTCTCTTCCAAGAAGTGAGAATATTAACAACAAAATGTACCAAATTTGTACCTGTATAATGTACAACAAAACCCCTCAATTTGTCATGTCCCCATGAAGGACGACAAAAAAAGTAGTATTCTTCTCAAGCTTTACATTTTGCATGAAAATGGTTTATTTCACAAATATATTACTTCGAATCCCAAGCTGTGAATTTTAAAAATCTCACATCTCAATAAATATCCTAGTTTTCATCATTGTTCCATACCCATAACAACTTCAAACAGACTACATAGGAACACCTCATTGCTTTTCCACATTTATGGATTTACCAGGTGTGTAATCTTAAATATCTACATAAACATCCATCTACTTTTGTTTAGATTTGTAGTGGTGGTGTTCTTTCCACACTATTACGGGTGTGTTACTGGTGTGTTTGTTCCTTAAAACTTTGCAAATCTCTGTCTTGAATCTTGCAGAAGTAAAGCACCTCAGTTTGTCAGAAAGTAGTTCAGAGACAAAAGTTCTCATAACTATGTAAAACAGGATTCTAAGAGGAAGACTAATATTTGTATCAAAAATTTCATGCAATGAGGCCTGATGAGCAATGTCATGGTTCTTTATGCTGCTGAGAAATAGGTATGAGAGATATTTATAGTTTTATATCAAGACTGCTATTTTACAGCCACTGTACAAGTATGTTGTAGAGCACTATCTTGCGTCTTAGAAACTAACACCACAATGTGTGGGGCACCTATGGCTTCCTCGGAGGTGATGAATAGTTTGTCTGCCCACCTTCACAACTGATTTGAATGAACATTACAGGTACTTGAGCTACACAGAAGGAGAGAGAAAAGAGATTGCTGAGTGAGGTTAAAGGTTATGGTAGGTTTCTGTAAATTAAAACCCAAAAAAACCAAAGAAAACAAACCAAACCAAACCAAGCCAAATCAAAAACAAAACCCAAAACCAACACCAACCAACCAACCAACAAAAAATAAACAATAGAAAAAACAAAACCAACCAAAAACCCCCAAAACCCAAACAAACAAAAAAAATACACACACGAAAAGAACCCAAAAACAAACCACTAAAACCAAACCAACCGACCAAGTAATGAAATAAAAAAACCACATTTTTTTATTAGCTCTACGGATTATATGAACACTTTGAAAGGAATTATAGAATCCATCTTCAAAACATGCAACATACTGCTACAATAAATACTCATACACACAAGAAATACAACAAATAAGAGAAATGGAAAAAATCATCGATTACCATTAGCATGCTGTTACCTCTAATATTACTGGGCACGGTCCTAGAGATCACCAGCAGCTCCTGTTTCTGTCTGCTAACAGCTGAGCAAAACACTCGCCCTGTGCCATGTGGCAGAGCGGGCAGCTTTGAATTTATCAGAGTCAGCGGTGTGGAACCCCTTTCTCCAGCTCAAGCGGGACAGAACATAGAAGGGAGATCTGTTGCTTACAGATCCAAGTTTATTTCTGGATCGCAGAAGCAAACAGACAAAGAAGCGCGAGCAAACAGCAGGATATATGCTCCCTTGGTGTGGGTGTGCAGGAACCTCAAGCCAATGCAAAACGACACCGCAGGAAAACACTCATTTTTTCAGCTAATGGCTTTAACAGAGAAAGGATCACTAATTATTCTAACAAATGAAATTGGTTTATGGGGCAGATTGGCTTAGAATCTTCAGGAAAATGGGCAGTGTTCAGAGTAAAGGCAGCAAAAGGTGTTGGGGCAAAAACCCCACCAGAGACAAAACAAGGACATGCTGCAAGTCCATAAACCTCTAAAACCTGAACAAAATGCAGCTTGAACAGACTGTAACTCAAACAGACTGCAACACTCTAATATTTATTTGCCTAAAGAGTGAAAAATACTATTTTCATATCAAGCACTGGGTTTTAAATAACAATAATAATTAAAATAATAATGGTTTTCAGACTGATGAAAAATCAGTTCTTTACCAGATGCATACAAGATATTTTATTCTGACATTTCCCTTGTTTGTTATTTTTGAGCTTGAGTTATACTGACTTATATACTGAACTATACAGTTCCTCTCCCTTTCCCTTCCTCCTGCTGTTCACCTGGACTGTGGCAGTACTTTTTAGCTGTTTAAATGAACACTGTTATGAGCAAAGAGAGATTTTCCTACTGACTGTTATTCATCCCCTTTCAACATGCTCCTAAATTACTCCTTTCAGAGATAATACTTATCCCTGGCTCACTTTCTAGGAGTGGTGCAGCATAGACCTCAGTTTATTCAGCTTCTGCATGTAAACAATGAGAAATTGACTATCAGAACACAGCAATGTTTCCTGTAGTTAACTTGCCACAAAAGATCGCAGAATTGCACAATTTGAGGTGGAAAGGATCTACAAGGATTACCAAGTCCTGCTCCTGGCCTTGCACAGGACACCACAACAGTCACACCAGGTGCTGAGAGCGTTGTCCAAACGCCTCTTGAGCTCTGTTAGGCTGATGCTGTGACCGCTGCCCTGGGGAGTCTGTTCCAGTGTCTGAATGTAGGCTAAAGCAAAACCAAAAGAAAACTCAGTAAATTACCAAGTTTAGATTCAAGTAAAATATGGAATAAAAATACTTGTTTGATATATTTTAAGGATAAATATATAATCAGATGGCACTAGAAGGGAAAAAAACAGGACTGGAAAGATATTTTATCCTTAGTAGTTGCCAGTATCAGGAAGCTATAGCAAATAACACAAAGGAAGTCAAACATTTCTCTCCTGGTGAGAAATTCATATCTGTGCCTCTTACCAAATCAAATACAATCTGAAAATTCCTGACTGTTAACATGAATATATAACCTCAATATGTCATAACCCCACACCCAACCACCTACAAATCTGTACTGTCCAAATAATCCTCCTGCACAAAAATAATTTGCTATATATTTTTTGAAGACTTCCTTGCCTGAGGATAAGCTGAGCCATAATCATAAAAGAGAGGAAAGCATACATAGATTCAACTCCAAAGAATGAGGAAAAAAGCAGAATAAGAGCATGTTGTTGTTCTTTTAAAGCAGATGCACTGAAGGGGTTATTATTTTATTAATGGTGCTCTCACTGATATTATTCTGGTGTTATTTGAACAAACAGCCTTCTATTGTAATCTGTAGTGACACAAAGCTCAGCAAGAGACAGGATGCTTTGAACAATTCCCACTTTAGATTACGACTAGAAATTGCATGTTTAAAGCTGAATTTACATGTTAAATGCAAATCTTTGAGACTGAACTGGCATATCAAACTGGTGCAGCTGTATACAATTAAAGCAAAATGTGGCTGCTGTTTCAAAGAACCTTTCTTTTGTTGTAGTATATACTGTTGTTCATTTGTTTGGAAATACATCACTTATCTCCAACACAGGACTATTTGTGAATTAAGAGCTGTTATTTCAGAAGAATCTCATAATCACTGAAAAACTATCCTACACCTCATAATAGGTTTTTAGGTCAGAAACTGCTGTCTGGATCTAGATTTGACTCTTTTTACAAGGTCTACCAGTGGCAATGTTTTTTTGGAGTTAGGGTTTTTTTGTTTTGTTTTTCAAATCCTGTTTTAGTCACAGTCAAACCTTCCATGTACTCCTTACTGCACACAAAAGGCAAAATGTTCTTCTCTGTGGCTATATGATGTCTTTCCATTTCTGCATTTCAGAAGGTGTCCGCTTCACTGAAGATTCCCACTTAAATTGAGCAGGAGAGGACAGTGCAGACTGAATACAAATTTGTGCTGGAGAAGTGGAACAAGGTTAGTGAAGTGTGCAGTTGGTGAGATTGATGTTGATACCCTTCACTGCCAAGTGAAATGCCAATAATGCTTGTATAGCATTTTGTGAGGGCAATGGGAGTATTGATTTCCGAGCAATAATAAAGAATGAAGCTGCTCTCTCAGGTATAAAAATATTGGCAACTGTTACAAAGAATTGACTCATAGAGGCCTGAGTGTTGGCCTATCTTAATACAAATAATTCAGTCTTCAGAAGGAGTTCAAGAGCAGCCAGGCATGGTCCTCAGGCACATTCTCTGCTGTTAATTTATCTGCAGCTTTCAAAAATGTCTCTGTCTATCAGCCAATTGGTCTTTGAGGTGCAGGGACAAAAATGGATTTCTGAAGGCTTGTTGGGAGACAATATGAAAAGCCAGCTGAGCCATGAATTTTTAACATATAAAATAAAAAAAAAGTTACATTCTTTTCTTGCATTTTTATGAGAAAAAGCAGGACATATGGTTTTCCTGCACTCCATAAATAAATTTAACATGCGTTTCATTGGGAGCTGAGATTTCTAAGGTTAGTATTTTTATTATGTTGCTTAAAATAGCTTTACTCACTGAAAGAAGCATAAAGCTCCCAGAACATGAAGCTATTAAAAGTTGTAATTCATCTTACGCATTCCCCAACAATTTGCAGTATGCTGTCTCTGCTTAAACATGAGTACTAAGTGTGTCTTGAAAAATTCTGAAGATTAGCTGCCTTTTGTGGTGCTGAAAAGCAAACACCTTTAAATGACTTCTCACTTCTAAAACTGTGCAGCATGTGTGTTCATTCTGTTAACTAATGGAATTCTGCTCCACCACCAACTATCAAAAGTATAAGAGAAATGGAAGCACTGGGAGTATCAACACTCATTACAAAAGCAGTGATGAAATCCACAGAGTGGTGTAGAATTAGCTGTATTTTATTGGCAAATGCCTCACTCATGCTTAGTGTAATAATAAACATTTGACTGAGCTGCCGTTGACATGTGAACAATCAGTTTTCTTTCAATGCCTATTAGATACTAAAAATCTGTCATTATTATTTATTGTTTTTTTCTTTAGCAGTTGATTTCTCACACTAAAGTTAGAGGCTTAATAATTTTTAATCAAAAAAACTATCAAAAAAGGGTGAATAAAGTCACAAATAATTCCCAGAAATAAAAAACATTAATGAAGAATTCCAATTACTGGACTTACTGATTCCAAGTAATCAATGTTTAAATCCCATTTTAACAGGTCTGTTGTACAATAGACATCTTAAAACCATTGTGAAGTAACTTATTTTGCCACAAATGTCCCCACTGAAATGAAATACACTCACTGGAAGGCTTTCATCCTGGTCATGCTTTTCCTGATTCAAACACATAATGAATTTCTCAGTCTCATGGGCTCAGAAGCCTTTACAATGATTTCACCTCTGTCTTCCAAATCAGCAAGGATCTTGGTCTCTGAATAAGTGGACAACAAATAGGAAAATCATGTGATTTGAAACAGAAGGGCAGGGGGCCTGTGCCGAGTCCAGGCTAAATGAAAACAATAAAAACACAATATGGCTGGTGGAGAACCACAGGAGAAATTGCCAGCAGCCATGACTACTGAACTACTAATGACTTTGGATGTTTATGTATTTAAAAACCCAAGAGAATTATGCGGAGTTGAAAAATATTTGAAAAACTTATTCTCAAGGGGACAAGGAGGTATTGGATCAGAACTATATGAAAGAAAGAATATTAAGGAAACTTGATTCAAAGAAACAATTTTAAATTCCTTACAGATTGTACCTCAACAGACCTTTTTCTATGCTTTTATAGATATCCATCCATCTACTATGTCAATAAACGAACACAGCCAAAGAAAGCCACAGCTTTTGTTCTCTGAAAAAAAATGTTCCCTTCTACAACTGATAGGCTTTGGCATTCATAACCCTGACCCATACTTCACTTTACCAAGCCAAAAACTGGATGAGAAAGTATTTATTTTTAATGGTTTATTGCATATAAGATAGTTATCTCTTTATTCAGACCCCATCCAGAGTTGGAAAAATAATCTCTTTATTTCCTTATATATATTAAACAACACTTTTGAGAGAAGCTCACTTTTCCTTTTCCTATGAGAGTGGGGCACCAAAGTGGTCTACTACCTGTTTCTCTCTCAGATGTAAAGAATCTCATCCTAGTAAAAGAAATTTTGTACATGCATTTATACCTGATCATACATGGTGAATGATTACCATGTACAATGATGATACACTCTCTTTTATGTATCTTCTCTTTCTTTCACTCCCGTAGCTAAAAATCTCTCCTATTACCTAGAGTATGGAGCAGTTACAATGTAGATTTCCTTTATATTATGCAAGTAAATAGGAATTAAATATCTAGTACTTGTCATTACTTTTGACTACTCAATATTGCCACGCAAAATCCACAATAATGCTTGATCTTTATTTTCCTGTTATTTTTGTGTAAAGAACCTGCACTAGAGTACAAAATTATTCTTCCAATTGTACATCGTTTTGCCTCTATTGACTTAAAATTTCACCTGCCATCAGGTTGCCTATTAATCTATTACAGTCATCTCTCATCTTTGGTATTCACTAACTAGCATTTGCATGTTTCTTTTCTGTTTTCCTTTTTTCATTTGTCACAGCTATATTAAGAGATACCAGTCCTAAAAAAGGCAAGCTTGGTAAAGATCTGAAAAGACAGGTCATACATGTTTAGTGCTATGACCTGCTTCTTTCTTGGTTTCTTTAGAAAAGATCAGGAAGTGCCCTTTCCTGTGACGTTCAGTTTCTCTAAAAGGGTCTTTCAGAGCCTTTGGTTCAAGCTTCCAGATGGCAATGTAGTACAGAAGAAGAACAAGAGTAAAATAAAGATTAATCTCCATGTGTGTGATCAGTGCTGAGAGCACTGCAGGATCTGTCTAGTAAAAATCCATTGTGTCAGAGGTGGGGAAAACAGACAAGCAAATTGACATAAAGATGCTGAGTTTTGTCCTTTGAATTCTGAAGGTTATTTCTGTTGATTAGACACTGGAGAATCATAAAAACATTAAACATCAAAAGTGCCTCAGATGTGCTATTAGGTCTTGAGTTTTAACGCTGTTGTCATGTTTTATTCCTTTACTTGCCCAGGCTGGACTTCAGTTACTCAAGCACGACCTAGATGAGACCTCAATTCATTCGCCAGTAGTTTTTTCTTTTTTTACCCATGTCTTTTCAACATTCTGTCTAGTAACTTCAGAGAAACCAGCAGGAGGGAAGAAAAGGTGTTTCAAATTGATGTTTGTTGGTTGGTTTTTTAATATGTCCTCTTCTGTTCTGCAATAAGAGCAGATTCTCTTCTGCAATTTGTTGAAAAAAGCAATTGATGATGGACTGAAAATATTTAAATTCCAGCTATAAATTCATTCATAAAGTGAATTTAGTTATCTTGAGAGGTATTAGACTAAATGCCCCAGAGACTGAACTCATTGACTTATTCACAGGACTGCTACTGTGAAATATGAAATAGTGCAAATTGTCCCACTAGAGTGCTCCAAGCCTGACCTGCCGGAATGACCTATGAGGGGAAAGATTAGTTCAGCTTTTATGTTCACTTAGGAAAGCACTCTTTTCACTTTAATCAATGGCAAAACCTCTTCTGAATTCAATGAAGGTTTGATCAGATCTTTGTCCTGTAAGAAAGACACTGTGACCACTGAACAAGCCACAGACACACAGGATCAGGAAGAGATGATAAAATGTCTGTGGGCACATGCAGCAAATTTGGTAATGGTACTCCTGGGAACACAGCTCTGGTCTTCACATGCTAAATGTACAGGTGGCAAAGGATCATTATCCAAGCGTTTAGACCTAATATACTTGGGGGTTTTTAATCTTAAATTCATGACAGAGTTTTACCTCTAATACATGCTTTGTTTTTTGTTGCCAAAAAAAAGAGAAGGGAATCTTGAAGCAATTCTAGCAAGCAAGTGAATTTGGGAAAGTTAAATTTGACGCACTTTCACTCCCATCTTTATTCATATGTGAAATGGGAGGTAATAACAGCTACCAAGTTACTGGATGAAAAGAAGATATAGATGAGTGAGAAATGCAATTTTGGTTTTTACTCCAAATATTTGAGTAAGAGATGCCTTCAACACCCATGGTATCACACTTGTTGACAAAACCATATACATGTGTAACAGACCCTTGTAACGCCCCTTTGGAACAATAATATTCGTGCATACAAGTGCAATAAGATCTTTCCTCTATGGTAAAAATAAAAATATTATAAATGTATTGTAAGTATAAAATATTTCTATTTATTTAACTGCCAAATGCAATGACTGCTCCTATGCTCTACATAAAAATTAGTATTTGTACAGAAAAATCCACCCACTGGTGGATATTCAGCTTCCCTGAGTTCTATTGAATTTTCATTACAAGTGCCAGGATGCAAGTTCCAAGGTTTTAAGCATGGTAATGGAAGAAATCTGGAGGTGGTAACCTTGTCAGTCACTGACAGCAGGCCCTTGAAAATAAAACTACTGCAGTCTGAGAAAGGTTTCTGCTAGAATTTGAGAGAGGAAACAGAGTGACCCTTGGTTTCCAAGACCCAAATGCCCAAAGTGTCTGCCATGATCTATGCCTTTTGATAGTTTTTGGTGGGGTTTTTTTTGTATTTGCCACTTTACACTATATCTTGACACTCAAGAGGTTTTGAAATACTTGAAAATATAAAAGGATTAGCTGTTATTGTCTTATACCTCTGATTTACTGCTTCTGTACTCTTTCATCCTTATTTTAATTACTCAGGCATTATTGTCTGCTGTTCTTCCTACTTTTGTACTGGATTTAAATTACTCCTCCCCTCTCATATAAATTTATCAACACTGATACTTTTCTTCTATTGAACACAGATGAGCACACCTACGGCTTCAATCTATATGTGGGTACTCTGCCACTTAGTTCAGCAGCAGTGGGAGGCCTTCTGTACCCATTCATACTGAACATTTGATTCATTACGACTGAAACTGAGATAGCCAATTGAAGAGGTTTCTTTTAGTAGCTCAAACCATTACTCTAGGTAGCCTAATGACAGCTCAAAGTTGGATTTTCAGTCCTAACTACTGATCTGATATCCACATAAAACTTTAACTGGTGTGCTTTCAGACATTTAAGACAAACCCATGAGCTGTTACTGAAGATTCAGGCACACAGGAAGCATGGAGGTATCCAAAATTATGTTGATTACAATAAAGCTGAAAAGGAGAGACAGGAACTTCTGTCTATTTAGTTATTCCCTTGTAAACATAAGATTAAAATTCCCCATGCCAGCCAAGCAGAGATATTCAAAATTCAAATCCGTAAAAACCACATTAGACTTGAGAAAAGGTTTATAGCTCTGAAATTTTGCCAAACTGCTAAAAGCTGAAGCATGAAGATAGAAGAACACACAGAACTTGACTGAACACCCACAGTAATCAGTGGGAGACTTTCCACACATTTCAGTCAGTAACAGCTCAAGCCATCCAGTACATTTCAGAACTATTAGTATGACTTTTTTTCAGTCTCACAAGTTAAGTAATATATTCAAATGCAAAACCACACCTCAATGTGAATTAAGAGGAGTGGAAAATATAGAGCTTTTTTGTAATACACATTTTTAACATTAGAGTATAGGTATATCAAAATATTAGTCTTCTAAAGAGACAAAGTGAAATTATTGTAATCATTCCCTTTTACAACCTAAAGCACATCACTGAAAACAAAACCTTTAATAATACAGAAGGATTTCAGGTAAACATACTTGCCTTTAAAATATGTATTATCAGCACATGACAGAGTAAAAAACTTTATAAGTGTACAAAGGTGATGTGTAGAGCATCCCATGAACATATAAAAAAATGACCCTGCTTTAAAAACCTTATACTAATTAGACAGTACATACATAAGGGAGTGGGAGGGAGGAGAGAGAATTGATGAAATCATTGAAAAGAAAGAGTAAAAGCTACAAACACATTTTGTTAGCCCCATGACTCCTAGTTTTCTTATGTATAGAGACATGTTCCTACTCACTGTATGAGTAGGCCAACATTTATAATTTTATTTTCTCAAGTTGTGTGTCTTCACGAGTCATTCAGAAAAAGTGTGAAGGGTTGTCAGACTGCTTCAGGAAGTGGGATGAAGGCAAATGGGGCCATATGGAAGAAGTTATAACAGGAGAGAGAGAGGAGAACATTGAGACAAGCTTGCAAGTCTTTTCCTTGGGTCAAACAAAGAGAGAATGGATAAAGCAGGTGAAAATATGGAAGTGAATAGGTGGGCAGAATCATACAAGACCTTGAAGTGAAATCATGGACTTTCAAGCCAGATACCAATGGAGATGCCATTTTGTGCTCTACCCAGTAAGCCCAGCCCAAGCCCTTTTTCTAATCCTTTGAGCAATAGACTATTGCATCACCTCTGTGCAAACTTCTTTCCTCAGGTGTATCTTCATTGGCAATGGCCAAAATTTGAGTCTGAAGCTACAACTTTGAAGCTGCATATGGTATTTGTGTTTGTAGCCCCCTCTATGGATTTCCAGGCTAGGAAGTGTTATTGGAAGTTGCAGTACTATGAAAGTGAAGGATAAGGCTTTCAAACACAAATGTGGCATGGAATTTTGTTTATACAGCATGAGAGAAATACTGCAAGCAATGCTGGTACATTAGGGAAATGAATTAATAATTAACTGCTTATAAATGAGTTAACAGCTCTTTACAATGATGCATAGTTGTAGTGAAAAAAATTATTACCAAAAGATCACTAACAGCTTCTCAATATGTTGGTTATTCTGATGAAAATATATGACTGTTTAAAAAAACCCTCAGTTAGATACCTTTTAGGTTATAAATGTCACATAAACAGCTTGTAAAGGAGTAAAAACCAGTATTCTAAAATAAACTTCCACTCTCCAGCTGTTGCTGTTGTTATCAAAGCAAGCAACCTGGTTATACTACAAAATGAAAAAAAAAACCGAAACCAACCCCAAAAAACCCACAGAAAACCAAAAAACAAACCCCCAAGAATTAAACCATTACAGTTTGAATATGTATTTTTTTTATCAGAAAGATTTAAAAATGTTACTGCTTAAATGAAACAAAGACACCACCTCTTCTTAATATTTCACATTGAAAATAATATTTAGACATGAGATAGGGTTCAGGCAAAATTCAGTCTAACTTTTTTTTTCCTGTGTAGGAAACAAAAGATCCAATGTAAAAAACATGATAAAGGAACAAGGAAATATTATGTTCTTGTCCACATAGCTGGAAGTCCTTTGCTACTTTGATGATATAAAACTGACAAAGACATGTAGAATTAAAATAGTATAATTCTGTGAGGACTGCATTGACTTTGAGGGTATACAACTATGTTATGCAGAAAATCATATTAATGCATCATATTACATCTTCAATTTCAAAAAGATTTTACTAGCAGAAAAATAAGCAGAGTCCTATAAAATTCCACTCTCACTCTTTGCTAATTATTTATGTTCTATATGCACTATATTCCCCATTTCTGCATACATAAGGATATTAAATGTACTGAAATTCTGATTACTGGCAGCATTGAATTCCAAGGTAAAATATGTATCACTGTAAATATGTATGTAAAACCCATATGAATAGAACTGATTATGGGAACATATCTACATGGGAAGATGTGAATATGTGAGCATGGGAAAATGGCTTCTGTGCTGGCAAAGAAAGCCCAGACTCACAAAACAACTTGCTGAAGAAAAAAATACCATCCATTTATTCTTTGGTTCATACCCATTTCTTGACTTTACACTTGCTTTCTTCACACTTACTCCATTATAAGAAAATTTTAAGAAAAACTTCAGTGCAGGAGCTAAAATACTGACTGTTGATTGTCTTGAACTCTAGCCCTGATTTATAAGAACTAGTAGGACTACTCTCCTATGTGCAAATTCAGGAAAATACTCCATTATATTGACATAGTGGTGCAAGACATGGATCAATCAGAAGCAAAGGCTGGTTTTGAGCTGCATGAGTATTTTCAGGTGAATCAAGCAAAACCAGGCTCAGAATAGCATATAAGTAATCTTTATCTAAGTACAGGTTCACTATTTAAGAAACAGAACTCTAACAAATGCAGAAGTGGACTTCAGTAAACAAAATTTAGTGGCTCACTCCAGCAAAGACCAATATAGTCAGACTGAAATGCCTCACTTTCAACATAATTTCTTGGGTTTTTGTTTAAATACCTTCTGAAAACCAAGGCTGTTCTCTTTTTGCAAACTGTCATACCATGCTAGCTCAAAGCTACTTCTGCAAGATTTGGACACATTTTCTCACGGGCATTTTTGTATTAGTTTAACCTCATGCTTCCATATACACATAAAGACTTGCACGATTATAAATTATGCTAGCTGTCTTCATCACTTAAATTTATTTTAAATAGAAAACCAGTAATATATAACTAGTTGAGTAGTCAACAAAGTGGCATAGACTTAATCAAAGATAAAAGGCAGACCAAGCTATACAGGAGCTATTCATAAAAACAAATCTACTAATTTGTTGGTAGCATACTAAAAATTGTCCACTAAACTTGTACATTGAAATGTAAATAAGTATTATTAAGGCTACACAGGTTGAGTGGTTGTGGTAAAACTGGGTGGTACAAGATGCCAAAACAAGCAGTAAAACTCTGTAGATTAAGACCAGATAAATAGGTATGAAGGGGTAAGAAAAAATTACATGAGCTGACTTACTTATTATGACCAAAATGAGCCATGAAAAATAAAATAATATAATTATTTCTCAAGATGTCAAGGTAATTGTGTCAGCACTAGCATAGAGCCTGGGAAAGCAGCAATATACAATGCCAAGAAAAACAGCTGGTGAAAAAGATCAAAGTGCACAGTGATGTGCTGTAGAAGGTATGGTTGTCAGAATGAAAAACACAGTACAAACTTGTACAACGATAATGACTGTGCTAGAATGCATTGTATTTAATAACACAGTAAGACTTAAAATATCCTGTCCATTATTCAAGCTGAGTCCACTCACAGTGCCAGTGCATAGTAGTACAATTGTCTAGCAGTCAGGCATGTTTCACTAACTTGCACATTCTTGAAATTATAGGCATAAAATTTACTCCCAAGCAACAGTTGCAAATTAATTTACTAGACTGTTAAGAAGAGCTTGAATAAGAGACGTTGAACTCCAGAATATCATGGAAAAGAGATGTCTGAAATTAGATGTTTATTTAAGCACATAACATCTGGTCTAACCAGCACAGTGGCAACTCTTCTTTTCAAAAATCCTCAGTGGATCTCTGAGACCTAGCAAAGGATTTGTGAAGACCATCTCCACAATATTTTGAAAACCTGAGTGGATTAATTAATATCACATCTCTAGAAAAGTGAATGAAGCAGTTTAAGGGCTTAAATGCAACACGGAATCTGACAGGCCAGAGTGCTTTCTTTATCCAGTGTGTAATGACTTACACTGGTTTTGCTGTATGACTGCATGAATGAAAACTAGTGTGTTTTTTAATGTTGTAAACGTGCTGTGAGTAAAATTAAGAGTCTTCTTAAAATTTCTTTCTAAAATACATACAATTATGGGATATTTTAAGATATACTTCACAGAAAAATCGGCCCTATTTACTAAATCAGTTGACAAGGAGCATTGTAGTGTCATAGAGTTAACTCCTTTTAGAAACTGTATAAACCACCTTGTGATAATGTTCCAATTCATCATTAGCGTGAAGTAATATTTGGTCAAATACTCAAGTGACTTCAGAAATCAGGAGATATGGAATCAGTCTGGATGTCTACTTAAAAAAACCCATTTCGAATGTATGTAACACAACACTGCCTGTGCCAAAATTAACCCCCTTGTGTTTCTTATTTCTCAGTTGAGGTATCCCACTTCTCTTTGCATGAGAAGATATGTGAAGCTTTTTCTGAATCTGCATACAAATTTAATAATTTTTCTACACCTCACTCATTTTGAAGAGGGTAAAGATCAAAGAGAAATATGGATAAGAAAGGAAAATTCTGCATAAAGAAGTAAGGAATTTCTACAATGACAGCACAAGAATTTTTACTCTATGCAGATTAGATAGTATTCACACAACTATACTTTTTGCACCGCAGAAAGAATATGGGAAAGAAAAACTGTTTTGAATGTTCCTAGTAAATGGAAAGCATTTCTGTCTAGGAATTACACTGGATTTTACCTAACTGATATCCAACTAAACAAGGTTACAAGCCAAAAACACTCTGTAGAATATTTGATAATACAATTCTCTGATGTCACTTTAAATGATTGGGAAATATTGAAGTATCTTAGAAAACTTGCATGCCCTTTGGCTTTAATATTTGCAGGTATTGAAAATGCAGTGTGGCTAAACCCATTCAAGATACCCTTGGTATCCATACAAAGGAAAAGTGATATCAAATATCACTTACTCTGCAAGATTTAATTTACAAAGCATAGTTCCTGAAAATATTTGGAATTCTGAGACTGTTTTATTCAATTTTTCAAAAATACTCTCAGAATAACACTTTTGTTACCTCTCTTTTCACACTGTCAGGTTGGCATCCTCCATATTGGCATCCTCCTGATTAACAATGAAACCACTGTTAAAAAACTCTCCACCACTAATATTTGAAGCCCTGGAGTTGACTTATACTAACTATGCACCAACAAATATTCCACAACTATGAAAAATCATCCTTAGAATCCTAGCTAGAAGTGGACTGAGAGTACCATATTCACCCCTTCAATATATTCTGCACAAATTCTCTGAAGATCAGATTTGGAATTGATGCAAGTTCACGGCAAAGGGAATTGTTTTTGAAATTTCTAATTAGTGTTATTAAAACAATCATAACTTAATCACAGAAAAGTTTCAATTTAATTTGTCACAATAGGTTCAACTCCTAACAGTGACAGTAACTATGTTTAAGCATAGTGCACATTCTAGTATATGTCTACATGATTATAAATGAAATTCAGCTGAGGAAATTTCCAATAATTCAGGTTTCTGTTGTACATTCAAACATGTACCACTAGAACTGAGTAAATATTTGGATCCCTTATCCAAAGTATTTTCCATCCACCTGGATCTCAGGAATTTTACTCTTTGAAAGAACAGCACACGAAAGTTAGGTCAACTTCAATATCAGTATGATATAGATAAACACAGATCATATTTCCCTAATCTTCTAATATTGTTTCACTCTAGATGAAGGTGAACTCTGTCCCTTTGCTTAGCGTAGACAGGAATCTAACTACAGAACTGGAAGTACAAGAGGTTTTTAATATAGGGCAAGACACAGGGTATTTCCATGAGGGGGCTGTACATTTATCTGTGTAAGAAGAAAAAGCAGAAAATAGGACATGCTGAATTTTTTTTCAAGATGCATAAAAGCAGTAGAAGCAATGAAGAAGATGAGGGAGGGGAGTAATTAAAATAGATATGCCAAAATCAACTTCCAGGGAAAACTGCACAATAGTTCAAACTACCTGCTTCTGTTTTGAAAACTTTTGAAATACTGGGATATTCTAAGAACATTGAAACATTGTCATTGTTTTGGCATGCCAACATATCTCAAAACACCCCTCAAAAAGGAAACATAGACAATTGGATGATTTTTTTTTTTATCCTTTTAAGGTAATGAGCACATAACTTGCAATAGTTCCATTCCAGTCCAAACTTCTAAAGTAATTTAAAGCAATGGCGTCTACTGGCTGTCGCACCAGCATGATCAAATGCCAGTCCACCTCTTGCAGAGTATAATTTTTTTGTCATATATGTCAGTATAAAAGATTAGTGCATTACATGCCCACACTCAAGAGTGCTCAAGAGATTCCTTAAGTTATACTTAGCCTATGATCTGTTTAGTTTACAAGACTGAACTGGACAAATCCAAGAATATCACAGCTAACCAAAGACTAGGATCTCAAGGAGAATAAACAGTTTTCTAAATTAATTTCAGAAGTCTAAAATACTTCATTTAACTTTGATCTACCTTTACCTCAAAATGATACCTCTATTAATAATACCTAATATCTCTATTTTTTCATTCAATAATATTCCTTTCCTCACAAGCCCACATGGGTTAAATTGATAATTAGATAATAAAAGTCTACAGTAAATTATTTTTATGTGGCTATTATTTGATAGTCTTTATACTAACATCCACCATGTTAATGAACAGAAGATAATCTCAGTAATTTGCGTCTCCTACAGATATTGATGGCACCATTTGGAATTACAGTAATTCCACATGTCTCTCAGCAAAGAAGAAAATTAATATTCAGCAATGATTTTACAACTAATGAGATGAGTAAGAGTAAAGCATGTCATAATGTAATGCACATAAACTCACGCCTCTATTGAACACAGTCTGAGGGATAATGCAATTACCTACAGTCAGCTTTGCTTTGACTAGATATATCCTGTGACTTAAACAAACAAACAAAAGCCTATAAATATATGCTTTCCACAAAGATGACTGCACAGAGAGTTGCCAGCCCTAAGAGACAGAAGATATCTATAGACAAAATTGGAATGGAAAAGGCCACAATATTACTACATAATTAACTGTTCTAGAAGGAAATACTCTGGGTTTTCACATTTTCATTTGCTAAATTTGACTTTCATTAAAACAGTTTTCTCTGTGATTTAAAAATCTTCTTTTCATGGATTTTATCTTGCATAGATGTATTCATGCAGCTGAATGGAAGAGAGGAAATGAATGCATGAAGAGCTAATTATAGGTATAACTAACATCTTCACTGGTGCCATAAATAACAGGATAGAATCTGAATTACAGTATTTGGGCAAGAATAGTTATTGGACTTTTAACAAATAATATCAGCAAACAAACACTTCAAGGAAACACCAAACCGAGAAGACAGAATTACTCCAGGGTAGGGGCCAGAGGTTGTGTTTTTAATGATGAAGTACCTTGATACTGTACACACCAACCTGAAAACTTGAGAAATACAGTGTAATTGGCAAAAAGCTGCCACTTCAAACCCAAAAGAATGCTAAATGCCATTGTTTCACACTAGAGGTCACCCCCGGTAAGAAAATATAATTGTAGCATCTTTTATTTTTTGCATATAGCTTGTACAATATTGAAAGAGTGTCCTTTGTAGTATAGATGTAGGAATGTAATTTTTTTTTTTTTTTTTTTTGGTGTGCTAAACACCAATTCAGTTGAGTAAAAGGAAACATCATTAAAGAGGGTTCGCTTTCGTTATCACGCACCTGTGTATTATTCCTCATATTGGAAAAGTTTTTGTTAAAGAAACCAGATGTTTGACTTTAGGGATTGTCTGTTAATAAACAATATAATAACATTTCAGTTAAAGAAATGTTATACCTCTCATGATGTTTTTCTTTTTTTTTTTTACTTTATTGACAAAGGTCAGCATTGTTGGTTAGGCACAGCAGTATACACATACACAAAATATTTGACAATAATTTGTACTTGAGCAAAAATAGAATCTCTATAGTACTGAAAGTGAGTATATCTTTACTATTATTCAAAACTAGAATTTCAAAAAAATACATGTCTATGTCTCTGCAAGTATGAAGATTAAAGATTTAGGAGGATTTGAAAAATAAAAGAACTCATTATTAAGTTGATGTTAAGATAAAGCCACAGTAATTATTTGCATGTATTATTACTGTATATATGATCTTTCATTTCTAATCAGGATTTCAAAAATTAATGTTTGAAAATGGTTGGAGAGACAAAGGTTAGAAGAGTAGCATCCCCACAGTGTGGCCACTCATTTACATCTCACCAAGCCCAGATTTCAAAGCCCAAAGTTCATGAATCTTCAAATCAGACATCCTTTAGATAGCAAGTCCACAGCAGAGAACACAACTGATCTTGGCTCAAACCTTTCACCTATTTCCAAAACTAAAAAAATCTTTCTTTGCAAGTTATCCCAGAATAATATGGTAACTTAAAAGCCTTCATCACATAGAAGAAAAACTTTAGAACATTTTTAAACCAGGAAGTTCTCACATTTACCTCTTCCAGTAGAACTGTGTCTTATGTTACAAGATGCAACCAAAAGTATGTATTCTATTACCATCTATGTAAGCTGTTAAGAAAGGAGGAGCAATGTTCTTTATCTCCTCTATGAACCATCCCTGGTAACTCCCTCTGGAAGGCTATTTTCGGCTAATGGGCCATCACATCTGATATGACTGATAAAATTACATCATCCCATTGTGAGATGCTCTGCCCAGGGGAAGGAGCCAAGAATTCCTACCTGGATATAACCTGAGGCCTAGAATGCCACAGGCACCCCTACCTACTGGATTCCCTGAGTACCAAACTGACATATCACTGCTGGACTTCCAGAGAAAGGCTGGACCTTTCCACAGGATCACCACTTCAACAGAA